>OY747128.1:34819317-35419317 GCA_963556465.1 Berberis vulgaris
AGAGACAGCTGACATGTACAGTGGCATTTTTGGTGATTTTTAGATCAAACAGGAGCAGATTTCAGGAAAAATAATTATTTTCACAAAATATCGTCACGCAAAAGGACATATTTCCAACTGAATTTTTATTGCTCTCCAGCAATTTTTGTACCCTGAAATTGGATATTACATCCCAAGCCTTCTCGTTGTGTTGTGTTGTGTCGTATGCTGACAATACCCTCCATTTTTGCTGTAAAATTGCGAAACTGCCACCAAAGTAAAATGATGGAACAACTTGTGCTTTGTACGTAAATTTGGGAGCTATTAGGTGACCTTCTAATCAAGTTCTCCCCAATGATGGTTGAAGGAAAATAAAAATAGGGGAAATATGTAGTCGTCTAAATCAAAATAAAGCATTAGATGATGGTGATGGATCATAATAGCTCATCATCAAACCACTTACTAGGTCTTAAAATTATTTAGGTTAATCTAAACACTAATGATAACTAAATGAAAAAAAAAAAAAAAAACTTATCAACCATATATAGGTCATATTCTAGTGAAAGAAAAATTACCATTTTTATCGATATTTTAGACAATTTATAATAGTTTTACTATTTTTTGTATAGCACGAGCGTTAGGGGTGGGCACGGGACGGGATGGGACGAGATATACCCATCCCTATCCCATCACATTCATACGGGATCGGGACGGGATCAATGTGTTGCCTGTGACTGCCGCGAACATTATCATCATATAAGAGTGAAAAATAACTTTCTTATAATTAGATATAGATGTGGCATACAAATATAAGGGTAGCCACTAAATCCCATAACAATGAAGTCGAGTGGGCTTGACTTTTAGAAAATGACATGATAAATGAGACCCACTAAGAGTATTGTGTCACTGTAATGGTCTCCCAACTGATTTTACAATTTCATTACTGTAGGAAACAAAATTCATGGTTCCTTGACAAAATGACATTTCATCTTTTGTTAGGGAAGAAATATAGACCTATTGGTGATGCTCTAACATATTCATAATGGTTTACCACCAATACATATATTGTAATTAAAAAAAATTATTTTTATAACTCGGGGCATCTCAAATTCTTGGCTTTGCCCCTGAATGTTCCCTTCTGAATATGTATTACTCAGTTAATTGTCATTTTTCATCTTCACCTGGGTATTATCAATATTTGAAAGTTAAATAATTGGAGCCACTTTTATTGGAAATCCAAGCAACAGTCTACTATCTTTCTCTTGCTTAATGAATATTTATTTCTTGAAATAACATTTCTGTTACCACTGCAAAAACCATGAATTTTTGTCAGTCATCTGTAAGATTATATGAATAAAAATAAATAAATAAATAAAAATATTAATAATAAATATTAAAAAAATAGCTCGGGATGGGATTGGCGGGATTGAAAATCTTTATCCCATCCCATTCTAGATCGGGGCGGGACAGGATCGGAATGAAATTATTCAATCCCATTAAGACCCAAAAAATCGGGACGGGATCGGGATCGCGGAATGGGATGTCCACCCCTAACGAGCGCAATAGTGATTCGATGATGATTGAATTTAATTTGGATATGCTGATTATCGTCTTTTGTATTGTTTCAAAACAATTCTGGACAGGAAGAAGAAATTCAATCGGTATCCTTACAGAGATTTCATATTTTGCTTTAGTAAGCTAACTCATTGATATAAGACGTGTTCGAGATGTTATCACAGGTCCAAGGCTTTGAGGTACTCATTTGCTTTCAACCAATTATATGAGAACAGTAATAAACTTTTAGTTTCCTTTGATATATATAGAAGAGTGAAAGCAAAGATGGTGGCAATTCCATAGTACACAGGAAAGAGAGGGGCATTTCACAATTTCAACTCACCATATAAATGAAGATTAATTAAAGAGTATTATATAAACACTATACAAAGCCAAGGGGGAGACCTGATTTCAATATTGTCCTTGTGGGTAACAAGACTACTCTCATCTCTCTACCAGAAATGAAGGAGAATTCCCTGGTTTTTGTCTTCCTCTAGTGTGCAAATCCCTGGTCATCCTATGTGTTGTGTACACACCCAAAAAACAAACACCCCTTTTTCAGAGAACACCAAAAACCCACTAGTGTTGTGTAGAGAGAACTATAGAGTTTGAGAGAAGGAAAGAAAGACAAAACATAGTTTTTGTACTCTCTTTCAAATATGTCAAATATCACAGGTGATAGTAGGAGTTTCTCTTCAGGGGGAGAAGAAGAAGTTCAACAACAACAACATCTTCATCAGCAGCAGCTTCAAAACCATTTGAGTAGAAGCAGTAGCAATGGTTCTTCCACTCAACAGCAACAACCACCACTTAAGAAGAAGAGGAATCTCCCAGGCACTCCAGGCAAATTCAACCACTCCATTGATCTTAATTATTGTTGATGACCATTTAATAGTTTTTTATTTTATTTTATTGTTTTGTTTTGAGTTCGGATCCAATCTAAGTGAACCATGAACATAACTTTTCTCATGTTTATGAGCTCCAAATGGGTTAAACTACTTATTATTTTCAAAACTTCTTGAATATTTAGTTGTTCTTAATTGGATTCACTTATCAAGTCCGAATTGGTTTTATTGAACAACTATGTTTCTGATTAGTGCCATAGGCCTATATGTTATGGATTCGATTCAATCAAATGGAAAGGGTGATCTGCTATGTTATTTATGTAATGAGATTTTGAGATACTTGTGAATTTGAAATGGGTTTTTGAATATAGAATTATTTTGGTGTTCATGGTTGTTGAAAGGTTCAATTATTGGTTGGAGATTACAATAATTGCAGACACCTTTTTGCTTGACTCTGTTTCTTTTTATTTTTTTTGATTTTAGAATCTAGTTTGAAATAGGGTTTTATTTTCCATTATCTTGCTTGTCGATATAATGAACTAATTAAGAGACATAATAATCTATCCAAAAAAAAATTACGGGATATAATATAGTCCAACCATTCTCATATATTTAGGATAAGATAATTGATGATAATGTTCTTGACTATATGATTATCTTTCTCCTTGAAATATTAAATTACATGCATGTAACTAGATTTATTGAAGAATTCAAAGAAGAAAATACTCAACGTTGTTGTCAATGCTCTAATTCTAATCTGGGTTGATTGATTATTTTGCTTCTACTAAATAAATTTTAGTTCTTCGTGATGCATTGATCGTGGTGTGGTGCGCAAAATATATTCAATTAAGTCAGTAATTATTTTTCTTTGTCATTGCATTCTTTTTCTAATGTGATTTAGTTTAGATTTATAAGACTTGGTACATTAATTGAAACTATAAATTCATCTTCGAGCTGCAATGATTCTTTTAATTATTGATTGAGTATTCTTTCTTGCACCGTTGCCTAATAATTTTGGTGGATATACTTACAGATCCAAGTGCTGAGGTTATTGCCCTATCGCCAACTACCCTCATGGCCACCAACCGATTCATATGTGAAATTTGTAACAAAGGTTTCCAACGCGACCAAAACCTTCAACTACATAGACGAGGTCATAACCTTCCATGGAAGCTCAAGCAAAGAACAAGCACAGAGATTCGCAAAAGGGTCTACATATGTCCCGAGCCAAGTTGTGTGCACCACAACCCAGCTCGAGCTCTAGGTGACCTCACGGGCATTAAGAAGCATTTTTGTCGAAAACATGGAGAAAAGAAATGGAAATGTGATAAATGTTCTAAGAAATATGCGGTTCAATCAGATTGGAAAGCTCATTCAAAAACTTGTGGAACAAGGGAGTACAAATGTGATTGTGGAACCATATTTTCCAGGTTTGTACTATTTTTTTTTTTTTTTTTTTTTTCTTCCTTTTCCCACTTAATGATGAAGAACATAATAAATAAATCTTTAAAATGTTCTTCAATTTATCATTTTTTATTTTTTATATTGAAATCAAATTACTTCATTCAAGTAAGAGGTAAAATTTTGAAATGGCCGACAAAGTGATGGTACTTTTTAGATTTGCCTTTTTGGTGCATCTTATCTGTATCAGGGATATCTAAAAAGAATTTACTCTATAAAGTTAAAAAATCATATTGAGGTGCAATTTTACTTGAGAGTCCAAGAAACCCTCATATTCTCTTAAATTTAGCTTAATTAATTAATTAATTTATAAGAAGGAACAATTGTATAACAAAACATTGGCATTTAATTTTGTGAGGATCAGTGCGGTTGGTTTTATACCTATAGACTTCACATGTTGATCGATTATATATGCTTTACACATGTTACCATGATCATGACGTATTATGTCACTAATTACAAAGACATCGGTAAATGTTTATCAAAATTGACTTGTAAATTGAAAGTTATCAAATGTTACATTTTAGATCTAACGACATAATTTTGGTTGATAACTCATGCAGAAGAGACAGTTTCATCACACACAGAGCATTCTGTGATGCCCTAGCAGAAGAAAACAATAAAGTGAAGAATCAAGGAGCAATGCCTACCATGGGTGCAAATCTACAAGCAGGCCAGCAAGTCTCAGACCTCATGTCTCACATGCCAATAAACCCCACCACACCCAACAACAACAACAGTACATCAATTGGAATGTCTCATGAATTCAATCACCCCCATGACCCCAAAAACCCATTGAAAACCCTAGCTCGTGATCTCATGCCAATGCCACTCAAGTCCTCCCTCAACATGTCTGGTGGCATGTTCTCCTCCAACTCTGGCGCCCTCTTCGGTGGTCCAAGAACTCCGTCTTCATCTTCTTCGCATCTAAAACTCAGTGCCAATAGCTCTACGAGCTATGACGATGCAAAGATTACAAGACAGCTAAATGGGAATGCTCACATGTCGGCTACTGCATTGTTACAAAAGGCAGCGCAAATGGGTGCAACTGCAAGTAGCAACATAAACTCCCCAATGATGCAAAAGAGCTTTGTTTCAGGCATGACAGGGTCATCCTCATCCTCATCATACGGAGGGGTTCAGCAACATAGCAACTCTTATGATCACATGCAATCACAAACAGATGAACTAGTTGGTATGGATGGTAATGTTGGGTTCATCAACCAGTTCTTGAATAAGGGGGGGTTACAAGAGTTGTCGTCGCAGTTTCTCGATACAATGAATGGGCCTGGGCTCGAGAGCCCTTCCATGAATGATATGGGTATTTTCTCTGGAATGTTCATGGACAGTATTAATGGTGATCAGCACCATGGTAGCAATGGTAGTAGTGCTACTAGTAGTACTGTATTGCAAGGAAAACTGATTGGTGGGAACACGGGAAGTGGGAGGAGTCCACTCGGGTTATCAAGGTTTGGGACAAATGGTGGTGGGGGTGATGTCATGACTACTGTGGATTTCTTGGGTGTGGGAGGATCATCAAGAAGGGCGAGTTCATCGCATGACCAACATCTTCATCATCAACAAGCGCCACCACAGGAAGAAGAGTTGGAATTTGAAGGAGTGAATGGTCAAGAGAGAGTGCATGGTTTGCATGTTTTTCATCAACAAGTCTCAAATGGCCAGCCACCAATGGAGAAATCTATGTGGGATGTTTGAGAAGAATATATAGGTAGGTAGGTAGGTGTTTGTTGGGTAGAAGACCTTAATTTATGCATGCAAATGCATTTCCCTTTTCATCAAACATCATAATGAGACACTGTAGTGGCCTGCATATTTTAAAGTGGGCGGGGATGGGTTTTTGGAGAAGCTTTAAAAGTAGTAGTGATGACAAATGTCCTCAAGGACTTTTAGAGAGGGTAGGGATGAAGGAATTAAGAAGTTGTTGCAAATCAAATCTTGTACCACCTCTCATTTTGATGAGGTTTTTGTCCGTTTTTATGTTTATGAGCTTTAATTTTTAAGTGAGCCGCATTGAAGAACCAGTTAGTTGTCTCTGGCTAAATAATAGTCGAGGCGTACGTACGTTTATGAGAGCTTATTACAATTTGAAATGAAAGAACGAGGAGATCATGCAAGTTACTTAAATATATATTTTGCATGTAACTTTAATGCGCGCGCATAAGCCCGGCCCTTCAAAATACTAGCTTGTTAATTGGTTGATGTTAATTAAACTATTATTTCCTAACTAATTTAATAGTTTCAACTTTGAAGTTGAGAAAGATATAATCAAAATATGCATGCATAATGGAGCAAGAAGACGTAAAATAACAAATTAATTAGGAATATTCTTCATCTTTACCACTGATTAATCCTCTTCCCATTCTCTCTCGTTTTCTATAATGGTTCTCCTTCTCCTATTTTCAAAGAAAACATTCTCGTATTCTTCATTTTGCTCTCTCATACTCTCCGAAAAACCTGAACACATATGTAGATGCAAATTTCCACTAGATCACGTGCTGATCACGCGGAGCAATCTGCATAAGATAGAATCACGCGTGCTGATCACGTGGAGTAATCTGAATAAGATATAAGTTAATTCTTGACACCGGTGTGGTGCCTACCACGGGGATTCCGATGCCAAAGTTAGAGCAATGTCTTCAGAAAAATGTTTATATCTCTATATTTTAAGAGAGAATTCTGAAATCAAGAAAAAGTTACCTCCAGATGGATTTGTGTTTGACTATTTATAGAGGCAGATGAGTGAGACATGTGGCAGATGATGGAGTGATCTGCTTGCAAGCGGTTGTAACTCCTCTTAGGTAGTTGTAACTTCTCTTAACTACTTGTAACTTCTCTCAGGTAGTTGTAACCCCCCGTTGGCGGTTGTAACTTCCAGTTTGATGATACCTCTCTTGCAAACCTGTGTACTCAGCTGAGCATGATGGTCAGCGTTGAACACTACTCCTCTGCTGAGAAAAGAGTATTCTGCTTAGTTGTACTGGGCCTCTTTCATGGGTAATTTTTGGGCTTTTCGGAAACAACCCAAATATTTGGGCTTCTCTATCCTGTTGGGCTAATGGTTATTTTTAACTCCCACAACATACATGCTCTCCATAACCAAAGAGAACCGCCCCCAATTAATTAGAAGCCACCCAACCACAATTAATGTTTTGGAGTGGATTATGTTTCTATTTTTAACTTTGAACCTAATCTTCTACAAAATTTCCATTACTCTACTCATCAAATGGGGTCTCTAGTGGCGTACTTACTTGTGTAAGAGCATTTCCAACCCCGTAATTAATGTATAAGAGAATCATTTGATTTATGTCTAACCATAATACTTTTGAGTCCATGCCAAATGAAGTGAACCTAATATTTGTATCATCTTGCTAAATTTAGTTATAACACTTTTGAGTCCATACAAACTGAGGTGATCCTAATATTTGTAACATCAACCAACTCATATCAATGACGTAATTGCATCATGATGTAGCTAATACTAACAAAACATTGGTTTCATTTTAATGCTCATACTGAATTTTATATAGTGACATACACTAATTTATATTGATTTCAAATGAAACTGATACTCAAATTTACTCAATTTTTCTTTGTATCATGTAGAAACTACAGCTAATTTAAAACATTTTCCAAATAAAAGAGCAAAAAAATGGGTAGTACACATCCAAAATCTTCATCGACTACTCTACATTCAAATCCCAAAGGTACGTATAGCAAAATATATCTTTCAAGGTCAACAAGTAGTTCACAGCACAATATGTATAATAGCAGTGCCAAAAGGGAGTAGAAAAAAATGTGAATACAAGATGACAAAATCTCAACATCTCCTTTTGTCACTAGCCTCAACAGGGGAAAAAACACATCCCCATAGCAAAAACACCACCATCAGGTTAAATCTAAATGCTTCATTTTCCTAAGTATAAACCATTATCATTCCTGCTTTACTGTAACAAAACTCTTGGTTGATTTTCAATTTCTTCAATATCCTCATCTCAAATTCTGCAACAAAGACGCTACAAATGCACCACCTTGGTGCATGCCAAGATCAAATAATTACACTTCAAGAGCTTCATTAACTTTCTTCTGTGCTTAGGATCTTGGTCTCCTATTTCTTTTCTTTACTGACAAGCATAGGTTTGTCTGCAGAGGATTCTATTTCAGTTCTAGTTATTTTTTCAATTCTGACTCGAACTCCTTGGCCGCCTGCAGAAATAAATCTATGATTTTAGGTTGACTTGGTAGGAATCCAATTTAAATTTCATGAGCATTAAAAGATATATGTTGTTGTGAAACAAAACAGCACAAACCCTTCCTCCGACAGGAATGTCATAGATGTACAATTAATCCAAACAAATCATTTCCCACAATAAAAACGTAGTATATCCTCACCAAATATACAAACCAAAAATGAAAATAGATAAATCAATCACAAAACACAAGTATATATACGTGAAAAACCTTCAAACTGAAGAAAAACTATGACAAACCCATAATGCAGCATTCAGTTGCAAACATACCAAGAGCAAATGAATTTGATTTCTAGTCACACAAACCTCAAAGTATTGATCTGTTTGTTTTATGAGCAGAAGCAATGCATACAAATTGATTCTTTGAGTTTCTAAACTATTTGGAATCGTGTTAGGTCTAATTCATATTACTTTAGCTAGATTATTCGTAACTGCATATTTGCAATACAAGCGCGGAGATCAGTTGGAACTTTGATTAAGTAACTATCTTCTTCTTTTTTTTACCTGCAGCAGATTAAAGAACATGGAAATAGAAAAAAATAATTAACGATAAAAAGATTTTCTATGTGATATGGGAGGGATAGAAAAAAGATCGAGAGAGTAGATGAACTAAGAGGATCCATAAAATTATAGGATTCTCTTCAATCCGGTGGTTGAAACTCCACAAAAAAAAAATGTCTAGCATGCTTATGCGATGCATACAAATTGATTCTTTGAGTTTCTAACCATCAGTTATTTAATATGATCATTTATTTCATCAACAACACATTTCGATCCATTTACTCCAAAAGTTCATTAAACCTTGTAGGAAAGACACACAAATGTTTTATTGTTCATGTCCTTCATCTAAAATAGAACCCCCTGACAAAGATGGGGCAACTCATAATCTATTGAGAGATAGAATTCCCTTGAGAAAGATGGGGCAATTCATAATCTATTGAGATATAGAATCCCCCTGAGAAAGATGGGCACCACATGATCTAGTGAAAGATACTGAGATATAAAGAGATCACTTCAATGGAGAATAACGGTGGGAAGAAAGAGATTGTAGCAGGGTAGTTTCTTCGTCGTAGTAGAAAATGATACTTAATCTGATTCAGAAGCTCGTCCAAATTCTACTACACGAAAAGCTACATCAGCTTCAATACTTTGTATAAACTTTTCAGTTGATTACAGCTTCAATAGCTTCAATCATAACACTTGAAGGTATTGACACTTACCCATAAATAGTAGTCAACACATAGCAAAAATGGTCTTATTTTACAAATATCAAATCTAGAATTCTATTAGTTTGGTACAGAATCTGATAGCTTAATTGGTTAATAGGGTTTATCGTATTTTCAACATATCAAATGCAACTACATGAGCCATTTTTAAACATATAATGTTACTACAAGAGGCGGATGGTTGTTTAGCTTTTCATCCAAACAGAAGCTTGTTATATTATCTTCACCAATTTCTTTCTCAATGGATCATATTAAAGTTTATAATAGCGACCATATTATACAAAGCTATTGCTCAAGAATAGGGGTGAGCAAACGGGTTGAGGAACCGCATATCCAAACTGTTTTGCTCCAAACAGTCTGGATCCATTATAGAATGATTCAAGTCCGGTTCCAAATATGTATATTCAAATGGTTCGGTTCCAACCCATTTTAAATGACACCTATACACGTGTCTTAATATGAGTGGGGGTTACAAAATTTAACACTAAAAACACCTTGCAGGCTCACACACTCTCTCTGTCGTCTTTCATATATTTATATTCTCTTTAGTCTTCATCACTTCATCTTTTCTCCATCAGTGATTTCATCACTTAAGTTCTTCATTTTCTCAAGGACACCAGTCTCTGCCATCACTTCAATTCGCGATGATCTGACCATCGAGTCAATCTCCACCACCATGTCGACCGCCAGATCCAATTGGATGATCCAAAGTCACCACTCATCTCCTCATTCGACTTCCTTGAACAATGATGGGGACGAGGGCACCACAATAGGAGCATAACATAATAGGTTGATCCAGTGGACGAAGCTCTCTTTGATGCCTGTACTTTCTCACCAGAAGAAGCTCTCAACTTGGTTATCTTCATTTCTCGACGCAAACCCTATTTCACCAACTGAATCTTCTTCATTTCCTTGATTGATTCTTTTTCCTTTCTTAAAGAAAGCTCGTGTTGATGTATTAGCAATTGGCTCGTTTTGAACCTCAAAGGTTAGCTTCTTCATTTCTTTAATCACTTGGTTCAATTCTTCATTTCCTCAACTAGTTCGTCTCTATTTGCTTTCAGGTTCAACCATTCAGGCTCCTTATTTGTTGTTAGTAGCTTTGTTGTTTTTTTCCACCTACTATCTATCTTTGCAAAATTGGTTTGATTTTAATTCCTCTAAATTTATACGCCAACCGATAGATTATCATTTATTATTATCTGAAAAATTAATGGAATTTCTACTCTTAGATTGGGTGGTTTTGTTCTTAAATACTTGCTAATTATTGCATTCTTTTAGATTTTACTCTAGATTCTAGAATTTAGATTGATTCCAGATGTTGGTTAATATTATGTTATCAGATATTGCTTACAGTTATGGCATTTGGAATTTTGGATTAGTGTTTTATACTATAATAAATTAGTAATGGTCTATTCTCAAGGGAAAACCATTTTTCTCATTGAAATGCATACCTACCACTTGATGATTTAAACACCATTTCATTTCAGAATAGCTTATATATTTCCAGGTCATATGTACTAGGTCATTTTGGGGCAAAGATTGTAGCCGATATGTATTAATATACAATCACATAATTAGTATATTGTTGAAACTGCCATACAAAGGAATTGAAAAGATATACATCTAGGGAGTTGTTGAAAATATAAATTGATTCGTTTTGTATTCAATTATGTGTCTTATTTTTCGATTTGATTGAATGGGTTTGTTTATACTTATGTAGGCAATTTTTGTTTAATGCAAGAGCAAAGTAACCATGTCTCAAAATACTACCCCAACCAAACTAGTAAAGTAGCAACATCTTATAATGCTACATCACCTTGTCATATACTAGCAGAAGAAAACATGCCTCCTCCCAAACCCTCCTCGTTAAGAAAAAGGAAAACACCAAATGCTCAAAAAACTATAAAACCTAGATCTTGAGTTTGGAATCATATCACTAAATTTACTGTGAAAGAATCATGTGAAATTGTAGTTGAGGGAAAGAATAAGATGGTAGGAGTAGATGTACTTAAGACGAAGTGTAATTATTGTATTCAAGTGTTTGTATGTGATACCAGTGGTGATGACACTACTACTTTTGGTAAACACATCACCAATGTATGCAAAAAGTATAAACTAAATATGGACTTGCAACAGAAGGTTCTTAATAGTTATAGTGATGGTAGTAGCATGCTAGTTGCTACAAGGTTTAGCCAAGATGTAAGTGTGAAAGCTATTGTTGAATTCCTAGTGATTGATGAAATGATTTTTAATCTTGTTGAGAATGAGGGGTTTTAGGCGGATGACGAGTGAAGTGCAACCTAGACTACATGTTTCATCTCGAAGAACTGTTGTGAGGGAGTTGTTACTGATGTATCATGGATGAAAAAAGGTTTAAAAGGGCAACTGAGCAAGCATAGGGTCAGTTTGACTACTGATACATGGACAAGTGTCCAAAATGTGAACTACATGGTCCTAACATCTCATTTTGTAGATGATGAGTGGAATATACACAAAAGAATCCTAAACTTTTGTATCATTCCTAGTCATCAAGGTAAACAAATAGGGAAGTTGATTGAACAGTGTTTGGTAGAGTGGAATATTGAAAAGGTGATGTGTATTTCAATTAACAATGCATAGGCTAATACGATGGCACTTGAGTGGCTAGTTGGTAAAATGAAGAAATGACCAAATTGTCCACTTATTTTTGGAAGGGGGGGGGGTGTAAATATATGCATGTGAGGTGTCTAACTCACATTATCAACTTAATAGTGAAAGATGGGTTGAAAATGTTCGCTAAAAGTGTGGCATCAATTAGAAATGTGTGAAGTTTGTCAAATCAAGCCCTCAAAGGTTTGATTATTTCAATGCATGTGTTGATAAAGAGAAATTAAGTGACCAAAATTTTCTTGTTATGGATGTGCCTACTAGGTGGAATGGTACATATATGATGCTAGAGTCTACCTTGAAATTTAAAAAGGTATTTGATAGGATGAGTAAAGAAGATGACAGTGCATACTTAGGTTATTTCATAGAAGATGAGGAGTTGACTGATGATGAAGAAGTAGACCCGAAAAGAAAGTTTAAAGGAAGAATTGAGCCACCAAGTGAGAAAGATTGGGAAAGTGCGAGGTTTTAGTGACTTTTTTTAAAAAGTCTTCTACCTAGTGACTATGAAGATGAGTGCTAGCAAGCATCCGACGTCCCAAATAAGTGTCCATGATGTGATCATTGTTGAGACAGAGATTGAAAAGGAAGAAGATATTGAAGAAAAAAAATAAGGAAATTAGGGCATTAATGAAGAACTTGTGTGATGAATATGCTCAACAAGCTGTCAGTCCCCAAAAACAACAAAAGGGTTCAAAACAGGTAATCAAAAGCTCACAACTTTCTTCAACGTTGTTTCATTATTATAAAGTTGATTGGTTATTTCAATTCATATTTAATTTAATCAAAATTTTCTCTTTGTTTTGGTTCTTAGAAATCTCAATCAAGTGTTGACAATAGCTCTTCATATGGAAAACAAGGAAGTGTAGGAGCACCAAACGAAAGTCCTTCTATAGTTGATGTGATGATGGACGATTGAGAGAAGAGGCTAGAAGATACAGAGGGTATTGTGTTTTCACATGAGGTGGATGGGTATCTCATGGTTCCATTAGAGAATGCTAATAAGATTGAGATGTTTGAAATTCTGAGAAGGTGGAAGCTGAATGGGATACAAGTACCCCACATTTGCATTGCTAGCAAAAGATGTATTGTGTATTCAAGTGTCAACAATTGCTAGTGAGAGTGTTTTTAGCACCGGAGGCCGAGTTATTGATCCCTTTAGATCATCTCTCATTCCGAATTCTGTGGAGGCATTGATATGCCTCTAAAATTGGATAAAAGTGATGACATCACTAACATTGAGTATGAAGCAAGTGCAGATGAAATTGAATTCTATACAAATTGTGAAAAAGGAAATACTTGAGTTTTTTGTAGTTTGGTTTTTTTTATTATGTTTATTAATATACTCATTATTTGATAGTGTTTCTATTAATTATCTTGTTTGTTTTTCTTAGACTTTGCAAAGTTGAGAATCACAACAGCCAAGGGCAAAGAAAATGATGCAAACTCAAGTTATCGTACTCAAAGTTCTCAATCAACATCAAAGGGAAAGGTAAAGGTGACCAATACAGGTTTGGTGATAATTTGATTTGAGTTGCTAGCTCTTTATGTTTTCAATGCAATAGATATTGAATACAATTTGAATTTGTAATAGATATTGATTTTATAAGTTTGTGATAGTTGGATTTTAATTTATAGCTTGGATTTGGATTTGGATACAATTATCTTGTTTGTTTTTCTTGGATTTGGGTTTTATAAGTTTACTACGATATTTGTTGTTGCAGCTTGCATCTATTGTTGTCTGTTGCGATATAGTTCACAGTTTATTCTTATAAGTTTGCTGCGATATTTGTCTTTCTGTATCTTGTTTGTTTTTTTGGATTTGGATACAGAGTGCAACTTGCTGTTGATTCCTTCTTCATTATCAACATTGTCATTTCCATTTTAGTTGATTTTAAAGTAAGAATACTTACAAAGTTGTGACAACATTCATGAAGAACCCTTCCATAGTATGGTTGTATAGGTTTACTAAGGCTAGTATTTAGTTCTCATCAATGATAAGTCATGATGATTGATGCGTCCAAAAATCACCCTCCTGTGAGTTTGACCTGCAAAAAAGTTGTTAGACTACCAAGAACAGCCTTTTTGGTAGCCAAAGTCACTCCGATTCTTAAGTCAGCAACTTTGTTGGAAAAAGGAAGTAAATCTGAACAAAACTCAGTTAAAGTTGCATACCTGTGTCGAATGTTCACTTTACCTTTTATAATAGTTGCGGTTAATTCTCTGTATTACATAAGCATGTGAGTCGCAACGGAAGGAGATGTTTCCTGTAACAATCTCTTCCTTAATGGAAATGTGTCCGTGGATGCATAACTCCGTCCACGACTATTTTTTTAGGTAATGTTCATCTTCTTTATGAGAGAACTCGTGTTGGGCTGGGATTTGGGCTTTGATTCGTTCGGGCCTGGATTCAGACCCTATTTATGTCTTCTCGATGGCGGGCCTTATATGGGTCTCTATACTCGGCTCTATTCTTCTTGGGCTTTATGAGCTGGCCCAATAGATTGGGCAACATATTCTCGTGGTGGATCTCTATGCCACGTGTACGACCGTGATGATCAGTCTATTTTGATGTATCATAGCTACTCCCCTCTTAGTTAGTGGGTATGTTCATGTATCCACTAACTGTGTGGCAATTTTGTTTTCGATTTCAACATTACGACACATATAGTGCTCTTGCTATCTGTTATTGTTGTTGTCTCTCCGATGTTCCATCCGCCTGTTCGTTTTGGCGCGATTTCTAAGATTTTGTGCGGCTGTCATGTCTTGCACGTTCTCTTAATAGCAGTCCTTTCACTGCTCGTCCCTATAAAAAGAGAAGTTTGAGTGTGTCTCACTTCTTTTCGCAACTCCTTATTTTCCAGTTTTTGATTCATTGAGTTCGTTCTGTAATCATGTCTAACTTCAGGGTTTTGAGCGGCGATGTTCTTGATGCTTGTGAAGCTTTTTTTTTGCCTAAGCGGGCAACGCACGCAACTCTGGACAACATTCGTCACGATTATGCATTGCTGACTGATCTGGAGATCATTCTTCCCGGAGAAGGCGACGATCCTTGTCGTTCAAAACATGGGTACATTGCTTTGTACCTTGGTATGTTCCACTCTGGTCTCAGGCTTTTGGTTCATACGATCATTTGGGAGTACTTGGATCTGGTTGGTATTGTTCCGGCCCAACTCGTCCCTAATGGTTGGAAAGTAATGATTTCAACCTTAGCAAGGGTAGCATCGGCTCGTATCCCTATGAATGCGAGGGTTCTGCACTCTTTGGTGGGGTTTATCATAAACCTCAATTAGCAAGGGTTGGTCGAGGTCTCGGTTCTATTTATCCCTTTCTTCCAATCACTTTAGGCTTCGCGAAATTTAGATTCTACGATCGTTTTGGGAGCCTAAGAAAGTCGAGTTGTCTTTGTCTTTGAAAGAGCAGGAGTTCTACAGTCGCTTTTGCGATCTTCCCCAGGTCTCGATGGAAGATTTTTTCACTACGGATGCCATTATCCGTAGTGGCTTATATTCATCAGGTGAAGCAAGTCGCGCTTCAGAAGTGACTGTTGCGCGTATTGGTGATGCAGACGTCAGCCACTAAAAGGGTTATGCTGATGAGCGTGTCGATCGGGCTGCTTTAGTCACTACTCGAGGTTCTGGGGGTGCTGGTTCGATTGTGATGAAACAGAAAGTTCCTAGGCCTCCCAACCCTTCCAAGATGTTGGCTGTCAGTTACGGTTGTCGAAGAGGAAGAAACTTGCTTCCTCAGTTCTTGACGCTGTTAGGGTTCCCTCTCATCTTGCTTCTCTCCGGAAGGGAGGTCGTGGTTTGAAGGATGATTCTTCTGTTTTGGAGGACGATGTGGTAAACCAAGTTCTCGAAAAAGTAAGAAAGAAGTCTCCCACTCTCTAGACGACCATGAGAAAAATCTTGTTGCCTTTTATGGTTTGCCCACCTCTATCGGCTTGTCCATCGATGATTCGCGCATCGTTGAGAATAAAATGCTTCAGCTTGGTGTTTGGCAATCGAAGAATTCGAAAAGTAGCCAGACCTTGGATGACTTCGAGTATGATCCGTTAGTGGAGGATCGAGTTGCTGCCCGAGCTCGAGATTTCAAGCTCACTGTTTATTCTGTTGTGGCTGGGACCTCGGGATCACATGCTACTCCTTCCGTGCCTCGTCCTACTCATACTGTTCTTGGGGAGACCTTTTGGCCTCCGAGGCTAATGTGCAGGACAACGCTCCCAACCTCATTGGTGGTTGTCACGGGCGGTTGGCTAATAGGGCTCCTATGTCCGTATGACAGCCACGTCGCCATATTGACGATGGCCTCCAGCATCTTATGAAAGGGATGACACACCTTACTTATGCGGCCGTGATGGGATCGAATTGTAAGGCATCTCGTGACCAGGTGGCACATATCGAGCATAAACTAGCAGAACACATTTTTGTCATTTCTCATGTTCTCCGTCGATTGGATTTTATGAAGGCGCAATGCATAGATCATGAGAGGGCTGTGGATTCTGTTCAGGGGTCGCTGAGGGAACTCAAGGCTATTCGTGATACGTTTGCTTCTGACCTCAGGAGATCTGAAGTGGAATTGGGCAAGTTACGATCCCATCTGCATGTCGCTAAAAAAGAGTTGTCCGATCAAAAGGTTGAACGTGATGAGGTTGTTCGTTCTAACGAGGAATGTTCTGCAAAGCTCAAGGCTTCTACTGTTCGAATTGCTCAGCTAAATTTTGAGTTTGTCGATACAAAATCAGCGATCTCTGCTAAACTTGCAGGTGTTGACAGAGAGTTAGTGTCAACTCGAGCTGAGCTGTCAACCATTACTGAGAAGTTGAAGGCGGCGGAGGTCGCGGATTGGAAGAGAGTGGTCAAGGGTCGCCACAATTTCTTGGAGACGCAAGGTTTGGACATGACCCAATACTGTTGCTTTCCTGAACATGAATTTGATGATGTCGAGGAAGTCGTTCTGGATTCACTGGGTGATTCGGATATTGGAGAGCCTTCTTATCCTATGCTGCCTGGAGAAAATGCCCACGACGTTGCTTATCTTTCTTAGTTGTAATCTTTTTTCTTTTTTTTTTGTAATCTCCTTTTATAAAAGATAAATGGAAATTTTTTATTTCACATTTGTTGTATCCAATATGTCTAGCTTGTTAGCTTTTATTTACGACATTTCTAGGAGATTTCTAACTTGTTCGTCCAGATTTTTATGAATAACTTCGATCGACGTTCTAGTCGTATAGAAGCTTTGGTTTACGGAATCCTGTTTTACATTCGGATTACATTGTCGCACATTATAGTCGACGAAAAAGTCTAGCTCTTATGTCTTGGTACATTATTACTTCGTGGTTGATCAAGCCAGAAGTTATTGTTTTATATTCGACTCGTTCGTCCAGTACATGTATTTGTTTTTGCTTGATACTCTAGCCGTGCTGAGTATTTTCTCGAGTTGGTTGTTAAATCCGACTTCTTTATCCCGATTAAATTTTTTTTTCGAAATTGAGAGCAAAAGATTTTATTGATAATATCTTTTCAAGTGCTCTACATTCCATGGTCGAGGTAGCATTTTGCCCTCTTCATTTTCCAACCAGTATGTTCCTGATCTGTTGATTTTTGTTACTCGGTACGGTCCTTCCCAGTTCTGGTTCAACTTGCTCATACCAGGCTCTTTCGTATTGAGTTGGACTTTTCATAGCATCCAGTCTCCGACGTTAAAAGTTCGTATTCACACCTTCTTGTTGTAATATCTTGCCATACGTTGTTGGTAGGCTACTGTTTCAATGGAGGCTACTTCTTGCTTCTCTTCGAGGAGATCCAGCCCGACTCTTAATGCCTCGACGTTGTCCTTAGCGCAAATTTCTTCGGTTCGGAATGTTGGCATTCTGATCTCCAGGGTATCATTGCTTCTGACCCGTACGCGAGGGCTAAAGTTGTTTCTACTGTCGGAGTTCGTTTTGTTGTTCTGTACGCCCAAAGGACGCCAGGTAACTCGAATGTCCATAACCCTTTTGCTGCCTTGAATCTTTTTTTATCACTTCCAATATTGTCCAGTGGTGACCTCGGCTTGTCCATTTGCTTGTGGATGAGCTAGCGCGGAGAAATGTTGTTGGATATTCAGATTTTCGCATAACTCCTTAATATTCTTGCCTTCAAATTGCATCCCATTGTTCGTGATGATTACCCTTGGGATCCCGAATTTGCATATGATGTCTCTCCAAAGAAATTTCTTGACTTGGGCTTCTCCAATCTTTGTGAGGGGTTGTACTTCTACCCATTTGGTGAAGTAGTCTATTGAGACGAGGAGAAATTTCTTCTTGTCGGACGCTGAGAGTGGTCCTACGATGTCCATTCCTCATTGTGCGAATGGCAAGGGGTTGCTCATTGGGATCTAATTTTGTCCCGAGATGTGAGTGTATGGGGCTAATCTTTGACATTTGTCACATTTGCGAACTAGATTTTGAGCATCCGCTTGCATTTTCGGCCAATAATAACCTAATGTGAGAGATTTATGGGCCAATGTTGTCACACCTCGATTTTCAAGAAAAAATGAAATCCCAATATCCGCAAGGGATTATCCGTTTTTTCCCAAAATTTGGGACATGAATGTCATTCACTAAAAGTAACAGTTGGCATCCACGAGAAATAATATTCAAATGCACAATTTACCAGATTAAAGGGAAATAAAACAACTTATCTAAAAAGCCCATCAAAATGAAGGAAAATACATTAAATCTCGTAGAACCAACTCTGACAAATTCAACTAATCATGAATGTATCTTTCCCACTAAGTAATTAATAAAACTCCAAGCTCTATTACAAAAGATTAAACTGTCACCTAACAAAAAAAATGACCTAGACTCTCGAACAACGTGCAACTCCCCAGCAATGCTCGTCACGTACGAAACGAACTTCTTTAAGCTCGCCCGAAACTACTAAATCATGAAACAAGCTCGTTAGCTACATTCCCAAAGGAATGTACCCAAGAAGCCAAAGCCCACTTGGGTCAGAAATTAAGCTGGTGTGAAATTCTTCGTTCCCAAAAATCAATAAGAGAAATAGCATGGCATGACAGGAAAATATAGTACAACAAAATAACTAAACAAAATAGGTAGTTCCTCTATGAGGCGAATGTATAAAGCTAATTACAGTTTCTAACATATTTTCGTAACTATTTATCTTAAATACATCTGTCCTGCAGATAATGTTAGCAGACCTGCCATCCTGCACTAAGTGATTATAAGACAATAATTGTATTATTCTATTTACTCAAAATTTATCGATAAATTATTTATTTTAACCCAGTTTATCCGTTTAGACTATACCACATTCGCACCACCTCCGTGCCGAACATACATGCATGTATGCCTCTCTCATATAAAGGAGGACTTTTCCGTCATCCATGCCCAAGTGGGGACACATCACATACAGGCATGCATCACTGGATACCCCTAGCTATACGAGTACAATAAAAGCCACTTTTGTGCTAACAATGCGCATAGATCACGTCACACTTTTTACGGACAAATAATAAGCCTATTTTAGGCATTTCAAAATCACCATCTTTCCGCAAGACTAACCCGAAAGTTATTTTAGTTTCTCTATAGAAAAGAGGTGCCCTACATCCGCAAGACAACCCGAAGGTTATTTAGTTTCTCTGTAAGAAAGGGGAAATCATAAACATCAAAGAGATGTGGTAGTTCCAAGTGATACAATTCGATGTTATTTAAAGCGACAAATTCAAATTTATTCATATCGCTTGACATTTTTGTCAATCATAAACAAATCCACCCGTTCTTTGGGGAATATCACTTTTTTTTGTAATTTATTGTGATATCTCATAATCCTTATATATTGGCACCTTGTCAATCAAAGACAAGTTCACCCATCGTTTTAGGAAAACATATCATTTGACATTTGACAATAGTCAACAATTTCATCACAATATTCCCCCATTATTTTGGGGAAAATCAACATTTTCATATATCAACTTTCTGTAATAAAGTGGGAATCGAAGTCCATACAATAAAAATAATTCCCACTTCTTAGCAAAGTAATTTGCATAACAATCAAAGTTCAAGTCACAATACGAAATACAAATACCATTTCACAGAATAATAAGAATACACAAATCAATCAGCATTTCAATTCTTATAATTTCATTTCAATCAAAGATTTTCTCAACAGTATATTATACACTCAAATCAATCTATATTTGGTAAGCCCAATTCAATTTAATTCTATCAGTATATTAGAAATCCAATCCATACATTTATTAAATTAAACCAACCAATTTATTTATGGGCTTAACTATTCAGCCCAATCGAAATCATTATCCAGCAAACAACAATTCAGATTCTTGGGCTTAACTATTCAGTCCAACCCAATTAGTTTTACAGCACACTAACTATTCAGTCCAGCCCAACTCCATTTGTGCCATCTTCTTCTCCTACACATACATACCTCTAATCTACAAGTTTTTATGTCATAGGAAATACAGATCAATGATAGGGATAATATCAATTTCAATTGTATTACGCTCAAATAACATCGTGGAATAAACTCGGCAAAGATCATAGGATTTCTACAATCTGATCAGTGGTGTTTTTCCTGCCTCGAGGTAAATCCAACCGTTGGATGAACTCGAACTAAAAATATAATTTTTCTATGGATGTTTTCAAATTATGGATTAAATTTGAAATCATTTTAGGAACCGGAAGATCTTGATCCACTGCAAAACTTTACAAGCGCAAGGCTGTTTTCTATTACTAAATTTAACAAAATCTTAGTTCTCTTTTAATTCAACTATTTTTCACGAAAATTATAATACAATAGTATATGAATTTATAGATTTATTTATGTATTAAAATCTAACCCGAAATTCATGGATTTATATATCTAAAGAGAACTAGAGAATCAAGAACACTTACTTCTACTAATATTCGATAATTCTACCAATACATATCTAACAAAATATAATATAAGAGTGAGAAAAACTCATCATCACTATTTTTTTTGTTTTAAAAATCACACTCATAACAACTAAACTTCAATTATAGTCAAAGATTATATAATAAATCTTTATAATAAAGAGAATGAAGAAAAGTAATACAATTTTTATAAAGAGAAGGAAGTAAAGAGCTCACCTGCTTACTTTTCTCTTCCTTCCCCTTTTTCTTTTCTGCTTCTTCAGTTCTTTTTTATTTTATTTTATTTTTTACAGACTTTGTATGCGGCTGGGAAGAATGAAATCTCTATTTAACCAACCTAAAGGCAAAACCCTACAAGATTAGGGTTTGCACAACATTATATTGACACCGTTTTATTTATTTATTATACACCCAATCTCAAAATAAATATGCCCTAAAACATTATCTTTTGTCAAAATTGAGGGTCATTAGAAATGTTCTCCCCCTTAGAGGATTTTCGCATGTGTCGTGGTGTATTTCTTGCAGAACGTATTCAACATCTTCTGGTGCAAAGCCCCTCAATAATGGGCTTGTGGCAGATCTTCTGTATAGTTTTTCATTGATCAATGGGTATCTTGCTGCCCGATTTCGTAGCTTTCTGCTTCCATCTTATTTGTTGGGAGTTCTTTGTTTGATATATACACCAGGATTGGAGTTGTCCAGTTGGTTTCTTGGTTTACATTGCATGCTTCTTCCGATTGGTTTTCGAGTATGGAGCTTACTTGTGTCATGACGAGTGGGTTGTTAATATCCTTTGTTGTCGAAGCTTCCTTTGCTAATTCATCGATTTTTTTTGTTCTCTGCCTGTGTGCACCGTTGAATGGTGGCATTTCAAAAGCCTTCTACTAGCTCTGTCATTTTCTGGTAGTAAACTTTCGTTCGAGTATCGTTGACTTGAAATTATTCGTTTAGTTGATTGACCACCAGCTTGAAATCTAATGTCTTTTATTCCCATGTGTTTTGCTAACTGTAGCCCTGTTATCACAGCTTCGTATTCGGCTTCATTATTGGAGGCTCTAAAACTAAATTTTATCGCCTTCTCTAATGCGATGCCTTTCGAGTTGTACAAGACTAGTCCAGCTCCGCTTCCTATCTCATTGGTTTGGGTTGTTCTTTTCTGCTTTCTTTTTTCACCTGTTGGTTGTTGCTTCCGGTGAACTCAGCGATGAAATTCGCTAATGCCTAAGCTCTGATAGCAGTCTATTGCCTACTTTACCATTCTTCCTTACCGATCTGGTTTGTGGAACACCAATCAAAGTGGATGTTCGGTCATAACCATGATTGGGTGTGCTTGGAAGTATGGTCACATTTTTCTTGATGACACGATTAGAGCGAGCGCTGATTTCTCTAAGGTCAGATAGTTGATTCACTACAAGAAAAATTGTGATCAATAGCGTTTAAAAACCGCTATGGTAGGATACCATAGCGGTTTAGTAACCACTATGACAGCCGGCGCTATAATAGACCCAGAGGATATTATAGCGGTTTTAAAACGCTATGGTAAGTTTGGCTTTTATAGCGTTTCAAAACCGCTATGGTAGCCTCTTCCATAGCGTTTTAAAAACGCTATAGTAGACTCTAAAACCGCTATGGTAGACTTTACCATAAGTATACATAGCAATTTTTTTTTTTACTATCAAATGACTTTTTATTACATCTTATCATGTATGCATTAGCCTGAGCACTCGAAATTCATTGTGACAAAGACAAGAAACACCATGTTGGTGATCAAGCAAAAGAAAATAAAATGTATTATTTTCACTTCCTTTTGCTAAAAGAAATGTTGAATGATCTAAACATTTTTGTGATGATGAATGTACATAATGTTTCAAGGGAAAAAAGGGAACGAAAGCAACGACATAATTTTTGTGATGATGAATGTACATAATGTACAAACTCTTATTAATCTACACCTGCAACAACAACAACGACAGCAGAAACAGCAACAGCAACAGCAACAGGGGCTATCGACAGCAACGATAGCAACGACAGCGACAGCAACAGCAACAGCAGCAGCAGCAGCAGCAGTAGCAGCAGCAGCAGCAGCCATAATAATAAGACAGAAGAAAAAAAAATCGGCACTGATTCAATAAACCACTGTAGTAGAGAACTGGAAAAAATTGATTAACTTCTCTTCTCAGTGAGGCAATGAGTGTCAGCCACTACCTCAATATTTAACAATATCCAACATTAAAATTCCTGGGAGCTCAGAGTTTATGGGAGACTAAAACCAAGCTCTGCCAAATAGATATCATACAACAACAATGCATTTGGAGATAATTGACAGAATCCCATCTGATATGCTCATATAACAAAAGTCCAAACCTAAAACACGACGTAATCTCAGGCTTTATAATGCAATAATACTACCAACTAGCAATCCAAGCGAAGAGTGAAATATTCAAAGGTATGTGATGTAAAGTGAAACTATGAAGCTAACAAGGCACTCACAACTTGAGGATTTCCACCTTAGAATCTAATCAAATCTAAGAGGTAGGGGTGGATAGAAGAGAAACCCCTTCTCTCAAAGCTAAAATTCTTAATTCAGCTAAACATTACCATGTAAATGAACAACAAAAGGTCAAAACAAAAACTCCTATTACAAAGATAGTTTACAAAAACTCTCTAAACCCCAAAACATGTGCCTAAAGCCCTAAACCTCCAAATGGAAAATGGGAAGGAAAACAATCATAAAACATATTTGCAGTGACCAAAATTCTATCCTGAATTCTTATTACACGATGTAGAGATCTTGAATCAATCCTAGGATCAGTTGTGATATGTTCTTTGACTTCATTGACTTGTTTAAAAGCTTTTGCACCCTCTTTGGGATCTCTTCTTGTCTTGCTAGGTACCCACATAACCTTCATTGTTTGCTTTGATCCCTAGGGTCAAATTTATGTCAAAGAGTCTTGGCTTTAATTGAGACAACAACGAAACTCGAGCGTGCTTAGGTACTCCATCAAAGAAAACTCTTTGCAAGTACAAGAAAATATTTTAAATTTTACACGCCCATTTTTTTAATTCAATAAGTTGGACAAGATATGCAAGGATTTCTTCTAGGACAACTATTACGCTTGGATATTTCATTAGATGGACTCTCTTATATTTATAAATCTGTTTTCTTAACAGATTTCCCTAAACGAAAAATAAATAAATAAACCAACAAGCTTGGGCACATGTGATCACTTACTTTTGCTCTTTTAGAATCTATCCTGGTTAATGTTTCATCTTCCATCACAGATGTCATGTAGGAATAAATATCACATTTTGTGAAGTCCTCTTGCAGAACCTACAAAGAACATGTGAAGATTCATCAAATGCACGACCTTCCAAGCTGTAATAGAAATAACAGCAGATGAACCATACAAGAAAATATCAAATTACTATGAAAAGTACAAACATTTACAATAGTCAATATTTGGAGAATAATATAATGATTTCTTGTACAGTCTAGACGAGTTAATAAAACTAACATATCTGTGTATAAATTACCATGAAGCGCTCAATCGATTCAAACCGTTCTCTAACAATTTCAGCCATATGGGGATCCTGCAATCCATTACCAAACTCAACAATGTAAATCTTGGGTATATTAATTCTAAACAGAAGTATCATAAAACCTATGGAAAAGGGGCATCTTTTTTTTATTTTAAAAAGGCCAGAAATTATTTTTTGTCGATTGAAACGCAATATATTGGCAATGAATGTTTGGAGGTATTCATGCTTTCATCAAAATTTCAATGTAAAAAAAATGAGGAAATGAACAGCCTTAGACCTTTTCAATAGCAAGAACTCTAGCACCAGCATCTAGCAGAGCCTTAGTTAACGATAAATAAATAATAAATACAATAATTTGTCTGTCTATGTGACCTAACTTTGACATCAAAATTCATACAAAAGATAGATATCAACCCCACCTATATGTTACAACTTCTAGTCACACACACAACGTAACGTAGTGCTACCATGCACATGCACCATTAGAAAAAAAATAATTCAAGAGTAAGAGCTACGAGAGTACCATAGAATTGTGATAGCAATCTACCAGAACTGAACTGGATTGCTTTAGGTGTCGGTTTCCGACGACGTGCATTGTGATCTGAGATACGCCTACGGCAACTTCTCTTTTTCTCATCAAATTCCTTGATATCATGAAACCTTCAACAAAATCAATCAAATAGTTACAAACCCAAAGGCCTCAGATATAGAAACCTGATTAGTCTGACATATCTAAGGAGAATGGAAGCCCCTGGCTGCATGTGCAGCACAGGCAAAGAGGATAAAGATGTATTCCATCCTGTGTTTACTATCTAAGTTACAACCTACGTTTATTTATTCAGTTTAAAAACAAAAGAAAGAAAAAACTTTGGATCTTGATAGACCGCAGTGAAAATGAGCTTTTGGCATCATTTCTTTTCCTTGTTTTAAGGTGCAGGTTCCATTACAATTGCTAGCATCCTCGAGCCATGCCCTGCTGACCTTTGTCCTAGTATCCTATGTTACCAAGTCAAAACCTAAGCTATAAACTGTGCCTAACTGCACATTTGGCAAACACATTTAGATCTTACTGCTATGTAACTTTCTTTTGGTATGGATAACATATTCACTCTTTCCAAATCTAAGCATCCAGCTTATGATTGCAGATATCGATATCTATGTTGTTCCGGCCATAAGAGGGACGAGGGCTATGTTGTCAGGGGGCTTTGTATTGCTGGAATATTTAATATGTAATCTGATATTATACAGCTAAGTGGGTATATTGTGCCTTTGTTAAGCTTTGATAAAATGATGTTTTTGCACTCCAACCTAAAATTCAAAAATCAGTGTCAACAACTATGTGTGTGTATATATATATATAGCTCCAAATTGTTATTTCTACACCCTGCTTGTAACTATGACACTAATGTTACGGAGAGGACTAAACATGTAGCACCAGGACTACAACATCAGATAACTATCCCATATAACTACAACATATAACCTCAACTATCCTTATAGCATGCAATCACCCGTAAAATTGGAGGAAAAAGGAATATAAAACCTGTTGCTTCAGGATTTCTTTATGTATCTTGATTTAAATTGAACCATATTTTCTTTCATTAGCTCTCTGAGTTCCTGACGTTAAAGCAGGCTGGCGTTCCCTTACCACACATTTTAGTGAGAGTGAACTCAATGGGTTCATAACCCTTGAATGGAATAGAAACATCAACTTCATATGGCATATCAAGAGGCTTTTCGCCTGCAAATAGAACAAATGAAACCTCAGAAATTGTGCATCATGGAAGAGATAACTATAACACAACTTGGCAACATTTTTATAACAGCGCATACATCTCCAATCTATATTCAACATTGTAGGAGACTAAGTTGTAGGTGGGCTCCCACACGCTGATTGCCCCCCGATTCTGTGATTATTTCCTCTTTAAAATATTGTACCTTGAAATAATCTGCATACTTTTTGAAACTTTCCAGAGTGAAGTCTGGACCAGGTTCAAATCCAAATCTCTCTGCCTCATTGGAATCTGCGGCTTTGAATTTATCTTCTGCAAAACAAGTGAATGTCAAAAAATACTCAAGAAATGTTGTTGCCTGAAAACTAGATGAGCAATGCTTTTTAAAAATCCCCAAAATCTGTCCTTGTGATGAGAAAAGACAAGGATAAAGTGACCTGATCAATTTTTTCGCAGTCGGATTCCTCCTCTGAACTATTATCAAATTGACTGTAGTTTATCCCTGGTCTACGCCTAAGGTCTCTTGTAATCGTCACCAACTTCACACTTGTTGTTCATTTTTGTTGGTTGTGGTGCTGAAACACCCGCACGGGCCATGGAACTCGTCATGACTTCACTATCAGTCATCTTCTTTACAATGAAAGATGGAAGTGAAACAAAACCAGGCAGAACAGGAGGAATTATGTCTTCCTTATCAACTGTTCTTACGCATTCAGCCCCCATTAATACTGTGAAAATAAATAAATCATATAAAAGTTAAATAGATGATGGCATTCCATGCTTTAAGATATGTCTTAACTATACAGGTAACAATTCAGCAAATAAGTGTAAATCAAATATACATGAAGACTGTGATTAAAGTAAACTCACCATACGATTATATGGGCGTAACAGAGATGATGGTCCTCATCAACCTGACACAACATCTTGAGAGATGAGAAAATGAAATAAATACTTAATGGAGAAAACAGAGTAATCTGCATTTAGAAACTGGCTGAAGTTTGGAACTCATAATAGCTATCAAATAAGTTTCCATTCATGAACAATGAGAAATAATGCCCAGTGGAATTACATCAAGAATTTCAACCCCAACTTTGCAGTTTGGTCAAATGACACTGTGATTTCAGCCACTAAGAACCCCAGAACAATCTCAGTCTCAAGATGTCTCCGTAGGTTTCTTGTTCCTTGTTATATTTTCCTTATGCATGTTCTTGGTTTTGAATCTTTTGATTGAAAGCAGAGAATGATACGGCATTACTACTACATCATATGGGAACTGGAAACTTGTTCAATTAACGGTGGAAGAAGATGAAGGCTGAAAGCTTTGTCCAGAATTAAGTCTCCGTCCACATCATGCAAAGCATAACAACTAGCCAAGTTAATCCTTTTTCAGAGATTGAAACCTAATTGTCAGCTCTCCTTATAAATAAATAAGATAAATTAGCTTACAACATCCTACATCTTCCAGATACTGTGTCAATTTAAGCATAAATTTTATGTCAATTGTGTAAGAACAAGGTATCATTCATGCATGACATAAAATAGATACTTCTACAACCTCAAAGCATGCTTGTGACAGAAATTATACCTGAATGGATGAAACACCTTGATTTTTTAACTATCTATGCATAAATCAAATAAATAAGACCTAAGATGATCTATGCTGCAGCATAAATTATTTGACAACATTTCATTAGCCGTATTTCCTGACTGCTGATAGTTGTTTCCCTACCCTATCCATGACTAATCTCACAAGAATACAAGCTATCATATTTCTGTAAATCTAAATGTCACCATACTAATGCATTATGCATATAATTTTATCAATAAAAATTAAAAAGTAATAATAAATAAAATAACCCAAAATTATTGCAACAGATATACATACTACAACATATAAATTCTACTCATAACTAATAAATAAAACCAAAATCATCAAGATCTGCATCTGAAATTCCTCAGAAATCCATCATACCCATCTACTAATTCATCACCAAATCTCAAAAAAAATATATATATAGTGATTAATCAATTAATTCAATAAATCAGTCTGACAATACCATCACCATGATCAATTCAGCAGATAAATTTGTCAATAATTAAGGGGACTCACAATAATCCTTGATTGAAGATTTTTGCTTTGACCAAGCTCAAATTCCAAGACCTTCAAACCTGATGATATTTGACCAAAAAAAATCCCAAAATTAATTCTTCAAAAGGATCAAAACTTGAGCATCAAATATCTTGATTGAGTAGATCTAACCCTAAAACCAATTATCCACATCAATTCCACTCTACAAAACCACTTTTCCATGTCTGGGTTTTATGGGGTGGTGGGAAAACCACCAGAACCCACCCTTTGTTTCTATCATCAATCAGAAAACTACTTACCACTGTTATCAAATCAAAGGGCACAACTAAGAAGACCCTAGAAATTCTTGAATCAATAAAAAAATTTCTTTCTTTCTTTTCAATTGATGGAAGGTAGGGTAAAATGTTTTAATTAGTAAAGAGATGGGACACCCAGAGAAAACAAACAAGGAAAATAGTATATTATTGGTCTGAAAATAGAACAGGAAAGTAAAAGAAAATATCAACTGAAAAGGGTAAGAAGTACGCAGAATCTACAATGATGCCGACATCACCGGAAATATCAAATGAATCTAGTGTTCATGAATAGAGCATCTGGAATCCTAACATGCATCTGAAATCTAATTCCTTTTCAATGTATCTGAAGCTAATCACTTTACAATTCGCTTGATCTTAATAGGTAGTTGTTTCAGCTTGAAAGGCATCGCAAAGGATATGGTATTCACTATTAGTTCTTTCAAGATTTGTCTACACCAATGCTTCACTGCTCTAATGTTTACCCTCTTGTGCTTCTGCCTATATCTAATCAAAAGAGAATCAAAATTACAAAAAACATTACAACCCTAAATTCCAAATCTCAAGTACCATACTCATAAACACTGAAAATGGAAATCAATGAAATCCCATGAAAACTTACTGTCTCAGAGTCCCAGAAGTGAACATCTCAGTTACAAAATAGATGTTCCTATTGGCCGTATCAACCCAAGAGGTGTAAAATTTCATGATGTTTTTGTGCTTCAAGGTCTTGAGAAGATGGATTTCACAGTAAAGCCTCTCAAGATCCTCAGGGCTCTGAAGGAAATCATACAACTTGACTTGGTTCCAAGCCACTTCAATCCCTTCGAACTTATCAAAAGCTCTGTAACTGCAACACCCAAAACCAAAAAGGAAGAAAACCCACCAACATAGAACTAAATCAACATATACCCATCTCATAAAATTGCAAAAGTTCTCATAAAAACTGAAATTTCTTCAAAATCTCAAAAAGGGATGAAAAAATAACAAATGGGGTTTTAAGTTTCTTACACTGTCTTTGAAGCTCCTTTCCCAAGGATCTCATTGTACTGAAAAACCAACAAAATTAGAACCAAATATCAGAAATGAAGAACATAAAGAAGAACCCAAACAAGCAACAAAAGAGAGATTTTTAAGTACCCTTCCATATCTTCCAGTTGGATCAACTTCAACAAACTCAGACTCACCCTCATCTGGTTCATATGGTCTCATCCCAACCATTTCTCTCTAAAGAGAGGTGAATCGAAAGAGGGAGGGCGACGGAGAGATGGAGGGAGCAGTGAGGGAGATGAAGATGAAGATATGGAGAGAGCAGTGAGGGCGATAGAGAGATGGAGGGAGCAGTGAGGGAGATGGCGAGATGGAGAGAGCAGTGAGGGAGATGGAGATATGGAGAGAGCAGGGAGGGAGATGGCGAGATGAGGGAGCAATCAGTGAGGGAGACGACGAGATTGAGGGGAGGGTGGAGTTTCATCGAGCTCTATCTAACTCGAGCGCCCAGTAAAACGAGGGAGGACAAAAGCGAGCGCCAAAATTCCCGCCTTTTTTTTGTAGCGTTTTCATTTTTGTTTACGCCAAAAAGTTGATCTTTGATAGCGTATTTAGTAAAAACGCTATTAACAAATGCTATTATTGGGCATTTGTGTTGTAGTGATTTCTGCATCTGCGAGTGTTTTGCTGATGTAGTATGCTGATTTTTGCACGCCCTTTTCTTCTCATATCAATGTCGAACTCACGCGTGATTGGACACAGATAGATACATATACAGTGCTTCTCCCATGTTCGGTTTTGCTAGTAGATTTGTGCTTCCCATGTATGTCTTAAGGCTTTGAAAGGATTCCTCGCATTCATCATTCCACTCGAATGTTTTGTTCCCCTTCGAGATTTTGAAGAAAGGCAGACACTTATCTGATGATCTGGAGATAACTTTGTTAGTTGTTATCCTCCCGTTAAGACTTTGAACACATTTTATGTTTGTCGATGACTGTGTGTTGAGAAACGCTTGTATCTGCTTTGGAACTGCTTCAATTTCTTTAATCCGAATGACATTACCCGAAAACAATATGTATTGCTTCCGTAATGAAAGAAGTTTTTTCTTGGTCAGGAGGGTACATCTGTATCTGATTATACCCGGACTACGCATCCATGAAGCTCAGCATTTCGTGTCCGACAATTGCATCCACTATCTGATCTATTCGTGGAAGTGGAGAGCTATCTTTGGGGTAGGCTTTATTCAGATCGGTGTAGTCCACGCACACCCTCCATTTTTTGTTCTTCTTCTTAACTAGTACCGTGTTTGCCAACCAATCCGGGTAGTGAGCTTTTTTAGCATTCCTGTGCTGAGTAGTCGGTGCAGTTCTTATTTATTCTTTGATTACGCTCCGGGGCCACCGGTCTTCTTTGTTTTTCGAACCGGTTTCTTATCTAAATTCATTTGTAATTTGTGAGAGGTGATGGATGGGTCTATCCCTACCATATGCTTCATTGTCTATGCAAAAACATATTGGTTATCTTTCAGCAGCTAGATCAGTTCGTTGTCGGGTTCAAAGTGAATCTTTGTGACGATTTGGACTGCCTTTTCCGCTTCGTTGTCTAGGTAGACCTTGATCATTTCTTCTTCCGATTGTCCGGTGTTAGGTCGATCTTACGTACTGGTTGGAGCCGTATTATCATCCGAAAAGTTTGAATTCTTTTCATCAAGCTGTTGTGAAGGCTATTCCAATCGTTGCAATAATTGCTATTTATGGGGAGTCTTTATTGCTGAAAAATGACTCCCAGATCGTTGGTTGATCTCCTTTGATCCTTCCGATACCATTGTCGGTATGGTACTTCAAGCATTGGTGAATAGTAGAGGAGACTGCGCACATCTTGTGTATCCACAGTCTCCCGGGTAGCATGTTGTGCGCAATAGGAGCATCGCTGACGAGAAAGTATGTCAACAATACTCGTTGTTTTCCTGGCTCTCCTACTTTGATCGGTAGTTGTGGTGACATTGTTTCCCACTGAAACTTACCATAGATTAATCACTAGGTGAGAGCATCTCATTGGTTAACTGCACCATTCGGAAAGCTATCATGTATAAGAGGTTGGTCGAGTTGTCGATGTCGACCAATACTATTTTGATTTCCCACTTAGCTATCATGAACCAGATCACTAAAACATCATCGTGTGAGAAATTAACCCCATCAGCATCTTCGTTCGAAAAGGTTAGAGTCATTTGCAATGTTTCTGCACGTTGTCCAGACGGTTCTTGGAATCTGATCTGTGTACATAAGTCTCTAACTATACGCTTTCGGGATCGATTGGATTGCTCATTTTCCTCGGCTGTACCGTGCAAGACATAGATTGTTTCATTTACTCGCTCCCTTGAGATGACTGTTTCGTCCTCGAGTTCGACGAATTCTTTGAGTTGTCCTTCTATGATATGACGTTCATTTTTTATGGCCATTTGACATCTTCTCTTCCTGCCATAGCTTCAAGAATCTCGCCCCTACTCGCTATCAAAGTCGAGAACGATCTATCGTATTTGGGCTTTTTTGGTTGTAGATTTTCGAACTTCCCTTGATTACATCTAGACTTATTATTAGTCCAGTGTCTCTTAAGCCGAGTGATTTATTCTCGAAATTTGCTTCCCTTCAGGTCTCGAATGATTATGTCTACCATCTTGATTACGTGGTTCATCTGAGGCATAAGCATCTCTACTCGGAGATTCGGGGGGATTCCCCACGATTTCAGAGATGTCTGAACCATTACTTGTTGGAGCTATTTTCTAGTAGGTACGGTTGATTCGACGGTTGTCGCCGGATCGATATTAGGCAGCATGTTGTATCGTTCATCGCCAGATTGAGGATTTGTGGAGTATTCCATTGATCTTCTATTAGATTGTGTGAGCTTTGTTACTAGGAATCTTATTTTTTAAAGGAAACTTGTTGTTTCCCACAGACAGCGCCAAATTGTCCTCATTTGAGTTTGACCGCAAAACAATTGTTAGACTGCCAATGACCACTTTTTGGTGGCTGGAGACAGTTCAATGCTTAATCAGCAACTCTGTTGGAAGAATGAAGTAAATGTGGACAAAACTCAGTTAAAGTTGCATACATGTGTCGAATGTTCTTTTTACCTTTTATAATGGTCACGGCTAATTCTCTGCGTGACTTAAGCATGTGAGGCGCAACGGAAGGAGATGTTTCCTATAACAGTCTCTTCCTTAATGGAGATGTGTCTGTGGAGGTGTAATTCCCTCCACGACTTTTTTGGTGTAACGTTCATTTTCTTTATGAGTGAACTCGTGTCAGATCTGGATTTGGACTCTAATTCGTTCGGGCCATGTTTATGTCTTTTCGATGACGGGTCTTATCTGAAATTTTGTACTTGACTATATTCTTCTTGAGCTTTATGAGTTGGCCCAATAGATTTGGCGTTATATTCTCGTGATGGGTCTCTATGCCACGTGTACGGCCGTGATGATCGGTCTATTTTGATGTATCATCAACAATCATAAAGTTTAAGCATATAGAAAAAAAATTCAATGAAGATTATGGTTAAAGTTTAAGACTAAGGTTATGCAAATTCAATCACCTCAATCGTCCACGGGTGTCTTAATCGAAATTGTGTTCATTACCCTATAGGTTAGGGTTGCACTGCCTTTATCTTAATTAAATTGAGAATAATGTAAAATGCCTATCTAAAAATGTAAAATGCATATCTAAAAAGTGATTAGGAGTAGGAATCTTTCAATACTTGTGAAGAACAATACATAAGTGTGAACTGTATCATATTTGAAAGAAAACTATAGCATTTGTGTAATGATTAGAACAAAAAGTTCACATGAAAAATAAATGATCTAAATTCTGGAGCCGTTTGAAACCACGGGAACCAGATTGTTCCAAACGGTTCGAGTTAGGTTCGATCTCAATGTTCAAAATGAGAAAAATCGGACCGGATCGGATCCGTTAAATTTAAACGGTTTGAGTTAGGTTCCTCAAAATTTGGAAACGATCCAGACCATGACTGATCGATTTCAAATCATAATGCAAACACACAATTATCTATTGAGTTAGACAACGGCAAATACGGGTCGAATCCCACAAGGAGAACTCTAAAATTTGGAAATCTAATCTTCAAATATCTTTTGAAACTTAATCTAGTTAGAATAGAAGTGATTGGTGAAGTGTTTGAAATAAAAATGCAAAGTAAAACCTAAATGTGAGAGTTAGGGCTTTGAGTTTACCATCAAGAGTAGATGACACCTTTAGGTCACTCTTAGATTAATCATTCTAAATTCATTAACACATCCTAAGGTAGATTCTCATCTCACCTTAGGATGGAAAATATGGCTTTATGAGCAAATTGATTTCAAGCTTTAATTATATTAGTAATCCAAGAATCAAATGTGGATTTAAACGCATACAGTGAATCCATACTAAAATGAAACACCAAATATCTAACAAATCAAAATGAAACTTAGACTAATAATATGTAAACATTAAAGTAGGAGCTTGTTAGAGAAATTGCAATGATAGAAACTTATTTAATCTTGAAACTTTAGAAGTAGAAGAAGATTGAATGAATTGAATTCATATGATGAAACACAAAACATCTAACTTACCTCATTGGTTCATGACATAATCAAGTTACAAAATCAATCTAACTACTTGATTCTCTAATACATAAACTTGGAAATAAATTAACTAAAAGATAACCATCTTGGAGATATCCTCCCATGGGCTCACCCACACCCTAAGGTGAGATGTTAGTCAAACGTGGTAAGCTCTAGGCCTTCCCTCCACTTATTTATCTCTAAACTACAACTACTTCAACTATTTCTCTCTCAAAAGTGTTTCAAAATGTCTTCTCAAGTATCTCAATGTGTGGGTATTTATAGATGAAGAAGGGTAAGACTTATGTGTAGAGATAATGGGGTGGAAGGTGGAGTGTTGGAGTGAAATATGGAAAATTGTTGAAGTAAAATAAGGTGGAGTGTAAAAGTGATGAAGTAAATATATGGAAGAGTGCAAAAGTGATGGAGTACAAATGTGATAATGGATAGTGGAGTTTAAAGAGATTCTTTGGCTATGATGAAATTTCCATGAGGATGTCCAAATCTCCAAGTAGATTTCGTCGAGATCCGTAGATGATGATACTTTGTGGCTTGACTTCATGGGTCTTAGGCTTGAAGATTTTTAGTCTTTGACTAAAAATGTGTGAACTTCCAATGGGCTTTAGTTGTTGCACTTAGCCTTATTGTGTCACTTTGTGTATGATTTGAGATTAGTGTTTGATTTTCTACAAAATACACACAAAGAGATTTTTATTAGATATTGGAACATAACAAATATAGAATTAGAGGCTTAAAATATATCATTTATAAGGCTATCAAATCCCCCCAAACCTACATTTTGCTAGTCCTCGAGCAAAAGAAGATTAAAACTAACTCACTTTCGTGGGAATCACGATTACATTTAGCATATGTAATAAGCCTTTAAACCTCTAGGTTTCCCTTAGTAGACGAGTTGTAGTCTCGTGAGGGTTTCAGAAATAATATTCACAAACATTAGTAATACTCGGGACTCGGACTAATTTTTTTTTAAATAACTCTTTCCTTATTTAACCTCAGAGAATTCCTACTTGAATGCGTAAGGTTTAAGAGATGTATTCTTGTAACTTATCGATCAGTATTAAGTAAATAAGTGACTTTTGTAAGCATTATTCCAAAGACATGGGAATTATTCATTCAAGTTTATATTAAGTGTTTGATCATCTTCTTTGTTGCAAATTTCAGTTTTAAAAGTGGACTTATCTCTGGATCGTATTCTAGAAAAATAGCTTCAACTTCAAATTTCACAAGGAATCACTACAAGAAAAATTGTGATTAATAGCGTTTAAAAACCGCTATGGTAGGATACCATAGCGGTTTAGTAACCGCTATGACAGCCGAAGCTATAATAGACCCAGGGGATATTATAGCGGTTTAAAACCGCTATGGTAAGTTCGGCTTTTATAGCGTTTCAAAACCGCTATGGTAGCCTCTTCCATAGCGTTTTAAAAACGCTATAATAGAGTCTAAAACCGCTATGGTATCCTCTTCCATAGCGTTTTAAAAATGCTATAGTAGACTCTAAAACCGCTATGGTAGACTCTACCATAGCGTTTTTAAAACGCTATGGTAAGTATACATAGCAAAAAAAAAATTATTTATTTTTTTTTTTTTTTTTTTTTTTTTTTTACTATCAAATGACTTTTTATTACACATCTCATAAGTTTTATGTCTAGAAAATAAAATTTTAAATGTGCCAAAGTTAAATAAAAATTTTCTTGAACATATGATAAATTGATAGCTAAAACAACTGGTAGTATCTGTGTCTTCTCATTAAAATTGGTAGAAAAACTGAATGTTCTTCCCTAGAACTTAAACATGCACAATGACATTAAAATGCCAAATACAACATCAAAATCAAATAACAATATTAAACCAATAATAAAAAAAAAAACTTATGTTCAAATTGACACGAATCCAGTGCAGTAGCTTATTAGTACCATAAGCTAGCAACACGCTAAACATACAAAGAGAAAACCCAAAAAAAAAAAAAAAACGTTAGGAGGTGGTGGTAGGCTTTTGAATTACGAAGGACATGCACTGTGACTGGTGTACATTGCTAAAGGCCAAGCATCGGATATAAGCATTTGGTAATTTGGTAAATCAAATGATCCCTTCAGTAGCTCAGATTCCTGTTTAGTGAAAGACGGCAGCCTTGAGCCTACATTCTTCTTCATAATCTCCGGGTAGTCTCCATAGATGATGGGATTGATAACCCTGCAGTTTCGTCACAAAAACAAATTGTCTAAATCTGGCCTGTCCATTAAAATTACACCTGATTCAGATTTGAATTCAAAGAACAGATATTGGAACAACCCTTTAGATAAGAAATTTCTAATTATACACAAAATAATTCTTCAATGTGCACACTACAAAGTTTTTTTATAAAAATATATACACATGTACTTACCAACCAATGAAGAAATCGTTAGCTCTTTGAGTTGCCTGAACATCTACTGTTGAGTTTGTCATGGGAGTACACCACATGGCATAAGCGTTCATGCCTATTAAACCATTTTGCTTAGCCTGCAGTCGGGATATTTACCAAATGCACTTATCAAAAAACTCGTCGTCTGGAAAAACATTCTCAATTCTATTTTCTTACTTCTAGAATATAACAACTGGAAGAGTATTGACTCACTTGGTATTTGTCTCTGTACATTGTTACAATAGATGAATGTGCGAGTAAAATATTGTGCATTGCTTTGTATGGTTCAACAGATGAGTTTCCTGCACTGCAGTTATATGCTCCTGGAGGCGAACATCGCCGAGGTGGAAACTGTCCATAACCATAAGATGATATGGCCATTATATTTGGTTCATTGACAGTGGTCCAATGGGATATTCGGTCACCAAACTCTCTGAAACACACATCTGCAAAGGCTGTGAAGTCCTCACTGGATGAAAACAAATCAACATAAAAACGGTCAGAATTATATTGTATAGTTCATACGTAAGATACATAGTAAAAAAAACAAGAGGGGCATAGATTAATGTATTGTAAGGAGCGGATGTGAAATTACACGATCTTTGGGCTCAGCCATCCTTCATATTCATCTTCAAGTATTTGTGGAAAATCTAAATGAGAAAGCGTAGCATGCAGTTCAATACCTACAGTTCATAGAAAATATATATCAGAAAATCATCGCCGTGTCAGTTTGTTGGGGTTTCAGTCTCCACATTGCGCAGATACTGTTTCCAACTTAATTAAACACTTCAACTAATCTTAGACTGTTTAATCCACACATTTCATTAGGTTCAAATGGCTGAAAAACGTACCATGATAAACCAGTTCATTGATGAGATTATTGTAATACTCCAGAGCCTTTGGGTTGACGGCTCCTCTTCCATCTACAAGGACCGATAATAGTAATGTTACGCTAACAAAAAAGATACCAATATGGCTAAGTATGATTAGGTTGTGCATCGTACTAGGAAGGAGCCTTGACCAAGATATGGAGAACCTGTATGCTTCAAGTCCCACTTCACTGATAAGTTTTACATCCTCCTATAACATTTGATAATAATGAATCATCAAGAAAAAAGTTATGTATGAGATTTCAGGCTCTAAAAAACAGCTATATCATTATCAGTTATTTCATTTCCATTTTAATTCGCACGTTTCTCATCCCACATCTAAATCATGCCCGGAATCAGATTAAGCAGAGCACACATAAGTTACAACCCAGTCCAGATTGCAACTTTGACATAACTTCACTTGATTGTAATTGAATCTACAACTTGACGTATGTGCTTACAACAATAAGCTTGGAAATGGTCATTGTTAAAATTAAGAAATATGATATTTTGTGTTGTCATGTAGAGTTTTGGTGCCAAGAGGGTCAATTTTTATTTTCCTTCCTTGTTTGAACCTAATTAGTGAGTGTGACTTGAAAAAGACGTGAAATTAGCATGTTTCACAAAAAAATAAAATAAAAAATAGTGAGTCTCACCTTGTACTTGTGGTATCCATCGGAAGCTACGTCTCCATTGCTCTGGTATCTCCCATCGTAGTACCCGGGAATATTGTTATTGGTCCTGTGCACATAACCCACCTTCAAACCGAAAAAGCACAATAACTATATTACTAATGACGAACAATGAATCAAATAAAATACAAACTGTAGATTAAAACCACATCAGTACTGCACTCACTCAGCAAAGATGAAAGAAATAATATCCCACAATATGCACATAAAAATCATGTTGTTACCTGATCAAACTCAAGGCAAGGGACCCATCCCTTGGCTAGCATGTAATCGATCTCCTTAGCAATGGATTCATCAGTGAGAGGTGGCAAGCAATGATAGCAACGACAGCAGCAGCAGCAGCAAGAAGCAGCAGCAGCAGCAAGCAACCTCTCTTCTTGACAGCTCCTCCAACATCTCTGCAAATGATCAAAATTTGAAATTTTTTTATGTTCTGGCCTAAAACTAACACATACTTTCAGTACCACAATTATATCGGCTCTCTGCTGTTTTTAAGCTATTAAAAATTCATAAACTTGACTTGTTAAGAAAACACAACACCACCACTACCTAACTACAATATCCAACATTAAAATTCCTGGGAGCTCAGAGTTTATGGGAGACTAAAACCAAGCTCTGCCAAATAGATATCATACAACAACAATGCATTTGGAGATAATTGACAGTGCAAGATTGAAACTTGAAATGATAGTTATGAGAATGGATAGTGAAGCAAACTGTGGTTAGGACAAATGACAATAAAGAATGGATAAATCCACAGCATGTTCTCATCCACACTCAATGGCAATGCCAAGTTCATGCTTGTATGACTTTTGAATAAAGAGATCGTCTACTCCAAACAGAATTGTAACAGTCTAAAAGTTGAGAGTTGGTTGTCACCGAAAATGAGCTATTTACTGAAAAGTAATCATGTTTTTTTCAAACCTTCCCTTCAGCTACCCGTCTTAACGCCTTTGCAACAGCTACAAATTAATTTAAAAAAAAAATGTAAGAAGCAAGCTACAAAATGAGCTCATGACTAAGAAAACATAATATAGAAAAAATGGTGCCAATACAAGGGACTATATACAGATGCATAATGGCCAGGACAGATACATATAATGGCAGCACAGGAGATACAGGATGCAAGATCATTGTTACAATTTTCACACGAGGTTCAATCACATGGAGATTAATCAATAGCCAATTTCATCATGGAGACCATGGAAAGTCAGTCTATCCAATATTCCTAGTTAATTGAAATATGTTCAGACGCCTAACATTTAGTAAGTATCCTTTTCAACCCTTCAAGGCAATAATAGCATTAAGACATTTCATGATATGTAACCACAGGAAGGAGTAAAGTTAATTTGGATAAAGCTTATCCAAATATAGAGTATCAAAAGCCAATAGATTCTTTATAATACGATATTTTGTTATCAAACAAAACTTAGCACCTTTTAGAATGGTATTTATAAAACCTAACCATAAGATTGCAAATACTCCACACTGAAAACATCTGAATGATGCAGGCCATTTCTTACAGCCATGGAGATCCAAGTATAATACATTCTTTCCATGCCCATCAAAAACTCCACAAAATACTCCCTCTTCCATTTCAAACCCCTTCAATTGAAAACAACTAAACCCATTAAACCATCAACAAAAAACCAATAACTTTGGAAGTGAACAAAAAAAATAAATAAAAAAAAAATAACACATTGAATTAAACAATGACAATTATCAATTAAAAGAATCTTCATTTTAATAGCCTAATCTCCTCACCCAATTCAGCCTCCATAAACCAACATAATTTATGGAACAGACTCCAAATCAAACAATGACAATTATCAATTAAAAGTGCATAAACGAAAGGTAACTTTAAAGTGCATAAACGAAAGGTAACTTTAATGTTTAAACAATACCTGTGGGGAATGATGGCAGTATGTCAAGAAAAGCCACATTATTTTCAACAATAATAGAAATTCCCTTATTAGAAGAAAGGAAGGAACATCATTAGTCCCATGCTCATTTAAGAGCAAAACTATGAGAAAGTTATTGTACTAGTACAAAATATAGATTTTGTTTTGGTCAGTAAAGGTTCAGCCAGACATACAAAATATATATATATATATATATATATAGCCATAAACGCAGACAAAAAATATTAGACATAATAATGACTAACATAAAGTTTCAAAGCTAATTAAGATAATACCTCCAATTTTATTTTTAAATATAATTCTTTTTAGAATATATCTATGCAGTATCAATATGAAAAAACGTGGAGGAAATAAGATGATAATATTCAAGAAGCATAACTTCAAGGTAGTAAGTGGATTTATTTTCTCAAATAAAATAGACAGGTGACTTACAAGTTTCTTCAGAATAATCAACACAAGTTGCTAAATCCTCGTGATTTCCAACTGTACTACAAACTCTAGAACCAAAGTCATGCCTATAATATTTGCAAAAGAAAATATTACAGAGTGCAGTCTAGTTAATCATTGCAAACATTGGTGATCAATAAAGTGATTACAAGGAAATGTACACTATGTTTTATCAGGATTCTAATAAATTACAGAAAGCCCTATCATTTAACAAGTTCATGCAGGTAACATTGTTAGATCTTAGAAGAGACGCTACCATCAGTGAGTACTGAGTAAGAATATTTTGTGAAGAAACAAAATCTAATTAAACAAAGACCAACCAAACTGAATGGTTACATTGGTATTGATCTACTTTCCAGACCTTGTGACAGAATGGCATCTATATTGTTATTAAACCAAGAAACTAGTGTATCCATCACCCAGTCCATGCGTGCCTAAAATGAGCTGACAACTACTTTTGTTCTTTAATATGAGGTAGATTGTTATGTAGGATCTGACAAATCTCAAAGACTCAAACTTCTGTTGATCATGAAGAAAAAAGAATAGGAACCTAGATGTCATCCACAAGCCATGGCCTAACTCAGGTCATGGAAAATCTACTTACAATAAAATTGATTTTCTCTTTAAGTTTTCAAATATCATTTATAAGTAAGGGATAAGGCCCCCACTTGGTTTCTAGTCATGCAATAACAGCCATTGCTAGCAACAGATGGTTTGATTCAATTAAAAGAATCTTCATTTTAATAGCCTAAATATTAAAAAGTAAAAGAAGGGGAAATGGGGGGTGGCAGTTGAGTTTAGCGTGCTACCTTGCATTTTCCTTCAGCCATTTGCATAAGCATATTCCTTCGCTTTCTGGTGCTGTTTGTGGCATCAAATATTCCAACCAATGATGAAAGGACAGCCATAAGAAAATTTTTGAGGGGAAAAAAAGGAAAGCTGCAACTAAAACTAGCTAAAATATGAATATCTTACCTGACCACCTTCTTGCATCCAAGCTATCATATCTTCCATTGCAAGGCCTGCTACCTAGTGGCATGTGAGATAATGACACTTTGTGCAAAGAAGGAAAGGTATGTAAATAGCTAAGGGCCGCATTCATAAAGAGCCAATAGTGATTAACTAAGATATCATTGAAAAAAATGTCTGACCGTGCCCCTTTTACACTGATGATTGCTTAAGTTACCAGCCAATCAAAATTTTGCTTTTCATGAAAGAGTATTAAGTAATGAGCATGAAACCCCCTAAAAAAGAATTTTTCAACATTTGCCATTAACACTATTAGAATTACACCTACACGCTACTGTCCTATTAGGAGGGCCTTTGCAATTCATAACACTAGACCCAACATTATGCCCCTCAAAGCACACTTTTATTGGAGAACTTTAATTAATTCGCCAGCTCAGTCAATGAAAGACTTGAACTTGTATGTAGATATGAAAATCATTGTTAAATAATCCCTATCAAGTTTCTAAAATGATGCTGTCAGAGAGTATATTCAGATTAAAACAGAGTATATCAAAACTTTATTATGTATTTATGTGCTCTGGATACTACTATATATGTCTGCATCCTGTTACTTCATATATACTACTATATATGTCTACTATTAAGTTTCTAAAATGATGCAGTCAGAGAGTACATTCAGATTAAAACAGAGTATATCAAAACTTTATATATGTATTAAAACAGAGTATGTCTGCTCTGATTTCACCAACTTAACATTCCTGGCAACAAGGATGGACCTGCAATGCAAGAAGCAGAATAACAGGACATGATCAGCTAATTGATAATAAAGACGACTTTACAAATGTTCATATTACAAGGTTCTTGGATTGTAAAGTATCTCTTTTAGAAAGACCTACCTTCTCCATGTGCACGCAACGTAGGTTGTTCCTTTTTCCCATTGATAGAGTGATGCACCTCTTTTCCGAGTGCATTCACAACCTGCAAAGCAAAACACACCAAGCCAACCATTACAGATTATAATCAGTTCCCTTCAAAAGGGGATTCACATTTGGAATTGGAAGCATACCAGTCGTGGTCCATTCTCTAGCATTTGTTCACGAAGAGATGAGACCGGGTTTGCCAATTGTACTGATCTGCTAGTGGATCAAGTGAAATGGGGAGGAGAAGATCAGACAACTGTACAAGTTAAAATCTACGGTAAAACAGAGATATACACACCCTGTCCCATGTGAAAATTGAGCTGAAACACCCATCATTGAAGCAGCATGCGATGGTATATCATTTGAATGGGCTATTGTAGATGGTCGAGAAATCTTTGCACGATCTTCTAGAGACATTGAACTTTGCAGACTTAGGTCAAGTTTAGGATACCCAGCTGCATTAGATCTATCTGTACCAATTGATTCAGACAAAGAGCTCCATTTCTCAGCTTCTGCAGCTGATCCTTCTAAGCTAGAAGAGATATCAATAGCTTTGATTGCTGAAGATGCATGTTGAGACAGGATGTTCTTGTCTTTTGGAGCAGCAGAATTGAATGATTGAGATGTTGAACAGATGGAATAAGTAAAGAATGAACTGTAACAATCAGGAATATAAAGATATGATATAAACCTCCAGCTGAAAGAGTAGGACTTATTATTGTTTCCTGCAAAAGAGAACGTTTTTCTTCTGAAGTTTGTTCTTCCGCATTGCTTTCATTGTTTGGTGACATTCTTGCCAAAGAAAACAAGGCTTCTGCAACTTCTTCCTCATCAGGAGCAATGTCCCTGTCGTGGAAGCACCAATTGCATGAACTCAAATGCAAGTCCCACACCCTAGATCAAAAGCATTGAAAGGAACCCCATTGCATAACTTTGATGACAGTGAAGTAAATATGCAAATTTCCTAAATGAAACTATACGAAAACCATGAGAACCTACAACTTGAACTACATAATGCATCGGTGACATAAGATCCTATCATCTCAATGACCATTTCTTCTCATAAAACAAACATAAGCTCAAATGAAATGAACATTGGTGAAGTATAGCACCTCAAGATCAACCTCAAGATCAAATTCAACAAGATTTAGTTCACAGATTTTGTACTGCAAAATTCAAAGACCAAAACCAGAAAAGAGACAACAAATAACATGACATAGAACTTCTAGAATCCAAGCATTAAGTATTACAGATATCAATCTCCTTCATCTAGTAGTGCTTACCGGCAGTATCTGGGTATAAACAAGTGATTTCCAGAGAAACTCAATAAAAAGATGAACCATTGTCATGCGTCTCCTGCATTAATCTATAAATTACACACAAAATTGAGTTTATATTGATTAAAAACAAACCCACTTTAAGACACCTACTAGGCTACTACCACTTACATCCCTGAAATTAGAAGCCTAGACATCAAACAAAGAAAATGAATTTTGACCATATGAGTTCCCGAAAAGAGGAAAAATAACAAAATTTCCATTAAGATTAAGCTACAACAATCCTTCAATGACCCAAAACATCACAAAAGGAGTTGAGTTGACAAGCTTAAACAGGCAACACAAAATTCACTGATGCAACCTTGAACCATTTATGTTCCCAACAATAACCTAGCAAGACTTGTAAGGAAAACACAGCTCTTGCTTATGAAACAGGGGATTAGGTTTTCATTTACCATGTCTTTGACTTAATCAATCTTCATTGGGATAGAAATGAAGAGTAATCAGTTCAGAATGATAAAATGAAAAATGACAACTAAGAATCAGATGTGTTACCTACCTATGAAACATTAGCTCCAACTCTCCATCCTCAAATTCATCATCCGTGTCACAAATTCATGCTTGATCAAACCTGAATCTTCTACAATCAATAGAAACCCTAAGTTAAAATCTGTCTGGGCACGTTTTTGGAGCTTGGGTTTTAGAGAAAAAGTGATCGAAATGAACAAGAAGAGTAAGATGATGAAAGGAGTAGAGAGAGAGGTACCTTTACTTCAAACACTCAAACCAAACCATATCTGCAACAGAGAGCAACAGAGAGACGGTTGCTGTTGTCGTTCTTGCTTCATTTCGTTCTCTCCAGAGCAACACAGGAATTGCAGGAGAGGGAGACATGAGAAGGATGTCGATGTAGGATGTCAACATGAGAGGGAAAGGGAGACATGAGAAGGATGTCAACATGAGAGGGAGAAATAGAGGAGGAGATTTGCAGAAGAGAGAGACGTGAGCGCCTTCAGCGTTTTCAAATCCCCATGTTGGTTCATTTGGAAATGTTGAAGCAGGTTTGTAGGTTGGAGGGAGTGGAAAATCGCGGGATGTCAATATTTGGGCGAGCGCCTTCAGCGTTTTCAATTCCCGCCCAATTTTAATAGCGTCTTCTGATTTCCATAGGAAGTAAAAATTGGCTTTTATAGCAAATGAATGAAAAACGCTATTATGAAATGCTATAAAAGAGGACTTTTGTTGTAGTGAATATAATCACTCAGAATAAAAATCACTCAAAGATTTGGCTATTTTTTCTCAAATGTATGTGAATAAGATGAAACAATGAATAAAAGATAGTTCACATACAAGACAAAAGATCAGAATTCGAGAATACAATAAATATGATCTCAAGAAGTGATATCATCCAATGAGAATGTTGACTTCATTCACCACAATACTTCTTAATTCACCTTCCACACTTCGGCCATATTTTTCTAAGGATCAGATAAGGATTTGACTAGGTTGTAATGGGGTTTAGGACAAGTGTAAACAATAAATGATAAGGATAAACAAAACTTTTGAGAAAGTTAGAGATCTTCTAAGATAAGCGTAAGATGACTTCAAATATTGACTCAACTCCTTCATTTGTGAGCATCCAATTTTCTTATTGATTGTAAGGAAGTACTACTTCTTCTTCTTTTTCTTTTTTTTTCTCTATATCAAATGGCATTGGATCTTGAAGCTCTTTGTAAAAAAAAATTGATACTACGGAATATAATATTCCATGATGAACTTTTTTTTATTTTTCTTTGATAATTCATCCCTAACCTTTCTCAAAAGCAAATGACACGGCGCCAAGAACTTGATCGATCTCAAATCATACTGTAAGCGCACGATTATCTATTGAGTTAGACAACGGCAAATACGAGTCAAATCTCACAAGGAGTGCTCTAAATTTTGGAAAACTAATCTTCAAATCTCTTTTGAAACTTAACCTAGTTAGAAAAGAAGTGATTGGTGAAGTGTTTGAAATATAAATGCAAAGTAAAACCTAAATGTGAGAGTTAGGGCTTTGAGTTTACCATCCATCATGAGTAGATGACACCTTTAGGCCACTCTTAGATTAATCATTCCAAATTCATTAACACATTCTAAGGTAGATTTTCATCTCACCTTAGGATGGAAATATATAGATTTATGAGCAAATTGATTTCAAGCTTTAATTATATTAGTAATCTAAGAATCAAATGTGGATTTAAAAACATACAATGAATCCATACTTAAATGAAACACCAAATATCTAACAAATCAAAATGAAACTTAGACTAATAATATGTAAACATTATAAGTAGGAGCTTGTTAGATAAATTGCAATGATAGAAACTTATTTAATCTTGAACTTTAGAAGTAGAAGAAGAATGAATGAATTGAATTCATATATGAAACACAAAACATCTAACTTGCTCATTGGTTCATAACATAATCAAGTTACAATATCAATCTAACTACTTGATTCTCTAATACATAAACTTGGAAATAAATTAACTAAAAGATAACCATCTTGTAGCTATCCTCCCATGGGCTCACCCACACCCTAAGGTGAGATGTTAGCCAAATGTGGTAAGCTCTAGGCCTTCCCTCAACTTATTTCTCTCTAAACTACAACTACTTCAACCATTTCTCTCTCAAAAGTGTTTCAAAAGTCTTCTCAAGTATCTCCATGTGTGGGGTATTTATAGATGAAGAAGGGTAAGACTTATGTGTAGAGATAATGAGGTGGAAGGTGGAGTGTTGGAGTGAAATAAGAAAGAGTGTTGAAGTGAAATAAGGTGGAGTGTAAAAGTGATGGAGTACAAATGTGAGAATGGATAGTGGAGTTTGTAAAAATCCTTTGGCTATGATGAAATTTCCATGTGAATGTCCAAATCTTTAAGTAGATTTTCTCGAGATCCATAGATGATGATACTTTGTAGGTTTGATTGTATGGGTCTTGGGCTTGAAGATCTTTAGTCTTTGACAATGAATGTGTGAACTTCCAATGAGCTTTTTAGTTGTTGAACTTAGCCTTATTGTGCCACTTTATTGTGTATGATTTGAGATTAGTGCTTGATTTTCCACAAAATACACACAATGAGATATTTTTATTAGATAATGAGACATAACAAGTATAGAATTAGGGGCTTAAAATGTATCATTTATAAGGCTATTAATGCCCACCCTTACTCAAGAGTATATAATCGATTTATTTCCAGGGCTTGCATCATCAATTGACAACATCGTCACGATTAATAGCAGGTGTATTTTTGTTCTATGAAGTAATTGATGACAATGAAAGCAAAAATCGTAGAGTTCACATGAGTTACTAACCTATAGATATTTTATTAGTGCCTTCAATCACATTACAAAGCGACCCTCGCAAATGTCTCAAAAACAGGTTGCACCACCTTATTTTCTCAAATTGCAGTTCACTATCTCATCCAGCAGCAACCTCTCTTCCAGTTCATCAACTTCGTGTCCATGACAAAATTCATGATTCTTTTCCATGACCACTCGCCCCTTGGCTACTATTTCACACTCCAAGCTTAGTAATTCACAACTAACTTCGGCATGTTTGGAACGTATAGTTGTAGTACAGCTGGATGTAGAACCAACATTTCTAATGCTTCCTTGGGTCATGGGTGAAGCCATCTCCATGTATCCATGCAATAAAGCCTACAATACACATAGTTAATAACTATGAATTCCCAACTCATCAATTACATGAATGTCATTGAGACATCATCCGTGAAATCAAAACTCCATATAACCCATAAAAAAAAAACAACTTAGATCAACAGTAAACACACTAACTTCCGAAATTAGAAAACTACTAAGACTGCAAAATGTTCACTTTAAACAACTCATTGTATGCAAAAGCAATGATAAAATCATAATACATAATATGCAAAACAAAAAACATGAATAGCAAGCAACAAATTTGAATGGATGCAATAGACAATCAATGCAAATAGTGTGAGGAATATAAAAAATCACATGAAATAGAATCTTACCATCATTTCTTGCATTTATTCCGTCAGAGTGACCATATGAGATTCCATGGAAGTCATTCGAGAGGCAAGACCATTATTTTCAGCCTCAAATGATAAAACCCATAAAGTCTTTACTAAACACCTTCCCTAAGGGATCATCTCGGAACGCACTCAAAGAAACATCAAGTAAGTCTGACATTGTGCCCAAAGTAGTAGTATCCAATACTCATTTGCCTAGAAAAGTAACATGTCAAGTGGTTTTGGATGCGAGCAATTTTGCTCTGCACATATAACACCACACGAATCTGCATTATACATTAATAAACAAAAGTCTAATGAAATTGGCAACAAATAAACTAATGTTTAACCATACTTAGTTATTATTGATCAAAACAAACCAGATAACAAAATAAGTTTAAGCATACCATAACCATCGAACCAACTACCAAATTTTCACACAAACCATTTTGTTCAAAAGAAAAACTAGACTATGTAGAGGACAATATAATCTTATCTTAAGAAGTCACATTAATGTTGAAATGAAGTGTTAATTATAGTGGTGCTTCAGGCCTTATTTTATGGGCTTAACTTTGAAAATAGCCCAGTAGTACTAACTAACATCAAATTGATGGGCCCTTGCGTGAAATTGCCTCGAAACACGAGCTTGCACGCATCTCGAGGAGGGGTGAACGGCTTCACCCTCTCCCTCGCTGGTTTCCTCGCCCATTCCCTCGACATTTAGACAAACCCAAATAGGGAAATTCTAAATGTCGAGGGAAATAGCGAGGAAACCAGCGAGGGAGGGGGTGAAGTCGTTCATCCCCCTCGAGATGTGTGCAAGCCCGTGTTTCGAAGCGATTTCACGCATCTCGAAGGGGTGAATGGCTTTACCCCCTCCCTCGCTGGTTTCCTCGCCCATTCCCTCGACATTTAGACAAACCCAAATAAGGAAATTATAAATGTCGAGGGAAACAGCGAGGAAACCAGCGAGGGAGGGGGGCGAAGCCGTTCATCCCCCTTGAGATGCATGCAAGCCCGTGTTTCAAGGCGATTTCATGCATCTCGAGAGGGGTGAACGGTTTCACCCCCTCCCTCGCTGGTTTCCTTGCCCATTCCCTCGACATTTCCTTCTTGGGAAGGATGGCAATGATGATGAAAAACCTACCTATTTTATGAGGGGGAATTCTAATTGGCGAGGAAACGTGCGATGCCTCCACCCCCCTCGAGATGCAGGACGGCACACATTTCGAGGGGAGTGGAGGGTTCCACCCCCTCGCTGGTTTCCTCGCCAATTAGACAATCCTTTATGAGGGAAATTCACTTCCCCACTCTAATTATATATATAATTACCAATGGATCCTTCTGAGCATCTTTCAATTTCAATCACAGAATCATGGTTTTCTATGTTTTATCTCAAGCTGGGCTGATGTGATGATGATTTCTTTAGAAATCCTCATAACATGTCTACTTCATAAATCAGGATCAGCTCTATTCATTATCTTATTAAGATTTTTTTTACATAAACAACAATTTCCCAGCGATTTTGTAGTCAGAAATAGAGAGTATTTATCTTGATTGATCCAAACAATGGAATTTGGAAATGTGTATGTAGCTTTTGGTTTTCTTGTTGTTTATTGAAAATAAGTTTGAAATTTAATCTTCCAACACTTTGAACACATTCTACTGTAGAAGAAGAATCCATGAGTTTGTTGTAGGGATGTCAAATGGACTCGATTTGGGGAAGAAAAAATATGCTTGAATTAGACTTATTGGATTGAATTTCAACTTGTCAAAATCCATTCCACTCCCTAGTTTGCTGTGCCAAAATCTCACATTTGATAAAATATCAAAATAATGATGCTGTACAAGTAAAACTGGATTGACTTGAGCCAATTTACTTGGAATCGATGGGAGGAGATGCAGTGAAAGAGATGCCCTACAAATATTCAGATTTAGGTGTATAGATCACTAAAACCCAAGGACACCTTAAGCAATTTCTTTCTCTAAAATATACATTTAAATTTCTCAAAATTATGTGCTACTCTAGCTTTTACACCAACTATAGAAAAGGGAGATGTAAATGAACCACAACTTGACATGTGTAAAATCACTTTGGTGAGCAATTAGTGATATAAAAAAAATTAAATAAAATTTGCAGGATCCGGGTTTGCAATCTGATACTCTGCTATCTCTTGAATTAATCGTTTAACTTTCGTTGTGGGATTGGTTTTTTTTTTTTTAAATAACCTCCAGTGGGGAGGGGCAACTATAGGATGCTAGACCTTTATTACTTATCAAAAAATGACTTACAAACGCTACAGGGGTACATGACGACGTTACCCGTATAAAGACCAATAACCAAAATTAAAAGCCTCTCTTTAAACCATATGCCCGAAAAGAAAAAACCAAACCTAAAACAACCAAGGACTTGAGCCAAAACAAACACAACCAAATCAGAATGCGAGCAAGACTGCCCACGCATCCAGCTTCCACCCACTGAAACAGCACGCTGAAATAAAACTGTGTCGCAGCAGCGTGCAATAACCGTCCCTCTCATCCACATCACGACACTGAGCACACAACAGTGTCTCCGACAGGCCGCACCATCGCCACAAGCCGAAGCATCGCAGCGACCGGCCACAGCATCGAGCAGCTCATCACCCAGCAGAAACAGGGACACTCTGTTTTGCAACAGAGTGCCCTGCCAAAACAGAGCCTGGAATCCCAGCAGCAGGTCACTCTCAGCCGAGTCCTGTTCCGCGCAAGCCTGCAAGCAGAAGCAGCCTGACCCGCAGCTGATCGCCATACGTCCCGGACTGCCCCAATTGTAGCTGACTGCCAACGCAACTGAAAGCCCCAATTCCTCGCAGCCACAATACAAATTCAGGTAGTTGCTCATCCCCATGGCAAATGTACGTCGTATGTAATCTGTCTAGCACAATCAAGCCGGCAACTTTCCTAGGCAAATCAGTCTCATTGAAAAAAACAGTCCTATGATCTTTTTGTGCTCTATCCGCCAATGAATCTGCCACCGCATTGGCCTCTCGATAGATATATTGACAATCTAACGTCATTGTCGCTGCCAATAACTTTATTTCTTTCAAAATATTCTCCAAATGCCAAGGTATTTTTAAATAATCCATAAACCAACCGCAAAACAAGTTCCGAATCTGTTTGGATAACCACCTTTTTGAAACCCCAGGCTAGGCAAAGGCGAAGGCCCTCCAAAAGAGCCAAAATTTCCGATTTATTGTTGGAACCTGCACCAAAAAAAATTTGTTTTCCCACCACACAAACCCCTCGAGTCTCTAATAATCACACCACCGGATGCCTTGTCCTTGCGGGAGGATCCATCCACATTGAGCGTAACAAAATCTATGGGAGGAGGGTGCCAAAAATCAATTCTAACCAACTTCCTGCTAACGGGGAGCACATTCAACCCCAAAGCTCGTAGGGGGGCCTTGTTACTGCTAACTTGCTTGGGGATTATGAAAGAATTTGCCAATCGCAACTGACGCCTAATGTTCAAAATCGCAAAGGCGGGATTTGGGGTAACATTTTCATAAACACATTTGCATCTTTGTTTCCAAATTTCCCATAAAATGAACATATGAGAAAAAAAGAATAGCACACATGTTTGCGAATCGCGATAAGCTCTCTTGAACCAGGTTACTATCACCGTTGAGATTTCTGCTGGTCGCCGTTTATGTACATCAAAGACCCCATCAAAATGGCTCCACACCTACATTGCCAATTCTCCGTCTAGAAAGAGATGTTTCAAGGATTCTTGCTTTGGCGAACTACAACAACGACATCTGGAGGCCAGGCTGAAACCACATCTGTATAATTCCCCATCCACTGGCACTCCTCGACGGAGTAATTTCCAAACAAATACTGAAATTCTGGAAGGAATGAGGTCTTGCCAAAGCAGTTGACTTAGTGCATTAACCCGCCCATTTTTTTGTAATAGTTCATAGGCCGACTGAAGGGAAAAAAACCCATTCATATTTGGAACCCACACACACGTGTCCTTCTCATGGGCCTCACCACGTAATCTATCTGCAAAAAGACCACGAGCCAAGCTTCTAAGATCTGAATGAACCAATTCAAAATTATTCAAAATCACTTCGCTGACCGTTGGCCAAAAACCTTGATTAACCATTGCCGTCGATCTCCTGAAAGAAGCCACCATGTTCCAATTTTCCTCAAAAAAACTGATATCCCCCATGCCTATACGCCAAAGCGAGTTACTCAAAAGAAGCGGTCACTCAAGCATGATTTCTTTAAGAAACGGAGAAGACCCATCTTTGATAGGTTGACTATTTAAAGCAACGCCTTGTAGCCAGTATTTGCTCCTCATAAAATTAGCCCATAAAGAGTCTGAAGTTAGCAGTCTCCAAAGGGCCTTGATTCGAAAGGCCTTCATCACGACCATCAAGTCTCTAACTCCCAAACCACCTTTCGCCTGTGGCATGCAAATTTTATCCCAAGACACCCATTTTTTCTTTAGACGGCCTTCACAACCCCCCCAAAAGAAATCCGCCATCAAACTATTAATTCGAGCTAAAACTGTACGTGGTACACACATGGCACTCAAAATATAAATAGGAATCAAACTAAGGACATGCTTAATCAAAATTAATCTACCTCCTGGAGATAACAATTTTGCCTTCCATCCCTGAATACGAGCCTGAATCTTAGTAATTAAATCTTCAAAGTATGAAATTTTAACTCTCCCTTGAAATACTAGCCCGCCCAAATATTTCAATGGGGCAACACGAAAATGGAAATCTGTATCTCTTTAGTGCCACAATGCGCTCCGCTGCTGCCTTGTCATCCAAAGTAAACGAACTTTTTCCATCATTTATTTTCTGACCCGAGGTCCGACAGTACCGTCGCAGAAACTCCATGCATCCCATGACTGAAGATTGTCTGTCATTTAAAAAAATAAGAGTGTCGTCTGCATACAGAAGATGGGAGATAGGACTGCAATTCCTGGGAGTGTAATAATACCCTATTTTGTCATTCTCAAAAGCTGTTTTCAATCCCCCTACTCAACACTTCAGAGGCAATAATGAAAAGAAATGGTGATAGAGGGTCACCTTGCCTTAAACCTCTAGTGGATCTGAAAAAACCTTTGTAGACTCCCTGTAGAAGAACCGAAAATCCACAAAAGGCCACACAGTTGAAGATGAGGTGGAAGAATCTACCATGAAAGCCAAATTTTTTAAGAACTGCAAGTAAAAAGGTCCATTCCATTCTATCATATGCTTTCTCCATGTCAATTTTCAGCACCACATTACCTCCAATAACCTTCCTGTTAATGTCTCTAATCAATTCCTGCGCCAGGCCAATATTTTCACCAATGAATCTGCCTTTAATAAAAGCCCCCTGCTCCTGAGAAATCAACCGTGGCAAGATATCCACCAACCTATTGCAAAGGATTTTACTGAAGATCTTATAAATCACATTGCATAGACTGATCGGGCGAAAATCAGAAAAGGAAACTGGATTCTCAATTTTAGGAATCAAGGCCATGAAATTCGCCGAAAAAGACGACGGCATTACCTCCCCTTCAAAAAATTGTATAGCTGCCTCCCAAATGTCTCTGCTCAAAAACTCCCAACAAAACTGAAAGAAATCAGCCGTAAAGCCATCCGGCCCTGGCGCACTATTTTTGGGTATGTCGAAAACAGCGTCTCTTACTTCCTCCAAGGAATGTCGTTTGACCAAAAGTGCGCTTTGACCAGGTTCCACCAACTTCGGGATACAATGTAGCAACTCCGTATCCTCCATACAATCACCTTGAGAAGACATCATAGTAGCAAAAAACTCATTGGCGTTGTCAAGAAGCTCACCAGGTTCCGAAATAACTCTACCGCACGGTAAAGTAATCTGATTGATGGCTCGACGCTTTTGTTTGGACTTGGTGGAAGCAAAAAAGAACTTAGTGCAGGCATCCCCCTCCTTGAACTCTTTTTCACCTGATTTTTGAATTCAGTAAAGCTCTTCCTGTTTGAGAGCTAATCTGTACTCTGTCTGACATCGATGTAAATTGGAGCAAGCATGTACATCCCAATTAGCATCAGCATTTAGTCCAGTAATACTGTTATTTCCAAAACCCGCCAAAAGTGTCGTTTCCCACTGTTGCATTTCATCTTCTAGTGCCCGGATCCTGCTGAACACATTGCCAAATATCGTCCTGTTCCACTGTATAAGAGCACGACGTGTCATTTTAAGTTTGGCATCCACTCTATCAATGGGTCTCATGGTACCCATATCAGTCATCCACGTGTCTTTGACCAGATCCAGAAACCCAGGATGAGTTGTCCACATATTAAGGAACCGAAAAGGAACAAAACCGAATTTTGCTTGTGTCGGCATGGAAGCCAACAATGGAGAGTGATCTGAAAAAGTTCTGCTGAGATGCTCCACTTTAGGACAGCCCAAGGCTGCCAACCAAGCTGAATTAACAAAAATTCTATCAAGTCTAGCCCAAATACGTTCACTGCCCCGCCTGTTATTGCATCAAGTGAGACGGGGGCCCGAGAATCCACAATCAATTAAACCACTAATTTCAATGCAGTCAAAAAAATGGGACATGCTTGCCCTGGACGGCTCCACCCCCCCTACTTTTTCGCCCGAATGCAAATAAGTATTGAAATCACCTCCGACCATCCAAGGAATGTTATGGTTTGCAGCAAAATTGGCCATATTCGACCAAAAATCCCGTCTTTCATCCACAGAACATCTAGCATAAACAAAAGAAATTAAAAAAATTCTTGATGCAGAGTCCGTTACCTGGCAATGAATGATCTGGTCCGTCATATCCACCACCGAGAGAGCAAAGGAAGTATTCCAAAAAATCCAAATCTTGCCGCCAAAAGTGTCGTTCGAGGCAAATCCACCGAGGTGGAGCTTGCTACCAAGCTCCATGGATCTACTAATATCAATCATTGGCTCCGCAATCATAAGAATTTTGACTTTGTGATCCACTACCAATCTTTTTAACCTCCTCCTCGTGGCCTGATTACCAATCCCACGTGCATTCCAAAACATAAATTTTTTCATCATCTTAAACTCGGAAAGAAGATTTACCCTTCTTAGTCTTACGACGATTGCCCAGAAAAGCCGTCGGTTTGACTTTGTTCTGAAGATCCTCATCAGAGTATGCCCCCAAAGTTAAATCAGTAATAGCATGTGATTCCGGCCCCAACTCCGATTCCGATGCAGCCACGTCACTTTCATCTGTTGCGCAATCAAGTGTATTGTTGGTCATGGAAGTTTGCTTTTGTCGCAAGACACGGCTCTCCTTGAACAGTTGGACGGCAACATCATACAACTCACCCCCATCCTTGTCTTTCCTTGCTGCCGCGGGTATTGCTCGCTTGGCCAGGACCTCTGTCAAGCGGTCCAGCACTGTCAACTGCCCCAATCCTGCCCCTACTTCCTGTGTCGTTCCATGCTCAATGGCTTGCATCCCTGCGAGCAAATGAGCAGAGTCACCCACCGCTACCAAGGCTTGTTCTGTCTGGGAAGGCGCTGCATCAGCGGTGGTGCCGTGGCTGTGAGCAGGAGCCAGCCGTGGACTGGAGGTGGTTGCGGGTTGGTTGAAGTCGGGAGCAGACTGTGTCGAGGCCACCCCTGTGTCCCCTGCTGGAACACAGGACCTGGGTTGCGCTGAGGTGCCCAATGACTGATTCAGAGGGAACGAATTAGCTGCTGTCGTTGATCCTAGATGCGTTGAAGTGCGCACTGAAACTGCATTCGCCTCAGAGCACTGCACCGTGGACGTGGGACTGTGAGCAGGAGCCAGCTGTGGACTGGCGGTGGTCGCGGGTTGGAGGCCGAGAGCGGGCTGTGGCGAGGCCACCCCTGCGTCCCCTGCTGGAACACTGGGCCTGGGTTGCGCTGAGGAGCGCAATGACTGATCCAGAGGGCACGAAATTACTGCTGTCTCTGCTCCTGGATGCACTGAAGTGTGCACTGAAACTGCTGTCGTTGAACCAGAGTGCACCAAGTGATCACCGCCAGTAACGACTTGCGGCTGAGCCGCAATGGGAAGTTCCGGGCAAGTATTTTCATTTGTCATGTCTTCGGACCGACCACTTTTGGACCCTGAGATCGCATCCTCTGTTGGCTGTGGCAGCGGTTCTTGAATTCCAATAACATTTGCAATCTCCAAAGTTGTGTACCCCGCCTCTAGAAGGCATTCTTCCGTAGTTTCTGGAACCTGCTCATCGCTACCGTGGACCATTTTCTCACTCTCATCGGCATCAATGTTTGCATTAAGCGACTCAAATTTGTTGGACAAGACCACCTTAATCGAATCCCTGGCCACCGGTCGCTGCTCCCCTACGTCTTCAACAATCTCCACCCCCTGGCTGTTCTTTGCTCCACTCGGTCCAACTGCTAGATTTAGATTTTTAGCTTTTTTGAGAACGGGAACGAACTGTTGTTTTATAGGTTTGTTTTCAACCTGCGGCTTTACTGCCTTCTCCGCTTTACTAGAATCCGGGCCTCCCCCTAGGCCCTTAAGACCAGTTTTTTTCCTACAAAACTCCTCTTGGTGACCTATCAAATAACAAAAATCGCAATATTTGAAGCCCGGATATTCTATCTTCTGCCAGAAACCCCTGTTATTTGCCCTGTCTATCCAAACTCTACTTGGTAATTTCTCCGCTAAAGACATCTCCACACATACGCGGGCAAATTCCGGGCGCGAGAGGCAACGAGTATGATCATCCATCCGCAAAAAATCACCAAAAGAGTTCACAATTGCTTTTAAAATAGGGGGATGAAATAAATGCAAAGGTAAGTTAGGTAACTCTACCCAAAGTGGCACCGAAATTGGATCTTCCTTCAAACTGAAACCATCGTGCCAACGGAAAGCTTTAAACCGAACTCCACGAATCAGAAAAGAGTCTCTCGACAGAACTTTCTTTGCTTCCATCTCAGATTGAAGTCGTACTAACACGTGTCGTTGATTCAGCAACCCCAGCGAAAAATCGCCCAAAATTCCCCATGTTCTGTGAATCGAATTTCGAATATCTGCCAAAGTCGGTCGGTAACTAGAAAATTTGAGAACAATCACATGTTTTTCCATGAAAGCTTCCCCACGTACTTCATCCGTTGCCGTGATTCCGATTGCGGGGGCCTCCTCTTTACGGAAATGAGTACCTTCGACCTGAGTCTCCGCAGAAGCATCTACCAAGATCTTGCCCAAAATTTGGGCGAAAGAAGGCTTTGGGTCTGCCGATGTTTCCCCATGACCAGGACCCGTGGGTGGAGGAATGGAGGCTGGGGAGGACATCACATCCAGAGGACGTGGCGTCCCTGACCCAGCAGAAGAATGAAGCACCCAAAACTGTGTCGCGAATCTTTGTAACCAACGCTGGTTCGTAGCGGCGACTGTGTCGTAACGGCTGCCAGATCGGAACGACGGGGCGGATCAGCCCTAAGACCGTAACAGCGCGTAACGGCCCTTAGATCCTGGCAGTTTCGGCCGAAATGTGATGCGACAGAGCAAACCGAGCAGAGTACGAAGGTCGTGCGTATTCCCAAACACACAAATCGGGCAGCCTGAAGCCGGCTGAACCGTATCGGCGGCGGCGAAACACGTAGGGTTTCCAATCCGACACTAGAAGCAGTGGTCCAGATGTCTTCCCAGAAGCCAGGAACGGCTAGGATGAAAAAATCAGGCAGATGGAGAAGAAATTCCCAAAATACCCTCCAGATCGCCCAAAATCGCCTCAGAGAGACTTTTTTGGTTGATCCAATGTTAGCTGAATGAAGACTTGGTTTACATGAGGGGTTTCCTTCAAGATTTCCTTTTCTGCCTCTTTCGCAACCTCCAGCGCATCCCTGCAACAAATTCAGTTGCATTAGAGTTCAGCACCATATAAGATTAAAAAGGGGTAGGCAAGACAAGAATTGAATTAAGGTGGATCTTACCGGATTAACATATCAGATGCCACTGAAACTTCAATCCGGAGTAGAAGTTTGCTTTGCAAAGAGTGGTGTGTTGTAACACGTTCCACAAACATTATCTGAAGGCCAGTCGATGTAGATTTAGTTTACATACAGACGGACGAAACCAATCTCGTTAAAAATAAACAACAATTCAATCCATTTCTTGTAGGGGTGGGCACGGGATGAGATGAACATCATTCCTATCCCAACGAACGGAACGGGATACACTCATTCGATGGACAACTAACTCTCCTTGTGAGAGATCTCGGGTTCGAGACTCATCAGTAAGGATTTTGTGAATTTTTGCCTGATTATTAGGAGCACGTGTTCTGCCATTGATAAGCATTCGGGTATCGAATGTAGCTGCTTAGATGGACAACTAGTCTTCATGCAAAGGTGGAGGCGATGGATCGAAGCGAAGGACATTAACTAGCAACAATGTTTGTAGCCTTTGGGCCTGGTTTGGTTAACCCTATAAGGCCAATCATGTAGCCTTCAAACATGGATTAATAAATAAAGGGTCAACGACCCAACTTTGTCTAATTCATAGAAATCCCTCATTCATATCCCAACGAATGGGATGGGATACACTCATCTGATTGGACGAGGTCGAGATCAGCAGGCTGATAAAAATTTTGTTGTGAATGTGTCAAGCATGTATTCATTTGTACAAGTTGCGGAGACCAATTTGTTGAAAATTTGTATACTTAACTTGCAGAGACCAATGGAAATAAGAGTCAAGCATTGGGCTTTTTAATAATGTGCCAAAGAAAGAAATACTCCAAGATAAAGTTTATAAGTACAACCAGATAAGTAGTACAACATGTACAATATTGAGAAATAGATGCCAGAAGAAGGGGATGGACAAGTGTGAATGATAGATAATATGTTGGTGATACAATCAAATGATCAATATGTCTCTCAGAATGCTTATATCATCATAAGAGTGACTTATGCTTATATCATCATTCAGTGAATATGTATATCAAATGATTAATATGTATCTCATAATGCTTATATCAAATTATCAATATGTATCTCATAATATGATCAATATTTGATCTAAATAAAGAATTACACTCCTAAAAATATTATTAAAATTATTAATAATAAATAATTTAAAAAATCAATTCGGGATTGAAAATCTCCATCCCGAACCCACCCCACTCTAGATCGGAATAGGATTGATCAACCCAATAAAATCCAAAAAATCAGGATGAGATCAGGATCGTTAGATAAAATGCCCATTCCTAATTTCCTGTGCAAAATTAGCATAAACGTGCAAAGAACAACTAGAACAAGTGAATGGAGGCTACATCCTCACTTGCAGAAAAAGATAAAATCTACTCAACAAACATAAAAGAGAGTCGGGCCAGGCCCAACACCATCCATCATCCTAGGGATACACATCTCCAGAATGATGGATGGTGTTGGGCCTGGCCTGACGTGGGCCTGACTCTTAAGAAAAGTGAAATATAAAAACCAACCTCACCTGCCAAAAGGTTTGCCACATAAAAATGGTTATCGCAATGTAACACATGAATTAACCCATAGAAGACTACCTCTGAGAACTTTGATGGAAGAACATCGTGCACAATGCGCTTAATATCTTTTTGCTCCAAGATGACATTCGGACAGGCACCTTCATGCTGTTGATCTGCTACACTGGGAGATACTTGTGAAACCGCAGGATCTACAAAGACATCATAATATAATGTAAAGATACTATTACCAAGTGGCATGCACAAACTCATGATTTGAAGATATCCCATGATCAATTCAAGCAGTAAATTTGCACAAATCTACCTAAATGAATGAAAACTTCAGCTACTTCAGCATGAGAGCTTTGAATTTGATGACGAACAGTTTCACCAATGTCATGTGCTGCACTCCAACTTGAGAAAGGATCTACCTGCAACAATAAATGTAAGCACATCGATTATACATTGAAGTGAAATTGAAATCGGCAATAAAAACACACTGAGGATAAGAATGGTATACCTCAATATCTACATCAAGATATATACAGGAGCCAGCTCTTCTTCCCCTCAATCGATGACATCCCTGTGTTAATGTCAAGGAAACATTTAGACTCCAAATTTTCATTTCCATAATGTCGAACAGAACACGAACCTCGAATTATCCCTCTGACTCTTTTCTCCCCTCTATTTTAACTGTTTTCATGATTTTTTTTTTTCATTTAAACCAAAGCTGGCCTAAAAGATATAAGTAGATCATCACTATTGAGGCAATGGGATGTCACTGTAATTGATATAAAAGTGATAGTTTGACATGTGAGCCAAATTGCCACTACTAATAAGGAATACACAAACTGGCTAACTGATGTAAGCAGTATTATGGGTTAGTTTATCAATAATAATTGAACTTAATTAGTAAGAGTAAAAATAGTAGTTAGAGCATTATTAGTCAATTAGGATTAGGTTAATTAGCTTGCCAGAGAAGTTAAGAGTACTATAAATAAGGCAAGGGATTGTTCATTGTTCTTATGTTGATGAATGAAAGAATAGTAATTTCTTATTTGTTTTCAATTAGCTTTTATCATAGTTATTTCGATTCTTGTTCGTTTATTTCAATTTACTTGTTAGTTCTAGCACTAACACATGCTCTATAATTCTGACAATGGAAATGTTATTCCCCAAGCCTCAAGTCCAAAAAAGAGATATGTATACAGAATACTTACCATGACCCTTCTACTTGGAGTATTGTCTGTTTCATAGGTTCTAGAAGAGGCCGCGGAACTCCAGCATCAACCAATTCCATGACACTAAAAATGAATCAAGGAACATGTCAGTTGAACCTATACGCATAAACCCTCCTGCTGAGCTGGTTAAACACATCTAACAACAACTAAACCCAATAACGCCCAATGTTCAACCATAATGCCACATAGAATGAGCACAACAACACTAATGGAGTGCCTCAAAGAGAAGCTGGAGAATAAGCTGTTACAGCTGAAGCGTAAAAAATCCGAAATATACACTAAACCTAACAATAACCCATTAAATATTATATAATTAGCAGTAAACTGAGAAAAAGCTAGAAAAATACTAAAATGAAAATAATCAGAGGTAGAATAAAAGAGCAATAGGTACACTCATTTATGCCCCCCAAAAGAACTGAAATATTATTTGTAATCATATGAAAATTGGATTAATAGGCCTTAGCCATAGGTAAATTGAAACAAAGTTGGGCTAAGCCTGGACCTTTGATACAATAAAGCTGAATCTGATAATTGTCATTTGTCCTTCACATTACTAAGCAGTGCATTTGGTGAGTCAATAAAACTATTAATTTCTCAGCAGGGTTTATGGGTTCACAACTTGATAGAATATCATACACAGTGCCTTATACATTTTCCCCTTTAGGGTCAATTATGATTTTTTTTACAAAGTGCATAAAAGAACACATGAATATATATACTAATAACAAATATCAGGAAAATACAGGAATTCACACCTCTGATATCCCGATTCAATTCCAGCTTTTAGAATCATTCCTGATACCACAAGCCCAGCTGAGGATCTAGAAACTTCACTCTAAGAATAGATCCTCCTACAGCCATGATCAGTATGTTAAAATCAGTTAAAACTAAGCTACAGGGGGTGGCTAGTTCTATTGCCATTTTGCAAACTTTGCCTTTGGAGTTTGGAGATGCTTTAACTTAGTTGCTGACAACTACTTTCAGTAACATATATGCTTCCTAAAAGCTAAAAATGATGATAATAATGATAACATTGAAATTGCTTCATGTCATCCTCAATATCTTATATTTGTTCATCGATCAACAGCTAAAATCTAACATCCGTTTCACTCAATTTTTTACTAAGACTTCACTTATAACCACGAAAGGGGCAATCTTAGATTGCTAAGGTTGAGAGTATCATAAGAAAAGAAAAAAACCAAACGGCTTCTCATTTAAATATGTTTCATTGGCAACAGTTGAACACGAGAGTAAGGTCCTTACCAACACCAATGAGAGAAATTATTGCGAGACAGCATCTGCACGATGATGTAATGCATTTGCCTTCATCAGTCCACTCCCTGCCTTTTCACCAGCTCTTTTCGTGATCCAATAAAGCCTATTCGCAAAAAAAAAAAAAAAAAAAGTGAAAAGAATGCTATAATAACAAAAACAACAAACTGGAATCCCAAATGTTGGCCTTGTAAAAGCAATGTAACGTTTTCCCATCTAGGTCATAAAGAAGTGAAATACATCTAACAGGGCAAAACAATCGGATACTGAAAGTTTAACAAGAATGAGAAGAACATACAACAAGAATAATAAAATAACAAATCAAATTCAATGGTCAGAGTTCTCTCTTTATCCACCCATACTAGGATCTGATCATAAATATCCTGGTTCTGGTATTTTACTAAAGCATCTAATAGTGTCCAGTTCTGTGCGCACAATTATGTGTACCACTCAGCAAAAAGAATAGATGAACCAAGAGCCAAGACAATGATACTAAGGTTTTGCATGCTTTCTTCCTTTTAATATGTCAGACAACAAATGATTGCTAAGAATATTGGGCAGCTAAGCTACTACTATTGACCCCAACACATGGAGAAGGTGGTTATTAAGGACCCCTGTACATCGTAAGACTGTAATACATCTAGGGATGGCAACGGGGTGGATTGGGGCGGATTTTTCCATATCCATCCCTGCCCCGCCAAGAAAAAAATCCCTGCATCCGCTCTGTTTAACTTCTTTTTTTTTACAAAATCCGCCCCTCTGTTTATACCCCGTTGACTTCTTTAACGGATTGAAAATGCCCACCCTACCCTAAAAGAGCCCCGACTGTGCTTAAATTAAAAGACCATTCTGGCAACAACCAACATGCTCGCCCATCCATTTTGCCAACCCAATGAGGCTTAATTAGTCTAGACTAGTTTTATAAGAGGAGCAAACACACAACATGAATAACTTTTACGTAATGTGGGACTATGTTTATAACATGAAATTTGAGTTTTGGCTAAGTAAGAGCATCTCCAAAGGATCCCCTAAAAAGCTATTTTAGGGGTCTTATGTGAGAAAAACCTTTGCTCCAAGGGATTCCCTATCCAAACTCCCATTTTAACTTTTCCTCTTCCTCCCCCCTTTATTTTGGGGTACCCATTCCATCCCCCAAATCCTAATAAATATTAAAGAACAAGTCATTTTTCTTCCTTCTCTCTCCTCCAATCAAATAAATTTAAATAGAAATTTTCAAAAACTAGGAAAATATATATTTAAATAATGATGAAAAAGTTAAAATGGGGAATATGGTTGGAGTGATAAAGAAATAGATGGACTCCTAAAATTAGTTTTTGGTTAAAATAGCGTCGCGCTGTCACACATTTAGAATCAACTTTCAAATAGACTTCAGCATCTTTGCGGGAAATTTCTTGATTTCTCTCTCTAATTCTACGTAATCTTTGTGACAACTCATGTCTTGTGGTCTAACACATGCAAGAGATACTAGTACTAACATTTTGTGATAATGTTTTCATTTCATTATCAAGAAAGTTGTAGTGATACAAATTTTGTTGAAACTGTGAAAAAATCTATATAAATAAACATAAAAATTCGATTTTGGAGAAACCCCATTGGATAAAAATGATTAGTTTGTTCACCAACGCCAAAAAATAAATGAAAAATCAACAATCCCTAAACCCTAAAAATCTAAACTTGGGAGAAAATTCCAAGCTTTCTCCAAAACTCAGCTCAGATTCTTTAAATTGCATTAAACCCAGAATTGGAACACAAAACCAACCCCAATTTCTCAGATACTCTAAAACCCAACACAAATCCCTATAGATCAAATATACTACAAAGAGAGGGAGAGAGAAAAAAGATATGAACCTGCCCAGATGGTTGATGCTCCATTTACCAATTCAAGCAGTGAAATCAGCTGAAGAGAGATAGAGGTTTGAAAGGAAAGGAAAGGAAACCAACAGTCTCACTCTCACTGTTTTGTGTGTTGAACTAAAAAGTGAAGTTTTTGGAAATTTTGCGCGGAAATTGAATAGTTTTGACGATGTTAGAATGACCGTAGATAGAAGTGAGGAAGAATCTACATCGTCGGTTATGTCCGAGACATATACAAGAGTGTGTGAGATTTACAAAATTTTCCTTGAGCTGCAAAAAATTGATGTTTAATTAAGGTTGGGTAAAAAAAAAATAACGATTTTTCTGCTTTAATTCTCTAGACTTGCATGTGCTATACAGAGTGGCGCAAGTTATTTTCAAAGAACCCGTCTAAATGGCGAGGAAACCAGCGAAGGAGGGGGTGCAACCCTCCATTCCCCTTGGGATGCATGCCTTCCATCCCCTTCATACATCCCGAAGGGATGGAGGGTTGCACTCCCCTCCCTCGCTGATTTCCTCGCCATTTAGAATTTCTGATTTTCAAAACATCTAATTGTCCATTTAGTGTTGAGTTAATATGATTGATAATTACTGAATTTTTTTTTCAAAATTAAATCTTATTCTTAATTGATAAAAGAAGATGTTAAGGAATGGTAGGTTGTTTATTTTCAATGTGGGAAAGGTTATATATGGAGCTACAAATATCAAAATGAGCTAAAACCTATGAAAATAATTTCAATTTCGAGTTTACTATGAAAACTTTTTTGAGCCATTTCACAAACCTCTAAACATGGCGGGCGGTGTTTTTTTTTTAAATGAAATGTTTGTTTTACTTCTGAATCAATTGTTGTTTAGGAGTGGTGGAATCAAAAAGTGTTTGTTTGTAGGTATTGACTTGAAGTTGATTAACATTATTGCCCACCACCACAAACCACCAATGTGAAACTCCTTCTCCACATGTCTTATCTCTTCCATACACCATTGAAATCTGATTCCACCACCACCATATACCTCTCCATTCCTCGTACAATCTCCAATTGAGAGGAAGAGATAGAAAGAGAAAAATGAAGAGGAGAGGGGAGGGTTGTGACGCCACTACTCGCATGATAGAGAGGAGACGAATAAGAGGGGATAGTCGGTGGAGGATAAGGGGTAGCAACAGTCATTACAAATTTATTGTGAGGTTATTATTGAAATGAATTTTTATTAAGCATTCGGTGCTAAGTGATTAATATCTCATAATGCTTACTTCATCAGAACTTCAATTTCTAATCAGAACTAAAAACAAACACTCTTAAAGAGTGTTCCACTTTTTATTAAGACTTCTAAGTCTATCCAGAACAAAAAAAATGAACACTATCTATGTAAACCATTTGGGAGGTAAGAGGCAAGGCTGGAAGGATTGGAATTACCGTTATCTTGACTTATAAAAAGAAAATGATCATTTGCACTTTCTGCTATAATAAATAGCTAATTCAGGGTCATCCCCAGAATAAATCAGTATTGCACTTTGCCCCCAAGACTAGCAGTCAACGTGCCTTAATCATCTGTTTTCAAAATAGATTACCAAAATACATTTAACAAATCAAAGACTGAGATTGAATGTTTTGTATCTCGAACATCTCATCTCGAAAAAAAAAATCAAATGGGTTCAATTGAAATAATAAACGTATCTCAAAAAAATCTAATGAAAAATAAATAAATAAATAAAAAACCGTCATCTTCCTCCCACCCAACCCTTATTCATCCATCCTCCTCCCTAATTCGCAAACCCTCCCCCACCCTTTTTCCCTCTTTCCTCTTTCCTGGTTGGCAACACCCACTCATTCTTCCTTCCTGATTCGCAGCCCCCTTCCACCCCTGTTTCCTCCCTCCAAAAACAGGGAAACCCCTCCTTCCCTCAATTCAAGGAACCATGGAACACGACACATAAAGCTCATGGTGCTCCCATTGTATTTGCCTTTAGTGAAAGCAAAGTTGAAGGAATTCTTGTCTCCTCATTCATTACACATGTGAGGCAATGTACATGGGGAAACTCACATATGATAAACCCAAGCCATCCTCCAGACTTGTCTCCTCAACTTAAACATCTTCCCTATTCAACTGAAATCGCCCTCATTCATTTGAATCAGTGAACCTCTCCCATTAATTCTATTCAGGTGAATCAATTTTCAATTGAAACGTTATTTGTAGTTGATGTTGTAGTTATTAATGGCGGTGATGTTATAGTTGTTGCTACAATTCAATTCATGGATTTGTCTCAGCTTCTCAATCGCAATCAGTTTAACAAATCCAATCGAAAGTTTCGAATTAGAATCAGTTTTGCTTTCACTAAAAAAAAAATACAATGGGAGCACCATGAGCTTTATGGGTCCATGATTCCCTGAATTGGAGGGAGGGGTTTCTCTGTTATTGGAGGAATGAAGCAAGGGTGGAAGGGTTGCTAATCAAGGGAAATGAGGGATGAACAATGGGTGGGGAGGCTATGAACCAGGGAAGAGGAGGGAGGAAGAAGGGTAGGGAGGGGCTACGAATCAAGGAGGACGAGGGAAGAAACAGGGGCGGGGGCGGGGCTGCAAATCAGGAAGGAAGAGGGAGGAATAAGTGGGGGTTGTGAACCAAGGAAGACGAGGGAGGAAGAAAGGGCTGCGATTCAGGGAGGGTGAGATAAGAAGCAGGGGTAGGGGAGGAGCTGCGAATCAGGAAGGAGGAGGGAGGAGTGAGGGGTGGGGGTGGGGGTGGGGGTTGTGAATCAGGGAAGAAGCAGGGGTGGGGGAGAGGCTGCAAATCAGGGGGGGGGAGGGGGGGTGGGGGGAAGAAGTGGTGGGTGGGGAAGAAAATGATTATTTTTTTAAAATAATTGTTAGATTTTCTCAAGATACGTTTATCGTGTCAATTGGACCCTTTGATTTTTTTAGAGGAGATATTCGAGATACAAAACATCAATCTTAGCTTTTGATTTGTTAATGTTATTTTGGTATCTAATTTGAAAAAATACGGTCACGGTGTTGACTGCTAGTCTTAGGAGAAAAGTGCAATACCAACTTATTTTAGAGATAACCTTAAATTGGCTATTTATCATAGGGGGAAAGTGTAAATGACCCAAACAAAAGAATTGTGACTCAACCAAGAAGTGAGCCATGTTAAGTGAAGTGAGGACCAAGAGAAGCGGATAACACATGGAATTGGGACCTCACAAACACAAAAAGAAGTAGAAAACTTGAACAACCCATGGCTTTGCAACAATGCTTCTACGCTGCCAAGCCAAGCTTCCTCCATCCTACATATCTGAATCAAATTCGGAGCAGCAATGACCGCGAAAACACATTCACAAACATCACCACTCAGTCGAGGAAATCCCCAGCTCAGGAATTTGCTCCATTAGCATCAACATTTCGGCGGAGACTCCTGACTGGTATTGCGTCAGCTTCAGTTATTGCACTTGGTGCTAATTTTGCTGGAACTACAAGTTCCATACTCGGTTTTTCACCTGAAGTAGGCCGGAACCTGAAACTAGATGTTATATATCCAATTCAAGGTTACAGCCGTTGCCTTGATCCTAATGAAGGCTTTGGTAAGTTTTCTGAAAGCATATGAAAACTTATTCTTTTGAAGGTTGGATGTGCTAGTAATGCTCATTGCATTGCAAACAGAATTTATTTATCCGGCTAATTGGGTTGGAGATCAAACACTGCTATATCGAGCAGTAGGAAAGGCAGAGCTCAGTCGATCTCTTGACCCTCTACCCTTAAAAGAAAAGAGCTCTGGTCGGCGACAGAATATGAGTGATCCTAAAGTTGCATTTGGTCCTCCAGGGTCCAATGGAGAGCTGAACGTCAGCGTCATTGTTTCTTCAGTTCCTCTAAACTTTTCGTAAGTCGCATACGAGAACAGCAACCTGTGTATGCATTCATATTTGGATATTCCCGATGAACTGATTTTCTTTGCTGATATGTTTCCATCAGGATTGAAGCTTTCGGAGGTCCTAAGGAGGTAGGAGAAACAGTAATAAGGACCATCACAGGTTCAGGACGGCGGCCGGATCTCAAAGCAACTCTGATCGGAGCAACAATGAGAGAAGATCCAATTAAAAATCTGAATTACTACAAGTTGGAATTCACAGTTGAAGGCCCTTCATTCCAGCGTCACAATATAGCTATTTGTTGTGCTCGGGGTGGGCATTTATTCACTCTAAATGCGCAGGCACCAGAATCTGCTTGGCTGACAGTGAAACAAGATTTCTGCAGAATTGCCGATTCTTTCAACCTCACCAGTTAGTATTCAATAAGGAAACAGAAGCATCCACACATATTGATAGGATGATTCAAAATAGCAATAACAGGAAACATAACAGTTAATGGCTTGTAATGGTTACAATTGTCTGTGATCCTTTCACTTCGATTATTGATCATTTTCTTCCTTTACATTCTGGTATAGTTTTGCTTGGCCAACTTGATTTCTCGAATAGTTTGAAAGGTAAAGTCCAACTTTTCAAATTACATGTCAATAACAATGCCTGACTGATCACTAACCAACAGCACAAACACAAATACTAGAGAATACTTCAACAGTTGTGCTTAGTGAGACAGAACCCAGGTCCTCACATTTTTACCATGTCTAAATACCATTTGCACACAAAAAAAGTTTTAAGATATTAGTAAAGGCAGATATTATCTGATGTCAACCATAGCAACAGCGTAAGGTCTGGACCTATGAGAAGTTTGAAGGGTGTAAAAAAGGGGGAAAGCTTCATATCATCAAAACCAAGATTTTGTAACGAATGCTGCACTCTTATACAGGTCTGCACCAGATAACTTTTACAATTCGAGGTTTAGACAACTATGACATGACAAAATGTATGTGTAAAGACTAGTTGGCCAAATCTTCAGCTAACTACCCCATTTAGTACAACTCTTGTTTAGTTTGAATTTCACATTCATTCTCACCCCTTGTCTTGAATAAATATGATGAGATTTTATTATATGTCCATTGAAAAACAATACATAAATTACACAAGCACGGAGAGAGTAAAAACTCTGGTTGCAATCTTTGCAGTAGTATGTGTTGACAATAGTTCTGGAGAAGAAAACTCAGTCAAAGACTTGATGTCTAAAAGAAATCCTGACATAGTAAACAGAGGTGCCGATTTGGAAACCCACCTCTGGCAACTACACAATACCATAATGGAGTAATAGGGTTAGATACAGCACGCCTTGATAGTTTTGGCTTTGGGAAACTCCCCTGTCATGCTTCATATCAGTGCAAACAGCATCTTCTGAAGATTTAAATGGAATGGAAGCCGAACAAAATGAACATTTTCTTCCACAACATAATCACAGCTCCAAGGAAGCCTGTTAGAAAGAAAATAAGTGAATACAAAAATCAAGTTGCAAAACAATTCTTGTTGATCCACCACTTGGGTGTTTGTTGCTAAAGGTTTTTGCACTCATTTCCAATTTTATCCTCATAGTGAATTTCACTGAAATCACAACATTATTTCATTGGAAGTATGACTTTAGTGTCATCAATTTTGTGATCCAATGGTCAGTATGCTTGTTATCCTATTCATTTTGTTATTGGATGGATCTTCAACCACCATCGCACTGGTTTTGCTGTATATATTTAGTTTCAGGCTAGTTCAGTGGTATTTCAGATCATAAGTTTGTTTATTAGGGGGGAAATGCATGAAATTAATCATGGAAATAACATTGAAAGCATTACATAAATGAAATTTGTGGTTGATGACTACCTCCTAGCCAACTTTTTTAACTTCTGGGGCAATGCGTTTTAAGCTGGTCCTGTGCTTTGCAATGGTTGATTTCAACCCACTTTCCAATCAGTGCCACCCCAGCTGGGAGCCAATGCCGACCTATTGAAGAATTTGTGGCATAATTATTTATTTTTTTACTTAAAACAGCTGCATAATTCAAAGCCACAAGCCTCCCCCGTAGTTCTCTTTCACTGCTAGCAAGCAGGTTAATCCACAAGTTCAGCTGCTCATCTTCAACTGCACTATGCTGCTTTATGTCAGCCTTATCTTCAGATAGTACCAAACGCCTACAGATAATGTTGAGAAGCTGTAACTGGCGATAATGCATCTTCAATAGATTCTATGACACATGGCACAATAGATTTGCATAGACGAACCCTTATCATACCCACAAACCAATTCAAGAACCCCCTACAGAGTATCTGCTCTACATAAGTTGGAGTATAATGCTTAAAAGCTAACAATGCTGCTATAATATCCCAAATAACCAGCAGTCTGTAAACATGCTCATACTGCTTCAGAGACCACAAAATAGTTGCCTGCGACCATGCCAATTCATTTCTGGAAAAGCCAGGAATAGTTTCGAGACCATACTCTTAGTTTCTGTCAGATGAAACTTTCAGTTGCTGCCCACCAATCCAGAAGAACTCAACAGCTGCTTTTTGCCTGAGAATGTTACAACAACACAAATTTTGTGATAAAACATTAAAGCAAAAAAAACTATCCAGAGAACATTCTTTGAATCTCAAAGTGCACGATGTGAAAGAAAATTCAAACTGCAAGTAATGTAAACTAGAAAAATTAAAAGTCAAGTACGACGCAACAACAAGACAAGGAAAGAGGACTATGCTACTATAAGTGCATTTGGAAAAGGATAATCTTGCAGAAGTTTACCAGGACTGGTACATTGGATTCGAAGTATCAGCATCAATACGACAAGCCTGCAAAGGTCAAACATACATTTCTAAGTTATTGACTAATGGTTTGTAAAAGCAATATATTATTGATAGCAAAGTAATGGGAAAAAAAGTGATGTGAACATGAATGCGCCATAACAAAACAACTACTACTAAATACATATCTCCAGGAAACTTTGTTTGTGATAACTAATGGAATGATATGTCTCTTTTGTTTTTGTTTCTTTTTTCAGAAAATTAATAATGGTTGCTTGGCGAGAGTGTTTTGGTGTTGAAATGGTGTTCCCTTTCCAACTTAATAAACTTTTCATTTTCCCAACAAGTCAACAACAATAATAATAACCAAAAATATAAGTTGACACCCAAGTAGTACGAGTAGATACACCAAACAAGTGAAATTCTATCAAATAATTCTGAAATTTTTTGATACAGGATTTCTGACCATTTTTTGCAAAAAATAAATCTTACCACAGCAAGCACTAATTTTCCAGAGGCTATTGCTAGAGCAAAGCAGGAATCCGATACATGGGGAAACTACAAATCGAGACATTTCTTGTGTCAATTAAAAGAAAATAAAGTTCACATAATAAGAGATCAAAGTATTCAGAAAGAAAGTTTCCATCGAAAATCAAGCAACGCATGGTATTATCCTGTAAGCAAATTAAAAATTAAATTCAAACAGCCACCAATCACTCCATATCCAAGAACACATACCTCGTTCACCTCTGTTAGCAGATACAAGACATCAAAAATCCCAAGAAAATGCATTTGCAATTTGAGAAAGGGTAAAAAACTATTCTAACAGAAAGAAAAAAAAATATGACTATACAATCTTCCTCTGTCAACTACCATACAAGTGTGTATGTTGAATTTCATACATACAGTCTTCCTCTCTCTAATGCTGAGTAATCAAATATTATAAAATCTTCCTGTAATGTTTGAATTTCATGTTTGTATGTTTGATTGGGAGAGTTTGTTTTCCTTGTAACTGTAAGTGCTTATATGCATTGTATTCCCCTGCCTTGTGAACTCCTCAGTCACAGTGGTGTTTTTCATTAATATATCCTTTCTTTTGTTTGATAAAAAATAATAATAATAAATAAATATATATATATATATATATATATATATATGAAAATGCATCTTAATGCCTTAATGAACCAACTTCCTGTATGTCTCAAAACATTAGAAAGCTCAACAAGAAATTTTGAGGAATGAAACATAAACACAATCCTAGAAGGCTAGAATGTATGTATCATTGATTTTTTCATAAATGAATCGGATAAGAAATATTCATATTCACTTTCTGATATATCGTAACCCCCTCCATTTCAACTATACCAAAGGAAATGGTATTAAAACAACTCCACTTGCTACCATGCTTTAGCAGTGTTTGCCTCCATGTTCAATAATTTTAATGAGATCTGATGTGAAATAACCCCTGCAAAAGCTACAACTGTCCAAATCTCCATGTCCAACCATGTATTGTGTACAACAACTCAACAAGTGCGTGTATGGTGGGATCATTGTAATAGAATTCCTTGTCACTTCTCTAAGCTAAAACTAAAGTAGACCTACGATAAACCCTAAATAAGAAAACATAAATTTCATTCAATCAATTCACCAACTACAATGTTCAACTTTATACCTTATATATAAACTAACTTACTTCTTTGGCAAGCAATCTAATCTAATCTAACCCTAACCCTACTTTGTTTAATGCCTAACTAATATGAGCTTTATTATATCTGGTCCAATTACATATAATACTCATTTATTACTAGGTTACATCACCCTCCCCGGCTTGAAGAAGCTTGTCCACAAGCTTCAAGGGTGGAGGCAGTGCCTTCAGCAACCAAGAAGATGAGCTCACCTTCACCATCAACCGGAGGTACCTTTTCCATGCATTCATCAATCTCATAAGATAAAAGAACAAACTTCCCATTAGGACAATTGCTCCGAACATGGCCAGGTTGACCACATCCTAAGCATTTAAGTGATACATTAGTGATAGATAGATGCGGAAGAGCGGGTCGCGGCTACCAAAGGATTTGTTTCTGTGTGTTTCTGTAGTTGAAGTTTAGTCTTTGCGCGTTTAGTCGTGTTCTCGGCCTCTAAAAGGGTGTCAAATTCTTCCAAAATTAACACAAACTTAATTCCCGCGTCCAATCCATGGTAGAAACGAAATGTTGTTTGTCTTATGGTTCGTGATGGTTTGCATGATACATAAAGTTATGAACTCGATGGTATAGTCAAATCGTGCGCCCATTATGAGTGACTCCATTAATCGGCCGAAAAGATCATGCTCATAATCCAAAGGAATAAAAGTAGCATGCATCAACTCGGTAGGTCATCCCAATTATACATAGGCGATAAATGCATGGTTGTTCGACAAGCACACTCTTCATGCCACCAAAGATTTGCAGTACCCTTCAGTATGGTAGCCACAAACTATATTTGCTTTCGAACCCCGTATATTTTTAAGGTCAAGGATGCGTTCAATCTCCATGAACCAATCTACAAAGGCATCTCCCAATTCCACACCATCATAGGAGGGTATATCCAACTTCAAACCCGAGTCATCTCGCCGCTCCATGACAGCTATCAACCGTGCTAACTGATCGTTCTCAACAAAATTACCATCTCCATAAGCTTGATAGCCTAAATTAGGCGGCCAACAGAGAATTACCTCCTCTCCCAAATCCTCTACCACAACCCAGGGGAGGTCGAAACCATCCCCTATATTGCGCAGGTGGCCAAGGGGTATGATAATCTCTATGTTGATCTTCGACCCACAATCTAACATGCTCCTATGTAAACTCAATCGGGTATGCAGTAGATAACTATGGGGAAACACAAACCGTGCGGACACCTCGTTATAAGATTCAATCTGATTAATCTAAGGATGATTATGATGTTGTGGCGAAAAGTTAGTGCAATTGGAAACTTGGTAGTGTGGGAGGAAATTAGGGTTGAAGCAACTGCCCGAAGTATGTTTAAAATTGTTTGCCCCAATATTTGGTGTGAGTTATTTGGGGTTGAGAGGGAATAAGGATTCAAGGATAGGGTTTCAGGGAGAGGATCAGGTGAAAGAGGGACGTAAAAAGGTTGTTGGTAGGGTTGGGGATTACCAATATGGCGGGGAGCGCCTTGTGTTTGTGGGATGCAGGAGAGGTGGTGGTGGGAGGACGTGGGGGTGGCAGTGTGGGTTGGGAATGGTTGTCGGGTATTGGGGATGGTGGGATGGGTGCGCAGGAAAGGAAGGGGTGGTCGACCTACCTGGAAAAGGTGCGTCGGCGACGACGTTATTGCTTGAAGCGCCATGGGTGTCGGCGGTGCCGATCGGCTGATGGTGGTCGATGGTTGGTCTGTACGGCTGTTGAACGGCCTCCCTGTTGCCTAATTTACTTCGCTCAAGCATATGCAGTATTTTCTTGATTTTCTCTACTACAGTTTGAGCGATTTCCCTCTGAACCCATTGTTGCAACCCTGCTAGTTTGTTTTGTCAATCCTCGTCCCTTTATATTCTCTCGTTCAAGCTTCTATTCAATCCCTACAAGTATGATTGTCAATCTCCCTCTCCGCGGCGTCCATCACGTTATCTTTCCGCATCTAAGAGATATTTCGATGTTTTCCATGCTTTCATGGCTTCAACTGCCTTGGACCATTCTTCTTCTGTCATCTTCCAAGCTTTTTGTTCTGCATCGGCATACACTAGAGGAGCGCTTTAGCTCTGATACAGATTGATGATTTCTACGCTACAACTAAGCTAAAACTAAACTAGATCTACGATAAACCCTAAATAATAGATAAATAAGAAAACATAAATTTCATTCAATTCATTCACCAACTACAGTGTTCAACTTTATGCCTTATTTATAAGCTAAAGCAATTTAATCTAACCCTTAGATTTTGAACAAACTTTTGGGTATTGTTATGTTGAAGTAACATAATACCACTTTTAAACCTTTTTCCTTCAAAAGAATACATAAATGCAGGGCATAAATGCAGGGGCTTAATCATCAATCAGTCCAGCATTTTCTAAAATTCCAAGCTGCTGGCTCATTTTTGGAATAAACCTATGGGGTTAAAAGTAAGAAACCAGCGCACTCAGTTTTCTATCATTTTGAGAACAGCTTCTACAACATTAATGAAAAAAGATCACTAGCAATTGTTACTATTTTCTATGTGAAGCAACTTGACCAAGCTGATTAACCTGAACGCAAGACTGGATTGGCCTCCAGCTGAACCCATAATTGTCGAGGTTCTATATGCAATCACAATTCTCAAGGTTCTATATGTGATCACAAGTACAGAAGCACAACTTAACCTATCTGTTTAACATGGACCAATTTGGCATTGATAGTTGAGGGATTTAGAATTAGATGGGACTTAGGCTAACTATCTACCCCTATGGTACCCGGATACTTCACTTTGTCTTAAGTATCATGTTGGACACATTATGGCTCAAGGATACTTCAAGGACATGATACAACACTCATAATTATATCAGATAATACACGAGTACTTGTTAATAAATATATTGTATTTGTTTTTTTCAGTGACAATCGATACAAAAATGCGTCATAACAAACATGTTCATATCTTAATGTTATTGGTGAAATTATAGAACACCAGGATACCTTACACGTTTCGTGACTTAGATTTTTTTAATTCGGTATTGCACCTTTGTATCACATCCCAGTGTCTGTATGCTTTTTGTGCTAGGGTACTGAAATACATCTGCGCAGGCCATATCTCTTTGACTTTTTGTTTTTTATCTTACTTACCTACAGAGTGCTTAGAACTATCAACTAATATGCATGAAATGAAAGCAAACATTTGCTAAAGCTGTTCCTAGTTCAAAAAATAAATAAATAAATAAATAAATAAATACAATGTTGATCTAACTCCACTCATATTTGCCGAAAGGTAAGGATGTTTACCTCACTCCATGTAGAATCATCTTGTTCAATTTTGAAAAGGGTAACCTGCCACGATTTGAGCTCACTGTTCCATGACGGTGCCAATCTAACAGATGTGACGTCTAATTTGACACAGAAAACTCCACCAGTATGGTGCGATCTTTAAAACCATAAACAAGCCCTCCGTCCATTTGTACATATACCACCACTAACTCATAAATGACCAAAAAGAAAATATCAAAACATGTGTGATTCACTCGAATCAGGAGTAAAGAGAATAGGCCAGTAAAAAGATAAAGCAGATAGAGATACTAACAACTTAGGATCCTAAATCAGGTAAAGTTGATTACTTTAAATCACATAAAATGGAATGTGCGTATCAGTGGAAATTCTGAAAACAATTCTCTGTCAGATCCATGAGAAGACATTGAATTAACAAGAAGTGTTAATTAGCATTCAAGAAGCCTGCCAATTCCTTGAATGCTAACTCATAGTTTGTGTTTAGTATAACGCTTCTTTGGACAAGGACCACGCAATTCGGCAATAACGAGAGCTTTAAGGCCTATGTTTATGCTGGGGTTTTGGATTCTCTCATAGTTAAACGCTAAAAAACCGCCCTGGTCCTTAGCACTATGGTTTGGAATTTTAGACGTGAATTCACGAATGAATCTATTTGCGACAACGATGTTTTGATGGGACATTAAGGCAGCAGCTATTTTGTTGGCTTATAGAGGTCTCCAGACTCCAGTTCAAAATCTTTACCTGTAATTTATCCATGCTTCCACAGCATGCCAAATGCAGAAAACATCCTCCACCATACGATGTTTGAGAAGAGAAACTTGTTCAGGAAAGTTACCAACTTCCATGGAAGGGTGAACTTTGGGTGAAGAAGCATCCAGATCAGGTGCACTACCATTGGAAACTGGTTCTGAGTTGAGTTCAACCTACTAGTCTTGGTTTCCTGAAAGTAGGAAAGAATATACATGAATATTTTTTAGGTGATGTGAAACTCTTTAATGGAAACCCAGAGAGCCTCGTTAGGAAAAGAGAAACCCCAGCTTCAGCCTTCCTCAGAGATAAATTGGTAAGGATGACCAAAAGTCCAATCAAATTTTAACAGTTCAGACTAGAGAGTCCAAACAAAGCTTAAGCACTAAGTTGTACCATTTGTGACTGTTACAAGATCTTTTGCAACCTTCAAACACTTTATTACACCACGAACCGACATGTACTGGGCCTTTAAAAATCTGGCATCCCAGATTCATAGACCACATAAGCAGTAGTGAAAGATATACAGCAGATAAATCTTCAATCACAAAAGAACAGTAGAGCAAACCTCTACTAAAGAACCCTTCTTTAAACTTGAGCATGGGAAAGAGACTATTTCAGCGCATGCCGCAAGCTCTTCACTGGGTGGAGCAGCATCATCATTTGTAGTTTCCATAGCATCACTTATCAGATCATCTTCCGAAGTTCCTGCATCCATCCTGCGCTATGTTTAGTGAAAAAGAGCTAAGAGGAGGGGGAAACCAATTTTGAAGAAACAAGTGAAATACCACAGCGACCACAAGTTCTGCAGATGTAGGAAATTCACAAAGGTGCTGACTAAACAAGCTTTTTTTTCGTTGGCTAATCAACATTTATATGAAAGATAGGAGGGACTCGAATGCTTACATAGCAAAGCGAGCTTTTGCCATTTTCCTCATACGCCCTTTATTCGATACTGAGTGGTGCACATTACTCGAGTTTCCAGACGCCTTATGGTATGCAACCGCTTGTTCCTAAAGTAAGGGGGGGATCACCAATAAATTCAGACAATTAACCCAAATAAAGATCAAAGGAATGAATATTCTTTTACCAAAAAAAAATACTAATTTCAGTTCAAGACTGTAATGAAGAAAACTTTAAAAACAAACTTGTAATTTCTTGTTATTGTAAAATGAGTAATCAGCACGGGGTGATGGAGATAACATGTGAACAAATTGCCCAACACACTCTTATGTGTAAGAATAAACCATGGCAAACATTTACTAATTTGCATGAGTTGGCAGCAACCTCGAGATGCAATCCACAACTTACTAAAGTATCGTTAGAACCAAAATAGAGATTAATAAGACTATTCATGTGGAAGGAATTGACTAGGTTCGGGAGGGACATTGTAACAGCCCAACAACTGATATTTCTGCTAGTAAAATTCAAATATGATCTTATCAAGTAGCCATTAGAATCTGTCTCGCTTTTCTTTTTTTCACTAATCCTACTACCTTTTCACATCCGTTTTTCTAGGCAATCCACTATAACTCTGTCTTCTCATACAAATCACTTATATCATATACACTACATGTATCTGAATGATCTGATTTCAGTATGGGTATTTACAATAGCGACACATAATCACTTCACAAGTTATTGGATCATTCTAAAGTCTCAAGCCATATAAACAATACCAGGTAAGGAGATGGGTAAGTTGATTCTTTTTACAGTTAGATAAATAACAAAGGGGAGCAATTATAGGAGATGAGCATTGAAGAATGAGGTTGTGATTGAGCACAATGTTTCAAGCCCAAACCTCCAAACATAGAAAAGGCTTAAAACAAGATTTGTAATTCAGATAATAAACAATGATTTGAAATGTGGGGACTTAACAGATGATTTATAAGACATTAAAAGGAGCCAAAGTCCATTTAGGAAAGAAAGATAAACACGAATCTTCATATATGATATAATACAAAGTGCAAGAATTTTGGATATGAACTTGAATTAAACATTTCAAAAATGAATGTAGATCATATTGAAAACAAAAGGGCGCGTAATTTACCAACTATGCATCCAATGTGTTATAAAAACAATTTCCTTTTCGCAAAATATAACAGCTATAACTACCAATACTCAAACACGATGATGATGAACTAAAGCTTCAAACTTTATAGTGAAAAACCCTTTCAAGATTCAATCTTCTCTCTTTATCACTCGAAATGGGAATGGTTTCTAAGGAGCAAACTTGATTACTCCTCCAGGCCCTAACAAGAATGCGGAGTGGATGCCCACTTCTCCCAAATTCCCCCTGTTTCTGTTAGTAAAGAGAAAGAATACCTTTTCCATACAACTCCCTCCTATTTTTATTTTAGTCCCTGGAAACAATTTTTAATTACGTTCCTGGGTCCCCTTAGCTATTTCCACCCCTAATTTTTATTTTATTTTTTAAAAGCATATAACATATATTACTAATTAAAAGTACATAACTGTTGGGCTGCTATAGCAGCAAGGTCATGAGCCTCAAAATTAAGGTCTCTACAAATAAAGTTACAAAACCAAAGGTTGTGAAAAGATAGCAGTTTCTGTATGTTGCTAATGAGTGGTCGTTATGCCCAGTACATGGTTGTTCTAGGTTGTCGTTGATTATCATGTAGAATAGAGTAAAGCTTCCCTGAGTCTCCCATCAAAAAACATGTTCTCCGCTTCTTAGCTTGGATAAGAAGAATGGTCGCTTCAACTGCATGACACTCCGCCATGGTACTATCCATCACATTTTCAGTGATCAAGTAAGTGATCCGAGCTAGCACCTCACCACGCATGTTGACTGCAAAAACTTTGATTGCTCCCTGTTGAGATTGAGCCAAAAAAACTAGCATCACATGTGGATTTGAGCCTAAATCAATGCTATTCGGGAGGTGGCTATCTCAGTGTGGGGACAAAAATGAGGTATTGAAGAGGAAACAGAATTAGGTCGATTGTCAATGACAGCCATTTGAAGGACTTGATGAATAGAAATCTAATCAATGTCGTCTACAGTGGTAAGGGCATCCCAATGACTTGTAGGGGTGGGCAATGTTGGTTCGGTTCATTTTTAGACCCAAACCAATTTCATTCGTTTTGCCTAAAACCCAAACCGAAATCGAATTTTCTATTTGTAAATCGATGAAATCAGTTGGACCGAATTTCGGATCGGTTGGGCCGAAAGATATCGAAGCAACAAACAAAAAATCGAAAGAAATAAATTGAACCACAACAAGATAGATCCAACAACAAACAAGATAAATGAAATTGAAAATAGATAAGAAAAAGAAAAAGAAATTGAACCTGCAAACTGCAATTACCCTTGATGATGATCGCTGAGAGTGTGAGAGATCGAAAGATGGTGTAGATCATTAGTACAACTGGGTGTTGGAGTCTCAGATGATCAGATCGAAATAAGAAAATTTAGGTTTATGGTTTGGCAGTCGTTTGGGTTTGAGAATGAAAGATAGAAACTGATAGAGAAAGGGTTGTGTGCATTTTGGGCTATTGTTTTTTGTCGTGATTAAGTGCAATAAGGTGCACCGTAGGGCATTTGCTGCACCAATTAGGTATTGACACCTACCTATTTTTGTATTTATTTATATATATCTAATTAATCGGTCAGTTCAGAACCGTAGACTAAATTTGAACCGTTTATAATCGGTTTCGATTCAGTTTAAATGATTTTTTTCACTCATATTTCAGTTCGGTTATCGAACCGAAATTGAAAATTGGTTTGATCGGTTAACCACATTTAAATCGGTTTTTGTCCACCCCTAATGACTTGTGTGATTGAAATTTGTAAAAAACCATTGGTTTTTCCAATTAGACCATGTACTCTGAAAAGATATTCTAAATTTTTTAGCGTTGAATTTGGTCTTTTGAAAAATGCAGTTGTTACGAGTCTGCCATATGATCAGAATGAAAACTACAAACTGAGATAGCATTTTCTCCTTAAACTCGAGGTGGGTCTTCGCAGTATCCCACAAAAACTTTAGTAAGAGGGAGGTATTGGGCACCCCAAAGTTATCATTGAGCCAGTCGATAGGGATTGGCGAGAGAAGTCAGAGTTGATGTATGACCGGGGCAGATGAAGAACATGTGAGTAACATTTTCTGTGTGGCTATGGCAAAAAATACAACAATTCTCCAAAGGAGAGTGCAGTCGGGACAAATTGGTCATGGCAGGGAGAATGTCTTGATTGAGTTTCCAGAGTAAAAAAAAGGGCAGACAGAGGCGCCATGGAGGAGGAGCATTCAAATTGTTTTAGAGTAAACACCTTGGTAGCGTTCTTGACTGTGAAAAGTTTGTTTTTATCCGGGAGAGGACAATTTGAGCATCAAATTAGGATATTTTGAATGCTACTAGCCACTGGGGCTTGGAAGATGGAACTTATGAGGTTATCATTCCATTGGGGGTGTTGACCAGATGGACTGTTCCATAAATCTGGGATTCTGTGCGGCAAATTATGGGTCAGGGGATTGAGCAAACAATCAGTCAGAAGTAAATCGGGCTTAACCCAACAATTCCTACAAAAATCAATATTGTTTCCCGACAGCACTTGCCATTTGAGATAGCGCTTCATTTTTGTCAGCGCATTGAGATTGCCTCGTTAGACAAGGGAGACTAAGGATGGAGGTTTGGAGATTTGGAAAACGTTTTTATTGTTAAAATAAAGCGCTTTAAGTTTGATAGCCCGAGTGTTGTGGGGGGAAGAGATGGTTTGCCAAATGCTTTTAGCCATTAAGGCCTAATTTTTGTTCCTCATTGAGGGGATATTCAAACCACTCAAGTGTCGAGGCTTAGTGATTAGGTCCCAGGTACACATGTGCTTAGCTTTGCTATTAGCTGTCTTATTCCACCAAAAATTGAGAGCAAGAACATCAATTTTGGTAGTGATCGAGGCGGGTAGAAGGAAAGTATGAATGTTGTAGACTGGAATCGAGTTAAGGACAACTTTGATCATAACTGTTCTGCCCACTTGAGAAAGCACTTTGGATTTTCAGTTAGAGAGTTTGAAACATTGATTTTATCAACAATGAATTGAAAATCAGTTTAACATTGATATCTACCCTTGTTTATTCTAATCAAGTTATTTTCCCTGAGACATTTTCAGAGACTATTCATGAGGAAGAATACTATTTGTTTTCTTGATTCAATTGTAATTCAGTTTTCGTGATCGTTTTGTTCAATTTATTCGTTTTCATTTGAAAAAAATGATTTTTCGTGGAAATGCTAATTGTTTGTATAGTTGTTTATCAAGATATTGGCCTAGAATGATGTTAATTTTTATTTCTTGGTATCGTTTGCTACAACGTGAAACTTACATTATGAGTGAATATAGCTAAAATTTTAAACAAAAGGACATAAATTTGGTATAAGTGGAGCCTTTAAGATGCATAAATTATTAATTTTAATTGCAAAGATAGATTGGTAAGCAACTAAGCTAAATTTTGGTAGGATTAGTTGGACATGTAATTTTCAAGGAATTTTTTTTTGTGTGTAATCTTCTATTACTCCAATAAATTTGATCAGTGTTGAGCAATGCCAAAGGCACGACCCAATGATTTTATATATTTTGTCACTGAATGCAGGTCAAAGCAAAGTTGATTCAGGTGGGAGAAAGATTCATAAAGAGGAAATTTATCCTACACCAAATTATTTGGAAATCATATATGATTGTTTCAAGTTCTATCTACTTTTATAACTGACATTGGGGTTCACTATAGCATGAACGGTGAAATGTGTGTCAATATCTCGAACTGCGGAAGACACCTAAAATTTTCAGTTATTTACAAATGTTTGCCTGTGTAATACTGAATTTGGGGTGAGGGCATAAGTTTAAATTAATTGTCCTAAATAAAACTACTTCTTCCTGAACAAACACCCCTATCATCTTCTGCGCATAGACACCACCGCCTCTCTCTCACCCAACTATGCCCCTAGGTCCTCCTCTCCGCCCAACTCCCCGCTTCCCACGGCAGCCTCCCCTCCCCCTATCCCGCCACCACTGCCTCCCACTACCACCGTATTTTCCAATCCACCGAACAACAGCCGCTACAATGACCTCCTCCCTCGTCATATAAATGAGGAACTGAAATTGTCTCTGCATTTCAGACACTCTGAGATAGAGAATGAGAGAGCAATTACTTTTGCTAACAGAGAAAAAGCGACAAGGAACACATCAAGCACTCACAGTAGCAGCCGAAGGTTGGAAATGGTTGCTTCTTTAGAAAACCCCCTTCCATCTTTTCTCCTTCTCCTCCCACCCCATCTAATAAACCCTTTGATTTCTCCACCGAATCCCCTCCAAAACCGACTCTCTCTCGATCAAATTCGCCATTGTTCCAATGCTCTCAGACCACTTAAAGAGAAGCTTCAATTCCTAGGCACCATTCCTCGTGATTCCGAAACTTTACATTGCAATAATGTTCTCATTAGTACACTAGGTTTTCATTTCGGTAATTGAAAACGAGTTTCTTGATTTAATTGTAAAAAACATTTGTGATAGTTTTGTTCGATTTATTTGTTTTCATTTGGAGAATTGTCTTTCCGTGGAAATGCTAATTGTTTGTTCAAGTTTTAGCCTAAAATGAAGTTAATTTTGATTTCTTGGTATTGTTTGCTAGAGGTTATGCGAAACTTGCATTACATCTGAATATAGCTAAAGTTTTAGATAAAATGACATAAATTTTGTAAAGAGTGAAGCCTTAAAAATCCATAAAATTTTAATTTCAATTGCAAAGATAGATTGGTAAACAACCAAGCTAAAGTTTAGTAGGATTAGTTGGACATGTAATTTTCAAGGAAAAGTTTTTGGTGGGATCTTATTTTACTCCAATAAATATGATCAGTGTTGAGTAATGCCGAAGGCACGACCCAATGATTTTATATATTTTTTCATTCAATGCGGGCTAGAGGAGAGTTGATTTAGGTGGGAAAAAAAATCATAAAGAGAAAATTGATCCTACACCAGCTACTACTGGTGATGAAAAAAAAGCTCTGTCACGCCCCGACAAGGGAATTGCAGCGTGTCAATGCGTGAACTAACCCGTAAAACAGGCGGATCGTAACCGGCCACAACATCATACTATAACACATTCTTGATACGAGAATGAAACGAAAATAAAAACTACGATAAAAATTTAAACAAAATAATAATATATGATTCGCCCCGCCAGATTCATAGCGACAAAACCAATATACAAGCATCTAGTATAACAATATAATACACCTGATAACACAGATGAAGCAAAACAAACCCGTACAGGGTGGACATGACCAAACAGCACAAAACACGCCTACAACGGAAAACGGGGCCTAAGCGCCACGATCAGCAGGAACGCCAACACTGCCTGCACTCCAATAGAAGCACACCCCTTGCGGGGTCAGCAAAGCACAAAGTTAGCTAGTGCGAGCGAACTAGATACAAATAACAGAATAATATACAAGGAAAATTCATGCCAGACAATAAATGACAAGTAACAAGTTCTAAAGTCTAAATCACACCGTGTCTCTAAAGATGATAGTTCTAAGTTCAAACACCAACACAAACATTTCATATTCAACAATAACTACAAGTTTATGAGATATGCCGATCATTATCTGTGATTCAAACATGGTAAATATCAAGCGAAGAAAATAAAGACAATCTCATAATTTTTCATAGTCTCCTAGGTATAGCAATCAAGTCGAAACCAAAAATCCTGTAAAATTCTGTATAAGTGTCTCATATCGTAGGTATCCGCATACCCTACGAATGTCTCATTCAGACACATCCCACAACGTGCACCAGTACCACTTCGGGCTTGTTTGTATCCTAATGGGGTGTTATCTGCCAGGATACAAACTCAAACATCCCGAACGACTGGCCTAACACAATCAAACTCAAGCGCGCTGGGAGGGAAAGCGAGTAATCTCCAAAGCACGTCCTCCGGGACCCGTCCTACTGCACTCTCTAGTGGCAAGTGCGTGCGAGAGCTCACCGCACCTCAGCAAGCTTACCACATGCCATAGTGTCCACAATGTCTGGTGCGAGTCATCTCGAGCACCATCAAACTCACGGTGCGAGCAAGATCCTAAGCATCGACACAACAGGCATTATAGCGGGGTAAAGACACTTACACTAACATCCACATGCACAAATGACGAGTCTATACATAATTAAAGGTAACAGACGTGCAATCATAATCAATTCGGCAATTTTTTTATAAAACTACGACTATGCCAGGGTCCCAACATAACCCAATTCACCACGATAAATTTAGTCGAGTCGATTATCATACATGCTCAAGACTCGGCAATCCACGGTAAAACATGACATACTATGCAAACTCGAAAACGAAGCATACATGTCCAATGTCATTACACCAAAGGCTAATCACACCAAAATTAATTCACTATTCAATTTCATTCAAGTATATTATGCTTTCAGAAAATCCAATACATAATTCATTCACAACTAACCAACACAATGATCGAAATATCTGAAAACCCCGAATTTCGAATTTAGATTCAATTGTACACAATCGACGGTATGATGTAAAACTTAAATTCAGGATTTCAAATAATTATTTCTCAAAATAAATATTATAGTTACACTCACCTGGGCGAAATGGGTTTTCAGAACCCAATTCCTACCGGTCGAAGCTCTTAACTCGCAAAACAACGAATGCGAGACCACATAAATTTTTAAAACTGCAAGGCGGACTCAAAGGTGAACAAACTAGCCGAAAACTGAAAAAATAAATAAATTACAAGCGGCGCGTGACTGAAAGAAAAACTTACTGGCAATAAAAATTTGGCAAACACCCCGCCGAAACCCTCCCTACTCCAGTCTGATCGCCTCCAAACTGTACAACAGGTCGAAAATAGGTCTAAGAACACTCGGAGTCACGAATGTGCGGCTCACCCACGCACCCAAAGTCCGGATCCACGTCAAAGAATCCTCAAAACGAACATGCACCCTGATTTTTTGAAAAATTCTGCCAACCCCGTAATCATCCTTGCATGTCGGGTCTACGGTCTCCAAATGACGCCACCAAGGCCCCTCAACGGCTGATCGGAGCTACGAAATCCGATCAAACAACCCACCACGTCAAACCCAAATATGAAAACTGGATTTTTTTTTTTTTTTTTTTTGCAAAAAACCAAAAGAGAAACGAAAAGGGGAAGAAATGAAGGAGCGAGATTCCACGAAGGAATCGTTCGATCTACTCGAACGAACTCCGGCGAACAGCATCGCTGCGAGAGAAAAACTCGCACTGAAGAAAAAAAGAAAAATAAGGAGAATAAAGAAAGGGGGAGGGGCTTGTCTTTAAAGGGTGGGTGGCTATGTGCCCTCACCGCATTTACTGAGTACAACCCCTCCAACAAACTTGGAAATCATGTACTTAAAGGCTGCTCATATACTTGGAAATCATGTATGATTATTTCAAGTCCTATCTACTTTTATAACTGAAATTAGAGTTCACTGTAGCATGATTAGTGAAATGGGTAAATATTTCGAACTGGAGAAATTTCCAGTTTACAAATCTTTGCTTGTGTAATACTAAATTTGGGTGAGGGCATCAGCATAAATTAATTGTCCTAAATAAAACTACTACTTCCCAAACAAACACCTCTCTCATCTTCTGCGCATAAACCACGACACCACTACCTCTCCCTCACCAGACTCTGCTTCAAGCCCCTATTCCCCATCCAACTCCCCACGGTGGCTTTCCCTTTCCCTCTCCGCGACCACTGGCGTCCCACTGCCACCGTCTTCTCAAATCCACCAAACAACAACCACCACCTCGACCTCCTCCCTTATTGCATAAATAAGAAGCTGAAATTGTCTCCGCATTTCAGACATTCAAAGATAGAAGAGAGGGAGAGAACAATTACTTTTGCTGAAAGAGAAGAAACGGCGGGGAACACATCAGTCACTCACAGTCGCAGCCGAAGGTCGACAATGGCTACCTCTTCTTCATCTTTCGAAGAACTCCCTTCCATTTCTTCTTCTTCTCCTCCCTCCCCATCTAATAAACCCTTTGATTTCTCCACCGGATCCCCTCCAAAATCCACTCTCTCCGGATCAAATTCGCCACCATTCCAATGCTCTCAGGTCACTTAGAGAGAAGCTTCAAATCGTAGCACTATTCATCTCGAATTCCAAGCTATACATGCAAATCTCTTTTACCTCTGAATTTTTTTTTTTTTTTTTGGTTGGTGTGTGTGTGTGTGTGTGTGTGTGTGGGGGGGGGGGGGGGGGGGGGGGGGGGGGGGGCTGAAGTGGTATAAGCAACAATAGCCTCATGGGTATTAGTGACGAGGCGAGGAGATGATAATGGTGATGATGCATCTGCGTTCTCATTGACATGAACCAAAAATAGATGATTGAAATGCTTCTACATTGAGAAATACGGATCCAACAGTTCTTTATCATACAAAGCAAACTCCATATGTAGCAACATAACAACTCATTAGTATAGTGGTGGGCTAATATCATATCTGGATGAGTTAACTTGAAGTTGCCCCTTGCAGGTGTACTCCCGACACTGACCACAGAAGACCAATACACCCTTTTTGTTCCTATACGGCAATAATCAGTACCGATACAGATGGCTATAGAATTGAGGACCCACAAGTACAACTGACGTTTCTTCAGATTTTGTTGAAGAAACTACTGGTAGTGTCATCATCCTATCCATGCGAGCCACAGGGTCTAACCGACAAAAATAGTCACAGAAATTTTGACATTCTCTTACCAAAACCCTTTTTGCCAACAAAAGAGATTGCTGTTGAATGTATTGCAGCAGAAACCAGGAGGAAAAGTTGTAAAAAAAATAAGATGAACAGAAACAAACTGATCTCCCGAAAAATTACTACAAAGGCCGCAGGTCAGCTCTGTTACTTTTAACCAAAAACAATTTGCTTATTTCTATTCCTCTTTAAAAAATAAAAAAAATAAAAAGGCTCTATGCAAGTTCCAGAATGTTAATCGATTCACATGCATATCCCATTATTGAGGAAAGCTTTACATATAATTGCAGCAGTAACAGGGATACTTTATACTTCAGCATTGTTAATCATTAGCCCGCCCTAAAGGAATAGCCAGGATTCCAGTTGTCTAATTTTTTATTACCTCATTTGTTGCCCTTGGCAGGAAAGTCTTTGCCTATGGTCCATATTCTTTGCATCTTGATGGAATGCACATCAGAATGCTTGAACGTAAGTAAGAACAAGAATAGTAGCCTTTGTAGTGCTATGCATTGCAATGGAAAATCTACAATATCCAACCAGAAAGAAAGAGGAAAGGCTTTCGGGTCTAACATATGGTTGAACCAAATGCTTGGCCCATATGCACGCTTTTCTTTTCTTTTCTTTCCGTTCAAGTTGTTTTTCACGTTCAAGTCTTACATATGGTTGAACCAAATGCTTGGCCCAATGATTTTGTTTATGACCATTTAACTCTTCTCCTGCGGTTTACTAGTAAATGTGTATTTTGCAGAATTATCTAAGTGGAATAATTTTGACTGAAAATAAGTAAAAATAATAAAACTAGTCATCCTTTGACTATCAACCGATGTTTCCTTACCATGCACAATTTGGTGTTTGATGTTTTCCAAGGTGACAAAAATGGAAATAAGAAACAGGAAAAGGATACTAAGTGAAGATACACCAATGTCATGCTTTCTATTTGAATCGTCGGGCAATGATTGCAGAAGCTTTAGGGGCGGAGAAGGTTGTGAATCCCTGAAGAAAAGATTGTGCATTCATGTGTTTTGGATAAAAAAAAAAGGTAAAAAAAATGCTTCAACTTAAAACCATAGACCTCAACAACCTCGTACAAGGGCCTGCTTGGATGTGCATTGTGCTATTCAAAACCTTTTTACATAACTGACTAGTGAAGAAATTGACTGATTTACTTCTTGACACTGATTGAAGCATCATCATTTTATTCAGCCACCAATCAAACAATAGAACATCTAATTTAGTTGTCAATGGATAGTTGGAGAAAAATCCAATAACACAGCACACCAAGCAGGTACCCGCGAACGACCATGAAAATGAAATATACCTGCAGGTTTCTGTGTTTTCTAATGCAAGAGAACGGATGTCCTCCTGTGCAAAACAAAAAGGTGGGAAATAAGACATCCTTCACAAAAACATTACATATGCTTGTAGAAACTATGGACTTTTAAGAAAAATATACTTACAGGAATGTCAATGCTAGACTGCCATTCGATGCTAAGTATTCCACTGCTTATGCATGCACGCCAAAAATGATTACATGAATTGAATCACCAAAAACAATGACACATTTTACAAGAGGTTAAGAGGGGAGCATACCTCTGATTGGGGTTTTTGCCGTTTTGTGCATCAATAAGAGAATTTGTTATATTTGGTTTCTTCAGAGCCTGACTTCTAATAAATAGTTTGCTCCATCTCGATAGTAAAACTTTTGCCCTGTTCGATATGTCTGATACTCAAATCAAGTAAAGGAGTTTCAACATGTCAACATGGGAATTTATATAAAAATGCACTTTTCATCAAGTGTTGTTATCAAGACATAGACATGCATCCTCATTTAAGAAATTGATACATAGAGTAAAACTTCTAATGTCCAAGTATTTACTGTTTTCCGCAAAATCTACTCTTATAATACACAACAGAGTCAATATTTATGCATTGCCAATATTTTTGAACTAATGATCATGTGACTGTTGGCCAAGAATGAAAAGGGTAAAAAGTGAAAATAAAATGATCGCCTTGAAACAAGTGACTACTCAATTTTTAGGTTTTGCATGGTTTTCGCATCCTCAGCCCAATTCCAGGGCAACATTAATTTGATGGTGTAACAGAGCAGGCTAGGACCATGTTAAACATTATGGCTAATAAAACAATCTAAAAAGGGACCATTCAGGTTGAAAGGTCACAATGAGTGATACAAAGATGATCTATTTGCCTTTTCTCAGGTTGAACTGGCTTGATTCATGACTTTTAAAAAAATAAAAATATAGCAATGGTAATTCCCATTTCACATAATAATATAATATATGTAATAGACTCATAGTAAGTTAGTAACTGAAGCAACCAACAGTTACAAGGTTGCTCCACAACCACCTCCAGATGTTTTAATGAAACTTTGATATTTCCAGCATATCTTGTGTAGTATGTTATATAATCTAAGAACATAACTAACCAACAGATTTGGTAAGGAACCCCACACCATAAGGAGGTACATATGAAAGGAAAGGAATTCTCACATGTTTGTATCAGAACTTTAGATTGGATAAACAGGTTTGTCTTTATATCAAAATGAGTATTTAACAAGGATGCACCGACTCTCCGGAAAACCTCCGAACCACGCGTCAAATACGTGTCGGACACGGATTCGCGCCCGACACGTATTGGACACGGGGTCAACGGTCAAAATTCGTTGACTGACACGGACACGGTCCAGATGTAGTCAAAATGTGTTGACCAAAATTTTCAATTAAACAGCCCGATCCTTCCTCCCTCCTCCCACACAGCGACAGGGAAAACCAAAAAACCCTAACGGCCTAACCCAGATCGATCGAGAGACGGAGATCTATGGCGTCCTCATCAACACCAGGTACGTTCGATCGATCGACAGGATCGATCGATTTCGTTTTTTTTTTTTCCTGCTATTTTTTCTTTTAATGTTTCCTGCGATTTCATCGATCGATCATGCGATTTCGTTTTTTTTCCTGCTATTTTTTCTGTTAATGTTTCCTGCGATTTCATCAATCGATCTTCCTGAGATTGATTTCTGAGATCGATCGATTCATGCGATTTCATTTTTTTTTCTGCTATTTTTTCTGTTAATTTTTCCTGCGATTTCATCGATCGATCTTCCTGAGATTGATTTCTGAGATCGATCGATTCGATCATTCAATTTCGTTTTTTTTTCTTGTTTTTTTTTTTTCCTGCCCTGCGATTCCTTCTTTTTTTTTCCAATTTTTTTTTCTTGTTTTTTTTTTCCTGCGATTGCTTTTTTGGCTGTTTTTTCTCTTTTTCTTTCTCTGCATATATATGAAAGCATGCATGAAATACTTCAAATACACCATATTGAGCTTGCACCTATTGGATGTGAAAACTAAAACTGGTTTTAGTAGGCCAAATAACTGGAGATGATCTTTGGAAGCATGTGACAATTGATCCGCTGGTTAATGAAGAAGAAGAGATGTAGCCGCCTCGCCGGTGAGTTTTTGAAATTATCAATTTACATTTTATTTACATTATCAAGTTAATGAAATTATATTGCTTATGCTTTATCATTTATGAGTATGACTTGAGCAGTTGAGCTTGACTTTATGATGTATTTGTAAATTTGAATGTTTTATTGATATGGTTTATCATTTATGTTCTTATGAGTTACAAAAAAAATATATTAAAAAATTAAGTTTGACCGTGTCGCCGAGTCCTATTTTTTTTAAAATCGCCGAGTTGCCGTGTCGTATCCGTGTCCGAGTCTGTGCATCCTTGGTATTTAACAATCGGGAAATTCATAGAGGCAGATTAGGGAAGTTTCCCACGACTCTTTCATGTTTGATTGTTTGTAGATATTGTTTTGTTGAGATTCACTCAAACTTTGTTGTATTCCTGTTGCTTCTATCTTTCATCTAATCTTGTTTAGCTGTATTGAAAAATAAGCAAATAAATAAAATACAACATTACATAGATAACAATCTACCCCAACCCCAAAAGATAAATGGAATGGACAAATTTTCCTTTGATTAATAACATCAACACATTAGATCGCAACATAAACATCAAGCCATGACAAAATTTTCAAACCTTTACACTTGCTTTTGGACATAATTGAATGACAGCTTCACAATCACTTAATAAAAGAAAGGACCTGGATGGGTAGACTCATGGAAATATGACTCACTTTTACCTCATTCTTTCAACAAATCTAGTTTAACAATGAAATCTGTGCTCACAGGTTTTCACTGAGGAGCTCGTTGCCCTTCTGAAATCAACAGTGCTTCATCTTAATCTAATAAGAATGTCTCCAAGGAAGCAACCCAGATTCTTGGCCATTAGGCTTCAGGGAAGCAAACACCAAAAATTGGATAGAGTTGTAAATATAGGAAGGTTCGATGTTGAATTGTGCTGGATTGACCAGCGAAGAGGGTATTGGGTCTGGTGATAGGGTGGATCTATCCTCGGAATCTTCTGTTGGAGATTGCTTTCGGGAGTCCTTGGAAGATGAGTGTTATAATGTACACTTTTTGTATTCAGGAGGGTGCAGGGGAGAAAAAGTTATACTAATGTAAATTTGTTTGTCTAGGGGTGAGTAATTATTACAAAATTTTGGTTTAACTTTGAATCACGTGGCTTTCTATATTTGTTAATGTGATTCAGCGTTGTATGACATCGGTCTTACAATGTAAATAAACCCTCTTTTTTGTTTCTTGGTGGTGGGGATGTACAGATTATAGGGAAGAAACGAGAATGCTCAGATCAGCAAATGATAGAAAGCATTGTCTGAAGAAAGGAGGGTTGTCTTAAATGAAGAAACACGCGGCCACCCTCTATTCATTTTTCCAAAAAGTAACTTTTGGAAATATGTTGACCTGCCTTTAATTTAGCTAATTTCATTGAAACGGGAATTTGGTAGGTAGTTCAGTCTTTTACTGTTTTATTAGATTTAATGAAAGGTTTGGATATTAGGTAATAGTACGAGTCGTATTTCTTGAGTCTAGTGATCCCGGCCTACAACAAAAATGAGAAATATATATACAAGCCCACCTGAAATCCGGTAAAACCGCAACCTATTAACAGATTGCAATATAGCTGACATCTGTGCCGGCAGTGCTTTGTGTAATGGAAGGTGACAAAGAACCTGTAATATGAATTGTTCAAACTAGTATGAGGGTTATGTTGGACGAATCCTAGAGGCATGTGTCACTCTTCATCTAATAAAATCATGCACCTTTACAACAACAAGAAGCACAGTTGTTTGTTCTTCCGCAGCTGCTTGGCTCAACCATGCTGCTAAAATCATTAGACCACCTTTGGTAACAAACCTGAAACAGATATTAGAGAATGTGCGCATTAAGTTCTGGAATTGTTTTTAACAAAATGTGTCCTAGTTGAAATAAGTTGAATGATGACTACCAATATAACACTGAAGCATTATCTTCAGCGGTTTTGGGACCCATTGAGTCCAAAGGAACTGGGTTAATGACAGACATGTCATATTCAGAACCATTGGACCATCCATCCTGGAAGGTTACGATTGCATTAGACTTCATAGCTTTTTCCCTCGACAACCGAACAAGCTTTCTCACTCTTGATCATTGACCAGCAAAGAACTCCCTAACCTGTTATCAGTAAATGTTAACAGTGAGCAGGGTGAAAACCTTCAAGCAGTGACTAGCTAGTGATAGTAAAAAAAGTCAAGCAGTCCAGCACTATTCAACAAGTTCAACTCATCAATGCTGAACTACACATGCCAATTTTTAGTCTTAGGTTCCTGTTTTTAGTTTCCCAGAGGACATGGAACTAAAAGAAAATAAGTTTTTTTAACAAGTTTTTTTAACAGTGCATCACGTGAAAAGTAGCCAAGCACAATGATTAAGGCTTTATCAATTTTTTTAAGTCTCATGCGTATGCCATAGAACAGACAGCAGCTACTTATCAAAAATTTGTCCTCAGTTATTTACGTGTTCGATAAAATGGTGCCTGGGGTGAAGGATTAATGGCCCAAAATTTGGTTTTATTTAGGTTAAATTTGACGTTGGTCCCTTTCACTAATGAGATAAATGCATTTGATCTCATTTACAAATCATATTTGAAATCGTATTCGAGTTTGGTCCATTGACTTCCGTTGACTATCATTGACTATCAAGTCTGACGGTCAAGTGTTATGTTGGCACGAGTCTTGCACGTGCGAACTTGTTGGACCTAAATGCCCTTCCCCTTCTCCATTCTCTCTTCTTCCTCCCTATGATGGTCTCTTCTTCCTCCCTATGATGGCCATCGCCAACAACCACATATACTTCATTGCCAACAGCCACCATCCCCGCCTCGACTCACCGCCACGCACCACGACCACCACCTTCACTTAAACTCCTCCCTCCCCCACCCATATTTCTCTCTATTTTTCATTAAACCACTTACACCACCAAACCAACAAAAACAACAAACCCTCCCACTTGAATCTCACTATGCCAAACAACAATCAATCCAAAACAATCACTACCAATTGAATTGAATTCAAAGAGGATTTGAGGTCTGAATTAAATTTTAAAATCCATTTGATAATCACCAATTCATCACAAAATCGATGAGCGGGTTTGTGCAAAACCAAGGCGGAAAACAATTTGTCTCCAAGCCAAGCATCCTGCCTATACAGACCTGGTGCTTGTTGTGAATCTTGTGATTTAAAGAAGAAAAACAACAACAGGTGGTCATTTCAGCTTGCGACTGAAGGAGGTGGTGGTTGTTGGTCATGAGATGGGGTTGTTTGCTGTGATTTGAAGAATGGTGGTCTAATGTTGGTGTCGTTGTCATTGTGATTTGAAGAATGGTGGTTTGATGTTGTCGTTGTGGTGGTAATGGAGAGAAATGGGATTGATCGTGTGTGAGAGATGGTGGCCAACAGAGATGGTGGTGACACGCAAAGATGGTGGAGAGATTGAAGATGGTGGTCGGTGGCGAGAAGAATGGATAAAGACATGGGAATGGCGGTTTGATCTACAAAGGAAAATAGGGAGGTTTGATCTCAACCATCACAACCTTCCGTTCTCTACAAATCTATCTGTTTACTTCTCTTTACATTGCTCAAATCCGATCATGGAAATTGACAATCTAGATGAAAGCATAGATTCAAAACTTTAATCAAACTCGAGAGAATCAAATTCCTTAGATTCATGTCTTTAACTTATTAATTTCTCTAACTGATTTGGATGAAGTAGTGATTGAAATGTAAGAGAAATGAATTGGGTTATTTTGGTTTGGGTAGAGAATTGTGTTTGAATTTTGATGGTGGTTAATGATGATGATGGAAAGATGAACAAAGAGAAAGGGGTCCTTCAACCCAGATGTGATGTCCTCTATCAATTGATTGCTCCAACTGTCTCGAGAAAATAAGATGAAGATGTTCAAACCAATTGGTTTGATTTCCAAGGAGGAGAAGAAGAGAGAATGGAGGAGAGGGGCATTTGGGTCCAACAAGTTTGCATGTGCAAGACTCGTGCCAACATAATACTTGACGGTCAACGGCCGTCAAGTGTCCAAACTAAAATACGATTTGTAAACAGGATCAAAGTCATCCCATTAGTAGAAGGGACCAACATCAAAATTACCCTTTTATTTATACAAAATTTAACTTACATAAAACTATTAGAAAATCAAGTCGTCTCAAGAGGTCAATATTTAGATTGAGGCCCCTAGCCCAAACAACCTATTTAACTTAACGTGTTGACAAGAAAATGACATGAAAACTACAAAGGTTTGAACCAAACTTATTTATCTAGTGTCCAATTAGTGAGCTTGGCTCACCACACTTATTTAAGATAGATGGCATGGTAAAGACAAATTTGATCCCCTAAAAGCCTAATCAGTTCCAATCTCTAATAATAATTTTTTGGAACTCTAATTATAATTTTTTATACCTATTACAGTTTCTGCAAATAGAATAATTGTGAAAATAATAGAAATAATAATAATAATAATAGTATTAATAATAATAATAATAATAATAATAATAATAATTTTTAATAATAATAATCAAAATCGATATACCAATGTCACAAGCAAAAAGTCTGAAGATGTAAAAGAGTAAAAATTGTCTTATTCCTTTCTTTGCAAATTTCAAGTTTGACATTTTTTTTATTAGCAAATTCATGAAAGCCCAGATTTTTTTTCCATGTTACGAAACCTGAGATACTGCTGGGTTAAGGGACGCCAATAGGCCTATGAATAGAAGAGTTTCTTTTAGACTCTATTTGGAAAGGAAATGTAGACGAGGCCATGATTGCTCACTTATGGTGGTACTATTGTGATCGTACATGAAGAGTTTCTGGTTCCAGGATCAAACTTTATATTAATGAAAATCATCATCATCAAAGCCCATTCCCAATACTCTCGGGGTTGGCTACACATGAAAATATTTCAATAGTTATTTCAAAAGTTACTGATGTAATATTAAAATCTGTTTGAAATTCGATGTTGAAATATATTATTAAACAAAATTATACGTAGTAAAAAAAACGCATAGAGTGGCATAGAGCAAAACATGTTTCATTGAGTATATAGTATACATTTTCAAAGGCAGATGGGTGATCATAAAAATAGGCTAAGTATTACAATCATGCGATTATGTGAAGAGTGGTGATGTATAGTAAATGATAAAGATGTTATACAACCACAACAAAGAAGAGATACTACACAGACAGCACGTGGTGAAGGAACAACCTAACCTGTGTGAGCGTAACTCCACAAGGGGCACTAATCTCACGAGTCTCCTTCTTGCTAAGTGTATCTTTGATAGAGAACACTGACTGCATATATTTTACTGCTTTGGGATTTAGCAGATCCCTTGGTCATTTCCCTGCAAAGAATGCAATTACAGGTGAGTTACATTGTCGACAATAAATAAAATCGGAATAACACAAAATTCAGTGATTTGAGTTCACACCTGTCGTTTGCATCTAAACATTCACAAAGGGAAAATATCATTTTTCTCTCTTTTTTATTAAGGAATAAGCAATTTTTACGCCTGGCTATTCATATACTATCAGCTAATTCCAATCGTCAACCAATTTGAATTATATACTATTTTAACTACAAATCCAGTGTATAGTATATGCAATACATGAATAATCAAAACCAAAGGATTCAAATTCTTTCCAAATAATCCAACAATGCGTAATTTTGTAATTGCAAAACTTTGCGACTCACCTATGTTTATCGAGAGCGCACTGGCAGCCTGCATGTACATGCAAATTGAATATGTCAAACAACATACAATAAAAACGTAATTCAAAATCAAGATTGAAACTTTATTTCCGGATTTCAACAATTAGGCACATTGAATCGGGAAACTATACAAAACACTCTACAAAAAGAAATAAATTTAACCATTTCTTGCGAAAGAGGGTTCACGCCGGTTAGTTTACATTGGGTGACAACAATCTTCTGAAGATAATCGACTTGGCTATGAAACAGATCCTTCTGCATCTCCAAGAACTTCTGCAGCGACTGTACCGAGTCCCCCATATCGACTTCCATCAAAGTGCTCACCGCAAAATTGCCTTTCAGAGCCTCCATAGTTGAAGAAGTAATGTTTGCGGCGGATTGAGGGGTCGCGGAGAAGTTAGGCAAGATTAGGGCTTGTGGAGGGGAGAGAGAAACCCTAAATCGGAGCTTTGAGAGAGGTTTTTTGAGGGAAGGGAGAGGAGGGAACTAGGGTTAGGGTTTGGTGCTCGCATTTGTGAATCTTTTGATGGGAGGGAGGGAGGGAGGGAGAGAGAGAGAGGTGGGGTGATGAATTGGGGAGAGAGAAGAGTTGGGTTGTACTGAGGAGGGGAGAATGGAAGCTGATTCGGACGGAAAGCTCCACGCTCGATAAGGTAAGTTGCTTATTTGGAAGTACAAGTCCAGGTAATTTTCGGGTCGGGTCGAGATATGTGGGTCGTATATCGTGTCAGGGAGTGCGGTTGCCGTAGGGTATATACTATATAAGTCCAATATGGTGAAACCCACTGTGACCCGTTTATTGGCAAAATACATCTTAACCACGAGCATGAAACTGATGAAGACATGATATATCAACTCGCTAAATCAGTTGATAAGCCCCCTATGTGGTTTCTTTCGCCTGGCATGTCACCTTAAAGCGCTTCCTTTTTTTACGAAAATTCTCCCTGTGGCAAGTGTTGTCTGGTGATCAAATTAACCTTTGGCTAGATCCTTGGTTGAAACCAGGCTTTTGGATTGCAGATTGCAGATTGTGTTCCAGACTATTTAACAAACCCGAACCTACCGCAATGCCTTCCAGATCTATGGACTTTCCATTCTAATAGTACAGTGTCTTGGAACACAGAGTTGTTACATACCTTTTTCCTCTCACCGGTGGTCCATGATATTCTGCCCATTGTTATTAGGCAAGTCGTCTCTACAGACATACTCATTTGGACATCTAATAAGAAGGTTCTATTCTCTGTCAACAACGCAACCAAAGCTCTATGTGCGGATCATTATGAAACCTCGTCTTCCACAACAAACCCGCTCCAAGGCTTATTTCTTCGCTCCTTGTGGCATGTCAAAGCCCCCCCCCCCCCCCCCCCCAATGTCGTCCTTTTTTTGTGTGGAAACTCACTCAAGATATGCTTCCTACTCTTTCTAACCTGATACGCGTCCATACCCCACTGGATAGTGTATGTCCGCTTTGTCACTATGCCCTGGAAGATGGTGTTCATCTCTTCTTTCGTTGTCCGATAACTCTTCAACTTTGGCGCACCTCCTTCACTCCTTTTGACTGGCAACAGGAAAATCCAAATCTGGTTTCACTCACAGACTTTGTGCTCCATATGTGGGAGACAACTAAATCAAATGCCAATGAGAGAGAAATTTTGATCTCTCAATTCACGGTCACTCTCCTGACTATTTGGAGACTTCGCAACTTGGTCATTTTTAGGGGAGCAAAGATTGATGTAGATGTTTTCAATCAAATGCTTAATGCTACGTGGGCTTCTTGGGCAAAACACGGGTTCAATACAGGAGACCCAGACCTTGTGAACCACAAGTCTTTCTCACAGATCTTTGACCGAGCTACTCTAGACAGCCCAGCCAATCGAAGAGTTTAGCCCACAACTTCTTTACCCGACAGGCCGCTCGAGCATATACCTATGGTTAACTCAGCCAAACGAGACATCTTGCTAGCTCATCTCATGGTCGCTTCGAGCCATCAGTTGAACACCTTTTTGGAGCGCCCCAATGATCATCATAAATCTACTGCACAAAGCTCTATCATTGTTAGTTTTGATGCATGCTATTTTAATTATTCCAAACAGGGGGTTGTTGGCGTGGCAGCAATGGACTTGCGAGGAGATTTACTAGCTACTCTTGCTTGCCTTATTCTTGGCACAGTCACAGACAACACTACGGCAAAAGCGTATGCGGCAGAAGCAGCTCTAGAGTTAATTCGTGCTCACCGATGGGATGAAGGCCTTTTGTTAGGAGACTCGGCCAACTTTTGCACGCCATTCAGGAGAACACATCCTCTTCTTTTGCTATGGACTGGACTTGGAGACCTATTATCACCAATATTAGAAGACTACTTCTTTTGCTCCCTAAGTGGAAATGTAAATATATTAACAGGGAACTCAACATAGAGGCCCATAATTTGGCTCATGAAGCATGACTTTTTATATGTAATTTGGTTTCTGCTTAATATATATTTCTAGTTCATAAAAAAATGGCTAAATCAGATTAATAAGAGTAAATATTACGGGACAGCTAAAATAAGTTGATGGGTGAGTTATTCAAATTCTTTCATAATGAGTTGGCGCGGGTCATCGTGTAGGTTGTAGTCAAATCTTGTTTATACTTTGTAGCATGTTGCATAGGGTCTCGAAGACAACATCATTCCACCATATATTTTAGGCAGCAGTTAAATAACACCACCACTTTTTTTTATTGACACTACCATCGGGCTACTTTCTTAAGGACACCGCCACCTTTTCTAAAGGACATCACCACTACTGAAGGACACCAAAAAAAAAACCCTAACTCCTCTCTTCTCCTGTCATCAAGAACCATCACCACCGCACCACCACCCCGCCACCACACTGTTGATCGGCCTCATCCTCAACCTCTTCTCACTCTCTCTTATCCTCTCACCCTATTTTCTTATCTCTCCCTCTTTTCTCCTATCTTTCTCTTATCCGTCAAGAACCATCACCACCTCCTCATCTCTCTTTCTCTTTCTTATGTGTGTTTTCTTCTTCTTCTTTCACTTTCTTCACAATACAAACACAATTTGAAATTTTAGAAATACAAACAAAAATTTACAATACAAAACACACAAAAACAAACATTAAACAATAATTTTTTAATTAATATTTAAAAATATTACAAACACAAATAAAAAATACATTATTTGTCTTGGACACAGTCAACAAAGTCTTTGAGGGGATGACGTTCGCGACCCTCTTCGTCGAAGGAGTAATAGTCCACTAACGCACCATCACCATCATCATCGTCCTCGTCCTCTTCCTCATCTGACAGTTTTTCATCATTATTGTCCTTTTCATCATCTGATGACGATGATGAGTGGGGGTCAACATGCCAAATAGAGTCGTATTCGGGATCTCCAATTTCATCTCATTATTCGTTGGAGGATTCTTCTTTCAACATTGGCTTTTTCTCTTCATCTTCTCTTCTTATTTTGAACTAGTTATGAATACTATTAGACTACTCCTATTTTATTGCTAAACTTAAATGAATTTGTCTTCCCAACCAATTCTATTTGCCTTCTCAATCAATTCTAATAGTCTTCTTAATGAATTCTATTTGTCTTCTCAAGTAATTTTCTTGTGATTATGCAACTATGATGGTTTTACCAAGTATGCTTGAATGTCATAGACAAAGGAAAAAGTGAAAAAATTCCCCGAGATACTCAAAATGTAGCGCAAAACCGAGCCCAATAATAACAATCACCGCAAACTGACGCGAATGTGATCGTACAAATCGCAGAAATTCAGCAATTGTATGAAACAGAGTCAGGTTTTTGCCCAAAACCAGCAGCTCGGGCAAGGATGAGACAGAAGCTCGCCAAAACCACTTTGTTCAGACAGAAACCGGAGTTTGTTTTTTTTCCCTAAATGCAACAGATCGTGCGGTTAGTGTTCATATCCTCGCAGCTACCGCTGCGTTTAGACAAAAAACATGTTTTGTCCATTTTTTTTGAATTTTTGTATTTGAATATTTTTTTCCAGCTTTTTTCAATTCTTATGAGTTTTGCTACAGTATTTACATATTTGATTTATTGCTAAATCCCACTTTTGACCACCCCAATTTGAGATGGTCAAAAGTGGGGTTTAGCAATAAATCAAATATGTAAATATTGTAGCAAACCCCATAGGAATTGGAAAAAAATTCAAATACAAAAATTCAAAAAATGGACAGAGTCTGTTTTATATCCAAACGCAGCGGTAGCTGCGGGACTCTTGTGTTCAGGGCAAAAAACAAAGTTTTTTTTTCAGTTCGAACACAGCGGTTGCTGCGATTGAAATTCATATCCTCGCAGCAACCGCTGCGTTGGGATAGAAAACAGACTTTGTTCATTTTTTTTGTTTTTAATTTCTATGAGTTTGATACAGTATTAACATGTTGGATTTATTGCTAAACCTCACTTTTGAACACCCCAACTTGGGATGGTCAAAAGTGAGATTTAGCAATAAAACAAATATGTAAATATTGTAGCAAACCCATAGGAATTGAAAAAATGAAGAAAAAAATTCAAATACAAAATTACAAAAAAATGGGCAGAGTCAGTTTTCTTTCCAAACGCAGCGGTAACGGCAATGATATGTATATTATTTGCAAAAGCCGCTGCGTTTGGATAGAAACCAAACTCTGTCTTTTTCCAAAACCGCAGAGGGTCGTGCGAATTTTGTTCTTGGGCTCGCTCTTTCCGCTGCGTTTGGTTCTTTATAGGCATTTTGTAGAATTTCGCATGTGCCGATGTTGTTTTCTTCATTTTGTTCGCATTAGCCGCTACAAATTTGTGTTTATGTCTCGCATGTGCCACTACGTTTGGGTACAAACTCTTACAACTCGGTTATGTTTTAGGGCACTTACAATAGTTTTTACTTCAAATCCTCGAGAGGTCTTGGATAGGTAGAACCCACTATCCCATTTTTATTCATTTTGGCAGGAATTAAAATGCATAATTTTATTGTTTGAATTTGATGGGAATAATTAAATATTTTGCGATGCGAATCTGCAAATGAAAGTGTTTTTGTTGCATTTTTATATACTGTGCATGCAAATATTATAATCAATGAAAATGCAATTGCAAATAATCACTAAATTCCTAACTGCATTATATAATCAACATCCCAAAATTCTTATATATACAAACTATACATATGGGCATCTCGGATCAACAAGATCAACATTTACAATTGGCTAACAATATCAACATATGGGCATCTCGTTCTCCTCAACATTTACACTCGTAAATAGTATTTTCTGTTTTTTTGCATTTTATTTACAACTAAGGCGGTAATTGTGTTCTTGTGGCACTAACAATACGAGAAATTCGAGTGCACCTCGCATATTTTTTTACAAACTGAGGGGGTAACTTTGTTATTGTTGCACTATCGACAAATTCTTTTGCCCTTACGAAGGTTCAGGAGAGTGTAGGTTCCCAACTCGTAGGAACCGCTGCGAGGGCGATGGAGAAAAAACATGGCAAAATAAATAAACAAAACCAGATAATAATAAGAAGATGGGAGGAGGTGGCGGTTGCAAGGTGGTGGGGTGAAGGGGAGGAGGAGGAGAGGTGGTGGGGTGGTGGTGGTGAAGGGGAGGAGGAGGAGGAGGAGGAGGAGGAGAGGTGGGGGGTAAAAGGGAGGAGGAGGAGGATGAGTTGGCGATAGCGAGGTGGTGGGGTGAAGGGGAAGAGAATGAGGATGAGGATGAGGTGGTGGTGTGGAGAGGAGGAGGATGAGGTAGTGGTGGTGAAAGGGAGGAGGAAGATGAGGTGGTGGGGTGAAGCGGGGGAGGAGGTGGTGGTGGCGAGGTGGTGTAGTGAAGGGGAGGAGGAGGAGAGGTGGTGGGGTGAAGGGGAGGAGGATGGGGATGAAGTGGCAGTGGCAAGTTAGTGGTAGTGAAGGGGAGTAGGAGGATGAGGTGGTGGGGTGAAGGGGAGGAGGAGGCGGCGAAGACGAGGGTTAGGGTATTTTTTTCTTTCTTTATATAGTGGTGGTGTCATTCAGTAAATAAAAAAAAAATTTGGTAGGTGGTGGTGTCTATCAGTATAAGTGATGGTGTTATTTAGCAGCTGCCTATTTTTTAAGTCAATATCCTCTTTAACATACTATATCATTCAACATACCAAATCAACAATGACCAAATGGTGACAAACTCTTAAGTATTTTCCTTCGTGTTACTTTTCAAAGTGTTTGTTTGATAACAACACACATATACTAAGACTCATTTTATTATGTGACGATGTATTAGCAATAACCAGGATAAATGGGACATGAATAGCAAGTTAAGCACATACATCAAGTTAGAGATATTAAAATGAGTTTTAGCAGCACTAATCTTCGACCACGAGCCATAGAAAATATTTATTTATTTATTTTATGTCTTATAATCTGTCAAATTTTTTGTATGAACACAAAGGCATGAAAAAATGAATAACACGAGTAGCCAGACAACACCTTGTTTTGCAACTACTAAACCCTACAACATTGATAATCAAACATTAGGGAACTTTAGTATCGGAGATATCTTCCCTTAATTTACCTATTTTATTTATTAGGGGTATGGGAGGTCAATGGTTTGGATAAAAATGCAAGCACCATGTGCCTTCTGTTAAAATTTTCGTTATGTAATGTTTATTTTTTTTTCCCACAAAGACGTGCATTTGCTTATAGAGCGAACATTGCAAAATAACATACACCTTCATACTTGCAAGAGTGATTAGCTATCGAAGTTTATAAGATAACTTGGATCGAGTTTGATGTATAATCCCAAAAAGACAACCAGTTCATAGATAGTGATGGGCAAGGGAACAATCTAACAAAAACAATATAAAATAATTTGATGGAAGAGCAAAACGAAGCTGACAATTGAAAATGGAGCAAATAAAACATTTATCAATAATATGATCATCACAAGATCAAAATTTGCACATGTGCACGTGCTACCTTTCTTGTCAAAACCTAGCTAGCAAAAAATCAATATCAAATTTATATCTATCTTGCACAACAACTACACATAAATCTTTTCTTTACCCAATTTGCACATGTGCATAGTATGAGAGACCCAAACGATGCCATAGAAGAATGGAATAAGAGGCCAGACAAGATCAGTGTGAGCGAGCTTTTCTTTCGATTCTGGAGTCTATACACATAAACCTCTAACACCCTAATAACAAAGGGGGTGAATGAAACTGATACTCAACTCTCTCCTAACCCTCGTTTTTTCTATTGTTGTTTTCTCTCATTTAAATACTAGTTTTTTTTTATCGATCGTGTTCTTCTTAAATAACATTGTCTTTTCAGTTCATATGTTATTCTCGCATATATCTCCACCAAAATTATTTTTATCTCCGATCAAGTTCTAGATTAAAGCTTAGGAGGAGCAACCTTACTCGTTTTCGTCACGCCGTGAATGTTATAGCAGGCTTTGACTCTATAACCACATTTTTTGTGGCCATCTATTTCATATGTTGCTTGGGTGAAATAAAATTTACATTTTGATCACACTAGTAGCAATTCAATACAAATTCGATATTTATTAATTAATTTTCCTTTTTTAAAGCATAACATTTTTATAGCTTCTAATTTTTCGATTCATTTTACACTTTTTTTCCCCTCATTGTCCTTCTTTGTGTTCCCGTCACTATTCTAACTTTTTTCATAATCACATTTGCTCCACATCAATCGCATTTTGATGCAAGGATCAAACCTTAGTAATATAACTCTTGCCGGTCTTCGCCACCTTGTATAACAACAAAACTCACCATAATAATACCACATGAGTAAGTCTAGCCAGTCAGGTTTGCTAGCAATTTTTTTTGACTAAGTTTGAGTTTTTTTTTAATACTTTTTACCAATTCTTTTTAAAACACAACTACAAACACCATCTATAGAAGGGATAGAAGTGTAAAAAAATCCAAATTTGACAAAAAAATGACTAGCAAACATGATTAGCTAAAATTGTTGATACCATGTTCCACATTGTTTATTCGAGAAAAGTCCTAATTTACATTTAAATCATAGTTTTACATCTACAATCCGATGAATTGCCAGCTGCCCTCCCAGACCAGGAAGTCTCTTCCCAAGTGTCATCTGATAAGCCTTTACTAGAATCCAGCTACCTAGAGCACACTAACCCCATCAACAGAAAAAGCTCTCGACCCGACCCGACCCAGATCAGATCAAAATAAGTCCCAATAGAAAAACTCACGCAATTCGACCCAGAGACTTGTCCTGCACCCCGCCAATATAAATTACCGAAACAAACACACTCCCCCGACACATTTCTCCTCTCTCGCCTCAAATCTCTTCTTCGCTCATCGCAGAAATGGCAGCGATGGCGAGGGCGAGCTCCAACCTCGCTTATCCTGACAGGTTCCACGCCGCGGCGTCCTACGCTGGCTTCGCGGGATCTAACAACTCAATTGACGCCGTCACCGCCAAGTTCTCCAACGAAGCTGCGTTGCTTCTCTACGGCTTGTATCACCAGGTACGCATTGCTAATCACCTTCTAATTACCAAGTTTTCGCATGGATCTTGTTCGTCACTCGGTTTTTGATTCTTGATCCGCATCACTTCTTTTGTAAATTCTACATTTCAAATCCTCTTGTGCGAGAAATGTGCGTTAGTATGTTGATTAGGGCTCAATTTGATGAAATTCGGGCAGATCCCTGATTTCGAGTGCGTGGAGAATGTGGATCCGGGGGAATTGAATCTGGAATCGGTGAAATTCGGAATCAAGATAGGCATTCTGTGTGGAATTTAATGAGATCTCAGTTTGCGTGCTTGCGTTGGATTGAATTTTTGCTATAATTAGTGTAATTGAGAAAATTTGGTTAATTCTTGAAGCTGAATTTCATGATATTATATTTGAATTTGGTAGAAGGTTATGAAATTCAAACCGAATGATATTTCGTAGTGACACTATATGAGTGCAGGCGACTGTAGGGCCTTGTAATGTCCCAAAACCGCGAGCGTGGAGTCCGGTGGAGCAAAACAAATGGACCAGGTTTGTGTCCAACCCTAATTGAATTGCTTTTGTTTTGTAAGTTCACGTATGCTGGAATTTTATTACACATCAGTGGTGTGTTTACTGTTTAGTGAATTAGTTACTAATTGATCTAGGTTTAGACTTTAGAGCAATTGGGAACTTGAAACTCAGATTTACTTCATAGATGTTTTTGGCAAAACATTACTATTTATCACATACTATGAAAATCAAATGACATGTAAACTAATAATCACCAAGGCACCACCAATTTATATTTGGAAGACCTTTAAGGGAAGATGGCAAAGTTGTCGGTCACGGAGGACAAAAAGATATCTAGCATAATAATCTTAATGAAGTAAAAGGTATCCACAAAGCAAAATGTACATTTCTTGATCATTTTTTCACACTTTACAAGCTCCTTATCTCACATGCTATGTGAGGGTATTGTTAGCCATCACGAGGTTTATTTGGAACGAGGGCAATATGAGAATCAAAGCAAAAAAGTGGGGTGTTAGTCCATCTGTCTTGACATTAAACCATTAGTTTGACATTGGCGTAATAAGTTAGGCATTCTCAATGAGGTGGATTTTCATGTTTGTATTTTTTGATTGGGCTAGCTTGCGATATCTACATTAAACCATTAGTTTGGCATTGGGGTAATAAGTTGGGCATTTTCAATTAGGTGGATTTTCATGTTTGTATTTTTTGATTGGGTTAGCTTGTGATAACTGTAACTTAGTCGCTCGTTCCTCGTAATTGTTGTGTTTTTTTTGCAATATCGTGGTTTTCTCAACTGCAAGATTTGGCCTTTTTATCCTATTGATTAGCTTGTCTGGTTCATAAAAAAATTATATCACATGCTACATCCTTTCAACGCTTTCATACCTTGCCCTTCACAGTTGCAAAAACACTTGAATAAAAACAAAAGCTATGTTTGTCTAAAGCAGGAGTCGGGCGAAGTGCTGACCTCCGTTGTAAGAGTTGCGGTAGAGTTGCAATGAAGTTTAGGCGGAATTATAATATTTTTATAAATTTTATATAGTTAGCATACTACTAATAAACCATAATTCAAACAAGGAAAACATACTATGTAACCAATTCATAACACCGCAACACAACAACATGACAATTAAGCAACCAATCCATAATAAAATGCAAAGTCATTTAATCTTCCTACACGATCGTATTGCAATTTAGGACAACTAGGGCTGAACAAAAAACCGATCAAATCGATTAAACCGACCGAACCGATTGGTTCGGTTTAAATTCGATTCAGATCGGTTTCGATTTTAAAAAATTCAAAACCGAAGTGGTCGGTTCGGTTTTCGGTTTCTATGTGATTTTAATCGACCAAACCGAACCGACCGAATATATATAATAAATAATATATTTTTTTATATATAAATAATATAAATTATAATATGTTTAAAATAGTCTGTCGGTTCGGTTTTATTTCGGTTTTGGTTCGATTTTAGTCGGTTTGGTTACGGTTTGCATAAATTAGAATCGGTTCGGTTTCAGATCGATTTTGTTAATGGTCGGTTCGGTTTCGGTTTGAAAATTTTAAAACCAACCTAGGTCGGTTCGGTTTTCAGCCCTAAGGACAACAAAGTCTAATTTGGCATTTGGGGTTGTATGTATATTTAAATTAGTTATTAACTAAAACACTAATGACTTATTAATTAGACTAATATATAATGATAATATAAGTATTAAATAATAATTAAAAAAGCTAGATATTGGCGCCCCAAAAATGGCCTTATTGCTGCTATCCTGCGGCTGAAACACCCCGTTGCTACACTATGAGGCGAAATTCAGTTTTGGAACGAGAAATTTGTGATGTGAAACGGTTTCTTGCAAAAAGTCTGACTTAGTTGCAATGTTGCGTCCAAGGATTGTGCGTTTTTCGAGTTAATTTCAGTATCCTGATTTTAAGAAATATTTCGGTATGTAAAGAAAAAATGTAAAAATTTCAAGGATACATAAAAAATATATTATGAATTTCGATAGTATATGAAAATGTGAAAAAAATAGATACAAGTAAATAAATCTATTAAACATATTAAATGAAGCATAAATATCAAGAAATGAAACAAACATGAAATCAATATATAATTAGAAAATCAGGGGTGGTTTCAAAAATTAATATATAAGTAGAAGAAATGATAATTAAAAAATCATGGGGGTAGTTTTAAAAATCAATAAATAATTAGAAGAATTGATAATATGAAAAACCCCGAAATTTACAAAAAAACTCCGAAAAGTTTCGAAAAAACTCTGAAAAGTTTCGAAAAAAACCCTCGAAAAAATGTAATTTTTGGTACCTGGGTTTTATATTTTTACGGAAAAAACGAAATTTACGAAAAAATTCCAAAATTAACAAAAAATCTCGAAATTTTTTGAAAAAACCCTCGAAAATGTAATTTTATTTCGCCATATTTTTTTTCGTAATTTCAAAAAACCGAAATTTTTGTTGAAATTTCGCGGGATTTCGCGAAATCACATTCCTTGGCTGCGTCACACAACATTGAACAAAAGTAGATATAAAATAGTGTGAGCAATGACATTCATAGCGATGCAAAAAAATTGATTCAACGAAGATTAAAGCTTTGGTATTCACCAAGGATGCATGGACACGGACATGCGCGTCGTCGATAATTTCTCAAAAACTAGGATCGGGGACACGTCGACACGTCATACAATTTTTAATAAGTCATATAAATATAAATAAGTCTAATAAAGTGCCTTCCTAGAGTGTTTGAAGAAGACATTCTATTGCAAGAAAAAAATAAAGTAGAGAAAAAATATAGTAGAGAATAAGCACATGAGAGAAGAAGAAGCATAGACTACTCTATGCTTTAATGTTTTTTTTCCCTATTTATCTTAAATCGTAATTGAAAGAGTCATTCACTTCAGATGGATCAACAACCATTAAATTAGGTGGTTATTTGCAAACATCTAAAAGTAAAAAATAAAAGAAAGTTGGTTTTTGAGTCTTCATTGTGTCCTGAACAAGTCCTAGTGTATCAGAGGCGTGTCCGACACGTTAACTATGTGTTTGACACCTGCCGACACGTTGACCAAGTGTACGACGCATGTCGGAGGCGTGTCGAGCGAGTGTCGGTGTCGGATACGTGTCGGACACGGATACGATAAGTTTTCCGAAGAGTCTATTCCTTGGTATTCACTGTTCTTTCGAAACAGTGTAAATAACCTTATTCTAAATATTATGCGTCTTCACATTACATTAATGGATTTCTTTACGTCTACTTCATTATGCGTGAACCAGTCATAATAACCCCACATGCCTTGAATTCCTCGCTCTTCATACTTAGTCACACTATGTACACTTGAGACTATTCCACAAGGACCAGAACTATTCAATAGTCGAAACTGTCAAAGTACCTGCTGTGCTATCGCACTAAGTTCCTTGTGGCTTTAGCATTCCAATCCACTTCATTCCACGTCCCTGGGACTCTTCTCTACCTAGTTACACTCTATTGCAAGTAGCCAGGCTTGAACAACTCTATCATTTGTTGTTGGCGGCCTACCTTTTATGAATGTCTTCAATGTACTCTCTCTTGTGAACTATACACTTTCTCATTTTATCAGCTTTATTTTTGTATTCAATTATGTTCAGATTGCACTTTGGGTTGGGTTCTTATTCTAGTAATTATCTTAAAGGCGTCTCTTTTTCTTGCAGTTGGAACGGGCTTGGAAACATGGCTTCAGCGGAAGCAATGCGTCTCTTCGTTAAAATTTTAGAGGTGCACATGGAGGAAAATTCCGGGTTGTTTTTTATGGAAATCAAAAGATAAATTTACCTGATGCTTACTGTTTCTTTGTTTTTGTAGGAAGAAGAGCCAGCATGGTATTCAAGAGTACCTGAATTTGTCATTGAACCTGTTCAAGATGTCGAAATGAATGTGAGTTATTGATATGTTAGTAGAGTATGATTACTGTGTACCCATTTTACTTTGGAAGACTCCAGTCTCAGTCTTGCACCTTGAGTGCCTTTAGGAGCTTGGCTACTTGACTACATTTACGACAAATAATATTTAATTTGTGAGTGTATTGTTACATTTGTGGTGGATAAGGTCTTGATTGATTGCAGAGGGATGTGAGTAGGCCCCTACAAGTCTTTCTTATTGAAGGAAAGTCTTTATTAGTGAAGGGGGAAGGGAGAAAGGTCTAGAATTGGACACAGAATAATTGTGGGGTTAAAGTAATGGTGCCCTGAGGAAAAAGTAAAGGTAAAGTTGTCCTGAGAGAAAGGCGATGAAAGAAAAATAGTATGATCAATCTATTCCTTCACCTCAATTTGGTTTTGGTATCTAAAACCAAGAGAGAGGTGAAAGATTTCATTGCTGATATAAATCTCTGAGATTGCGCCACATGCACGTGTTGCAAAGTCCATTGGATTAGCTTCGCTGACATGATCCGAGCACTAAACAATATTGCATTATGAACCCCACAATCATAAAAGATGTGCTAAAGTGATGGGTACCAAAAGAGAAGGTGCCCAGAGCATTGTGTTGGGCACCGTGAGACTTGACTAGTGTGCCCAGAGCACGATATTTAATTGTTCTTTATCGCCCTCCAAACCTATATCCTCATGCAACCCCCAAGTTGATTTAATCACCTACACTTAGCATAGTATGTAACCTGTTAGCATAATAATATTTAATCCTTTAACTTCTTCCACTTTATCTCTGAATTAGGAGTAGTTTGGCCTACAGTGTCATTGGGATCTTTTTACTCATCAAGTTTGGGGATTTTCATCATATGGTGGGGCTGGAACTCTTTTTTGCTTTGCATTTGTCATCCTCCATGAGGCGATTGACCATGGAAGTTATTGACCAATTGAGGTGTTGGAGATCTGCTCCTCCTTCACCTTCTCTAGATGCTAGTTTTGAGAATTTTATCTCGAGTGGGGGAATATCATCAGTAATGGTTAGCCATCGCTAGCTATTTTCGGTTGTGATACACAACTTTATTAATTGAAAATCATAAAGATGCAAACATAGCAGTTGTAGATTACGAGATAAAACCTGATTGCTTGATGTTAGCTATGTTGGGTTTAAGTCACTAGCCGTGGTTTTAGATTCCATTATGCTCGTCTTAACTTTTCCTTGGTGACATTGCAATTGGGAATCACATAATCGATTTTAAAAACGTCTTGACCTTGCTTCCAGTTGGGAGGGCTTAAATTTTTCTATGTTTGTTCCACTTTTTATTTCCCCTGTTGATTTCATATCGTTGCAATCTGCTATTTGCATGTTGTTTCTCTTCATATGCAAAGGAATTACTAACATGTTAATTTATTTCATTCGTTTACAGTATTTCTGATGATCAATATCTCCTATCCTCCTTTTTATGGAACAGTGTCCAATTATATAGCTTCTTACTATAAACTTGAATCGTATGTGATCAAGATTTTTTTGGTTTGTTGTAGAATCCAGCAGTTAAGTCGCACACTCCTAATGGTAACTATCATCTTGAGACGAAAACTATTTCCACTGAAAATGGGAGTTCCTTGGAGACTCAAGATAAGGATGTAGTCTTGGAAGGGCTTGGTTCTGTTGGTGTTTATGATCAATGGTTTGCACCTTCAATTTCAGGCCAACGGCCAAAGCCTCGTTATGAGGTATTTATCTTGCTTATTTTGAGTACCTGGTTACAGTTTCATTCATGTAATTAAGAATTACTTGTGTTTGCAGCATGGGGGGGCTATAGTTCAAGATAAAATGTATATATTTGGCGGAAATCACAATGGTCGTTACCTTAATGATCTTCAGGTATGCCTGATTTGAGTTCTTCTCACAGTTGATTGCTCAAAACTCTATTTTTGTTATTTTTTGATTGAATTCAATCTTTTGTAGCTTGGAATGCTTATCCTTTTGATATCACACGCTAGATTCTTAGGTCCCCGTTTACACATAATTTGTAAAAGATAATCGATTGTCAATGGCTTCATTCTTCTTCATGAAAAAATAAATTCTATATGGATTTTTGTACGTGTAGAATGTATCCAAATTACCGTGAAATCAGTTGAAGTTTCTTAGTTTACTTATATATATGTATACATTTTTGTTGCTGCTATTGTTAATATAAGTTGCTTGTTGATTGGCCTTAAATATGCTTCTTCGTGGTTGACATACAAGGTGGCTAACCTCGGATGTACTTTTAATTCGATGTAAACTGCAGGTCCTGGATTTGAGAAGTTTTACATGGTCCAAGGTAGAAGTGAAGGCCAGTATAGAGTCGTCCGAATCATCAACTTCAGTTCCTGTGGCTTCCTGTGCTGGCCATTCATTGGTTAGTATGAGACTGAACTGTTGAGAGTGATAATCTGCAAAGGCATAGTTTAGCTATCAGCTAAGCATATCCATTGTTCTATTTTCCTGTCGCTTAATGAATCCTTTCTGTGTAGATACCGTGGGAAAATAAGCTTCTGTCCATTGCTGGACATACAAAAGATCCCTCTGAGTCTGTTCCAGGTCTAATTTATAAACTGTTTCTTTTGAGTTTCAGCATTACAATTCCACATTAGCGTGTTATTGCTGATTAAGCCTTTTTTTATCCATCATTATCATCATTATAATTATCATTATTATATTTATATATTTATTTTATTTATTATTTTTCCTCATTAAATTTAATTGCTTTTCTCGTGACAGTGAAGGCATTCGATCTAGAAACCTCTACTTGGTCAAACTTAAAGACTTACGGGAAACCACCGGTAATTAACATGCATCTTTTTCAAGGAAATAGATGTATTTTCTTTAATTGATTCATTAATTTATTCAATCTGCATTTCCACAGAAAGACCTTGTGAACTTTACTATATACTATGATTTCCTTTATTTATGACATAGCTAAATGGAATTAGCTTTGCAAGTGGATAAAATGGGCTACAGCTTTGCTTGAGTTAGTGATGACTCTGTTGAGACTACTGACCTAAGTTCAACACTTGCTTCAGTCTTCTGCTTGCTAATAAACTGGGTAAGAGAATATTGAAAGAGTACTAAGGAAGTAATGGTTGGATTTTTAAGAAATCAACAATCTATTGTAATCTGTTAGTTAAACAATCCGCTGGCATGTAGGTGGAAATTTTGGTCCTTGCTTAGCGAAGTTCCTGCATCACACAGAGAAATTGACTAGTGATGTAGGGGGCATCTTGATTGTAGGTCTCATAAAAAGCTCATTGGTTTCCTCTTGTATTGACGTATTTAGTATAACAAACTAGTGACGTCTGATATTCAACATTTTCTTTTCTCGTTTTTTTTTGGAAAAAACAAACATAGAAATTCACTTGACTCAGGGTGTTTAATTTTTAGTCACCTTCTCTTTGATTTCAAATGTTTCCCAAATTGACTTTTGTTTCGCAGGTCTCTCGCGGAGGTCAGTCAGTGACCCTCGTTGGGACAAGTTTGGTTGTGTTTGGCGGTGAAGATGCAAAGCGATCCCTCTTAAATGACTTGCATATTCTTGATCTAGTCACCATGACTTGGGATGAAATTGACGCCGTGTAAGCACCCACCATCCCTCTTTCTCTCACACCCACACACATCAGCTAGTGTTTGCAATGACCTCCATCTATATTTGGACATATATAATGGTGTTAGCCATATGTGCATTCTTTGTTTTTGTCTTTTGCTCTTGCTTCCACACCCCCTCCTTAAATCTCACGAAAGCAGCCACTTGATTGTCTTGGCATTACATTTTGTTACGGTCTAATAGACAGGAGATTCAATTGGATCTCTTCCAAAAATCGCCACTTAAGCGACATACAGTGCTTATTTGGACTAAATACCACAGTTGGCTTTGCTTTTTATTGTTTGACATGTAATCTTATGTTGATGCACTTTTACAGGGGTGTGCCTCCTTCTCCAAGGTCTGATCATGCAGCTGCTGTGCATGCTGAGCGGTACCTCCTTATATTCGGCGGGGGTTCTCACGCTACATGCTTCAATGATCTACATGTCCTCGACTTGGAGACTGTAAGAAAGCTACTTTACTGCTTATCTGAGTGATTTAAGGGATGCTCTCAGTAATATATCTACCTCCATCGTACTCTGCAGATGGAGTGGTCAAGACCAACCCAGAAGGGAAAGATACCTTCTCCACGGGCAGGGCATGCAGGTGTGACAGTAGGAGAGAACTGGTTTATTGCTGGTGGAGGTGATAACAAGAGCGGTATGTAATTGATGCTACGAACTTTTGCCTGACTGTTTATTTTACTTCATATCTTGGACCTTAGATATTTTTTGTTCTGGTATCTTACTTCATCTGACTGGTGTGTCTACTTGAAGCTCATTCTCTTCGTATTACCCTTACAGGTGTATCCGAAACTGTTGTGCTGAACATGTCAACGCTTGTTTGGTCAGTTGTAACTTCTGTGCAAGGGCGTGTACCTCTTGCTAGTGAGGTATGCATCATCTTTTGATTATCAGAGGAATTTTAAGACACATCAGTAATTGGATATGCATGATTGAGATGTTCTGAAGCATCTACGCATTATTAAATATTTTAAACTATTGTCTATATTATCGAGAAAATATAATTATGCGAACTGTGAAGCAATTGCTAAGTCGTACTCTCATAATCATCTACGAGAGTCAACAATTTGAAACAACCTGAAAATTTCCATAGGTGGGATGTCTAGTGTAACAACCTGAAGGGGTTGTAACAAGTGTCCGCTCAGTAGGTGGGATGTCTAGTGAATTTTCAGTGTCAGTAGGACTACATCAAGGGTCGGCGTTAAGTCCATATCTCTTTGCTTTGGTCATGGATGAGTTGACGAGACATCTGCAAGAAGATGTACCTTGGTGCATGTTATTTGCAGATGATATTGTCTTAATGGATGAGACTAGTGCAGGTTTAGGTCAGAAATTAGTTAAGTGGCGGGAGGCTTTAGAGAGTAAAGGTTTTAGAATTAGCCGTTCGAAGACGGAGTATCTAGTGTGCAACTTTGGGTGTGAACCAAGAAGGAGAAATAATGCAATTGAGATCGAAGGTGTCGAGGTCCCAGAGTGTGAGGCTTTTCGATATCTAGGATCTATAATTCAAAAGTATGGGGCTATTGGAGAAGATGTAGACCATAGGATTAAAGCTGGTTGGTTGAAATGGAGAATGGCGTCAGGAGTATTATGCGATAGAAGGATGCCTGCAAGGCTAAAAGAGAAATGCTATAAGACAATTGTTCGACCAATCATGCTATACGGTTCAGAATGTTGGGCTATTACGGGACAACATACGCATAGGATGGCAGTAGCAGAAATGCGTATGTTAAGGTGGATGTGTGGTAAAACTCGTAAGGATAAAATTAGAAATGAAAGAATTAGGAGATACTTAGGTGTAGCGCCCATAGAGGACAAAATTAGAGAAAGACGTTTAACTTGGTTTGGTCATGTGCGGAGGAGACCAAGCACGGCGCCAATTAGAAAATGTTTAGATTGGCAAGTTAATGGAGGGTGTAGACGGAGGGGATGACCGTTGAAAACTTGGATGAAGACGGTGAATGAAGATATCATTGAGCTTGGATTAGGCGAGGAAATGTGGGAAGATCGCATTGCTTGGAGAACCAAAATCCATGTAGCCGACCCCAAAAATCTCGGGAATGGGCTTTGATGATGATGATGATGATGGGTTAAGTTATTTTAGGGTATTATAGTAATTCAATAAAAAATTTGATATACCTTGCTAGAGAAGTCCATTCAAGCACAATCTAATGGATTCATTCTTAGTCGGACTGAATCATGCATTAAATTCTGTGGTCTTTTTCTAACTTTCTGTAGAAAAATATTTTAAATGTTATAGGTTACAAAGTGGAGAGAATGTTGGAGTTACTATGGTATCTCTTGTCTCTCATCTTCTGTAATCTTGTTCTCATTAATAATCTGGAGAGAAATGAAACTTAGTAATGACATGAGAGAAGAAACAAGTATTGTCTGACCAATGGAAGGACCTTAGTGTGCTCTTTTGGAAAATGATACGAACAAATTTTTTATTTTTATTTTTTCCGTTTTTTCTTAAGACCATTGATTTGATGGTAACACTAAACATGCATTTTGTTATGTTGAGTTTCCCTTTCTCTACTAAGATCAACATAACTTGGTTCTTAATAACAGCCTGGGCGCGGTCCACTGAACTGTTAATTTTCATCTAGCATGCAATACATTTAAAGTGGTAATGGATTACCAACACGACGTCTCTATTTGCAGGGTCTAAGTTTGGTTGTCAGCTCTTACAATGGTGAAGATATTCTCGTGTCTTTTGGAGGATACAATGGGCGCTACAATAATGAGGTGGGCATAGTCAAAACTATGATGCAGATTGTCTTGTAACCTCCTAACTTTTCTCAAAATATAATTTATTTGATTCTGGTTGTAGGTTAATGTTCTTAAGCCAAGTCCCAGGTCATCAAATATGATGGAAAGGCATGTGTCTGATAGTGTTGATGCTCTCCATAACGCGACAAATGCTAACAGGGATGTGAAATCTGAGTTTAAAGGAGGCGAAGAAGGAAGAATAAGGGAAATTGTCATGGATAATGTTGACTCCAAATTGAAGGTAATGTGAATGACTTGGTTTCTAAAACTTGATAATAGTAATTGCATGCCTGCTTCCATTGATTTCGTATGAATCAATGTCGCATGTGAGATTCATACATTGGATGGGCATGAATCAAGTGTGCTAAAATATTGAACTTGTGTTTTTGAGATTGAAGATTACTTTATATTTGTATTTACTTGAAGATTGAAGATTGAAGATTACTTGTTTATAGATATTTTAGAGAATTTATTGTCTGTTAGTACTTTTTTGCCTTATCTCAATCCTCGGAATCTCAAATGCAGAACATAAAAGGAGAGGAAAGTCCTGAACAGATTCTAGCTGCGCTAAAGGCGGAGAAAGAAGAACTAGAATCGGCACTCAGCAAAGAGCAGATACAGTCCCTCCAACTGAAGCAAGATTTAGCAGACACTGATGCACATAATACAGAACTTACCAAGGCAAGCATATTTGTGTTCTTAAATTTATATGGGAAATGATGACTAGTCGCTCAGGGCAGCTTCAACATTTGGTTCTCAAGATCTAGTATCAATGTTGAAAAATTCCAACATTGATTATTGTCTCATATTTTGATACATAAAACGATATTGCTCTTCTGGTAGCAATCGTCACTCAGATATTTGTTCATTTGTAGGAGCTTCAATCCGTCCGTGGACAACTTGCTTCTGAGCAATCTAGGTGTTTTAAGCTAGAGGTATTTATTATGTCATTTCTTCGTTAATTTAACCTTTTCTCTTTATTTTGTTGTCTCCATGCACTTTTTTGTGACATCAAGGAATCTATACTTGCCAACGGGGTGCTAGCTCAACTGATAGACATGTGGCCGATGGTATCATAAGTTTAGGGTTTGGAGCTTGCCGAATGCATTTAATGGTTCTGGGATCCAATAAAAACCCTGCTTGCAAAATGAAAATAAAAGAAAACACTTAACAATAGCACAACATTGATCAGCTCAGCCCATGTCCGTTTGAATTGTAAAACAAAGAAAAAGTAAAAGGAGTTTCCAAAGTGGCCTCGACAGCGACAACAACTCAAGTTGTCTCTTTTTTAAAAAGCATCGGGCATTTCTTTGTTAGGAGTCTGGTTGAACGCTCCCTATATTATATCGGCTTCTTTTCATCAAAATTTCAAGCCTTGCATAATATATTGCATCTTTTGTTATCCTGTGCTTATTTAGTAAATTTTAAACAACATATAACAATAACAAGTAAAAAGAGGGTGACGCTATGAGATGCAAAGTTCTCCGGTTTTGGATTTGGTTGAAGGTCATTTAACTAATGACTACATGAAAGTACATCTTGTAGCTTAGAAATTGCATATGCACCTCCTCTCCCCTCTCTTTTCATGCAACATAAATACATGTTTATTTCATACCGCTTTGTGAAAAGTGGGTGGTTAATAAAAACGTGTTTAATGTGTTTCTAATCTTGAAATGTATAAAAGGAAACATAAGGTCCATGTTCTAAAAATCCTCCTAGGTGGGTTTTTGAATTTTATTTATTTATTTGTTTTTAATTTTTAGTTCGAAAAAAATTAAGATTTAAAAAAAAATACATTTTGCATATGTATCTTGGCATTGAATTGGAAGTAATTTATATGCTATTATACTTAACTTTTATAAATTATAATTTAAATACAGAAAAAAAAAAACACCCTAGTCCCCCGGTAGGCCTCTGGGCACTAACTCCCCTGCTTGCCGCCTACCACCTAGCGATTTTTAGAACGCTGCATAAGGTTAGTAGCCTTAAGAGAGATGAAATAGGGAATTATATGCATCTGATTCCTACTTAGATTGTAAGATTCAAAAGGTGAACATCTTGGTACAAGTTCTGGTATCATTCCTGCAGCATGGATTATCGTTGTAGGCTGGTGGTAACCAGCTGAACATGATACATGCTGTGTGTAGTTGCAAACTTTAGATGTTTGAGTGAATTGATTGTCCCATGTAGCTCTGTAGTTGTATGCGATGAAATCTGGGCTCATCATCAGTGCTCGAGTATACTTCCTCAAAAAGTATGGAAATCCTGAAATTTGTGTTCTTACAACTAAAACACACCTAAGAGAAGTGTTACACTAACTTTGTCAGCGAATTATATGTTCTTAAAAGGAATGCTTGGGATCAGCTGCTAATCACAAGGTGCTCTTTGCAACCACAGGTTGATGTTGCAGAGCTGAGGCAGAAGTTACAATCAATGGAAACCTTACAAAAAGAACTTGAGCTGCTCCAACGACAAAGGGCCGCATCTGAACAAGCTGCCCTAAATGCCAAACAAAAGCCGAGTTCAGGAGGAGTTTGGGGATGGCTTGCAGGAAGCCCCCCTGATCAGAAATCTGATGATGCTTGAAACGTTTCATGACCAGAGTGCATAGTCAGTTATAGTTTTGTTTTTGGTATTTCAACACTCTTCTTATCTTCTTTTAGATGTTTTTCTTCTTTGTTAACTTGTTCTTTTAGAGATGGCAATAAGATAATTGTGTTAGACAGACCGGAAACCTGCCAGTGCTGCTGCTTGCGTCATATTTATAACTTTCAGCTATAGTTCATATGGGGCTTTAATCATTACAGTTTGATTGTTACCATTCTTATCCAATTTGTAGCCAAAGAAAAATATTTTGAGTGAATGAAATGTTACAACAGTTTGGAGATTTTTACTGGTTATGTCAGTTCAGTACTACATCCTGGATGCATGAATTTTAATATACCGTTTCTGTTATATGCGGTGGGTGCGAGAGGGGAAGTAGATGACTCTGAGCACATCCTGGATGTGTGAATTTTAATATACCATTTTCTGTTACATGTGGTGGGTGCGAGAGGGGAAGTAAATGACTCAGAGCTTGTTGTACCTTAAACCTTTTAGTTTTGACAAACCCTGTTTAACACCACCAAAAGTACTGTCCCACACCACCAAAAATCCAAAAATAGTAACGAGAAGAGAACCATCATCCTCCACTGTTTTCTTTGTCTTTTATCTTCACTTCTCTAGAGATCAACATACAATGGAACAACACCACCTTGCTCCCCGCTACCGCCGGCCTCCCCTCTTCTCATGTCTTGCAAAACAACTTAGCTATCACTCATTCAAAACATAAAAACACAGTAGCTTTCGGCCAATTAATACACTCAATTGAGATCAATTTTCAAGCTCATCAAAACATAAAAATTGTAGTACTTTGAGTTACCTAATAAACACAATTTGAATTAGTTGAAAATGTTTTGAAATGAGAAAGTTATGATCATTTTATTAAAATATTCATTGTTTGAGAGGGAGAGGATTTTTTTGGGGTTTTTGATTTTTAGATGATGTTTTTTTTTTTGGAAAAAAAATGCAACATGACTCGTTGCTTCACTGTAGCCTAAGTGAATTATAGTTATGAAAGAGATTTGGACTTTGGAGTGGACTTTGTTCGGAGAATAAAGTAAATATCAAATTGTTAAAAAAAAGAGAAAAAATATAGAGTTGTTTTCCAACGATATTTGTAAACGAAATATGTTATGTCATGTCATGATGTTGTTTACTCTATTAGGGTTAGGGATAAAGTTAAAAAAAAAGGAAGCAAGACAGTGCAGCATTCATCAAAAATATTTTTGATAAATATTCTTTGGGTCTTATAGAATTATTTCTATGATTCGAAAAAGAATTTGGCAGTAAGGGTGACCCTTCACTCATCAAAATCTATACGCTATACTCTTTGTTTCTACTCATTTTTAAGACTCCTCCTAATTCGACATTCAAAACCTATATTTTGAAATAGCTGTAATAATTATCTTTTCGATGGGTGGGTGGTTTACATCCATCCTGAATGTAGTCACCTATTATTCACCTGCAATCTGTCCATGTATTTCCGCATTATATTCTCAAGTAGATGAGATAAAAAATGTGGTGTAACTATAAACACATTCTTGTGCGGTGTGTATTTTTTTTTATTTTTAATTTTTAGTTGTAGGGGATGCAAATTTATTTCCCACCATCCCATGTGGAAAACACCCTAAATATGGGCGCGAAATGAAAAGTAAATGTAAATGAGAGGAAAATAAAGTAGAAAAAAATGGGGGAAAAAGCAAAGCAAGCCAAATCAAACCAAACCAAACATCTCTAAATTTAATTGGCTCGTCTCTTTTTCTCTTCACTCACTCTTTCACGGTGGAGATGAAGGTGGCACAGAACGTTAGGGTTCTATCACTCAAATCCGAAGCAAGAAGAGCATCAATTAGGGTTTCTGATCCCTCCACGACTACATCACCCACCACTTCCACTGAAGTGGATCGAAATGTTAGGGTTTCTCAAGTCCCAAGATCGGACCTTGAATCAGTACATACGATTGAAGAAGCTGTTGGGGTTTCGGAATTAAGGTTTGGGTTCGAACCTGGGGACTTGGTTTGGGCGAAATTGAGATCTTGTACTTGGTGGCCAGGGAGAGTAGAGAGTTTGGGGTCGGAAGATTGTTGCTTGGTTCAGGTTTTCGGGGAGAGTGGACAGAGAGTGTTTGAATTGGGGGATTTAGTTCCATTCGAGAGGTGTTATGAGGAGAAGCTGAGGCAGAGGAGTGGAAGTAAGGGTTTTGTGAAGGCAGTGGAGGCTGCAGTGGAGGAGGTTGGTAAAAGGAGTGAGCTTGGGTTGAGTTGTACGTGTAAGGGTTTGATGAATTTTGGGGGTTATTCGGCGAAACAAATTAAGAAAGCTAGAAATGGGTTTCGACCCGGTGAGGTAGTTTCCTTTGTCAAGGAGTTGGGGTTGTGTTCGTGGAGTGATGAGGAGAGGAGTATTGATTGGATTAGGAATGAGGGTATTCTTCTTGCTTATCGGAAGGCGGTGTTCGCCAAATCTGATGCCTGTTTACAGACGGATTCGATGGAGGTGTTGGATCAGCCAGCTCTAGTGTCGTGTTACGGTAATTGGTTTGTTAGTGTCATTTGTTTAGTTATTTGCATAATGTATGATTAAATGATCAATAATGCATAACCATCTTTGTGGTATAGCATGGTTTGAATGTCAGTGTCAAAATTAAAATTTTTTTTTACTCACTTAAATTCAATTTGATAACAAGCTCGATTGGGTTTGGCATTTCTACTTTTTGATTTGAATTATTACCATAATTTGAATAATTGGTTGTTGCAATTTGAACATTTTAAGAGTCTTTTTGGTATCCGCTAAATTAATTCAACAATTTATTTCTTGCTTTCAAACTATCTATCTGTACTTCTGTAGTCACTGAAATTGTGATTTTGTTACTATACGTATAGAATCAGAGAAGGCCTTTAATGAACATGTTTCTCCAACTGGATGTCTTAGAGAAATACATGTACAAGCTATTGTTTCCCAAGAGGCTGTGAAGGATATGACAACAAACTTTGAGTGCATACTTTCTACTGTTTCTGAAGGGGATAGTACGAGTTTTTCACATGCATTTGAATGTGAAGCGAATAATTCAAAATACAATTTTGAACTAGGGGACCTGGTGTGGGGGGAAGTGGATTCTCATCTCTGGTGGCCGGGGAGAATATCTGATGAAACCTTCTCTTCTCCTGCTATTCTTGGTACCAAGCCCAAGGGTCATATGTTGGTTGCACTTTTTGGTCATAACAGTCACAATCAAAGATGGTTTGATCTTGCACACTTAATTCCTTTTCAGCCTTACTATACTGAGAAATCAAAACAGACAAACTCTTGGAGTTTCACAAAGGCTGTGGAGGAGGCCATCAAGGAGGTCAGCAGACAAAGTGCACTTGGCCTGGCTTGTCGTTGTAGGAACCAGTTCAATTTTAGGCACTCAGTCATTAGGGGGTACTTTGCTGTTGATGTGGTTGGCTATGAACGTGGCGGAGTTTATTCCACGAATAAAATTAAGAAGGCAAGAGATGCATTTCAGCCAGCCGAAGCACTTTCCTTTCTGGAACAGTTGGCATTAGCTCCTTCAAGTGGTAAACGAAGAAATATTGACTGGTTTAAGAATAAAGCTATAGTTCTTGCTTATCGAAATGCGGTGTTTGAGGAGTTTGATGCAGCCTATGATCAGACAGTTGAGATGCGACCAGCACACCCCAGCGACAACTCAACAGTGGGGTTGGATCGACCTACTGAAGTACCATCCTTGGGTAATTAGTTTGCACTTCCTTATATTCTTCACCCCCCAAGCATTTGTCCCTTTTTTTGCTAGTTTCTTGATTGGTACAATATGGTTTATTTTAGGCTTTAAATTGAATAGCAAGTATTCATTGGGCCAACTGGGTACTAGCTCAGCTGGTAGACTTGTGGCGGATGAAATCACAAGTCTAGGGTTCGAACCCTTCCGGAGTCATTTATTGGTTTTGGGATCCAATAAAAATCCTACTCGCCTTTCAAAAAAAAAAGAAAGCATGTATTCAATGGTGTTTGTAAACAAAAGAAACGAAATAACCAATACCACTTGAGTGCAATACATTTTAATTAGTATGTAGTATTATATAATATTGAAGTAGTTGAGGCTCGCCCTGGCTAAGCTTTGGTGATGTATTTGAGGTTGGGCAGTGTCAAGTGGTTTTCTATGCATTTGTTCATAAGGACAAGGTCACAGGTGTTTGTGCTAGCTGAACATGTGAATTCAATGTTTAATATGCATTATGTAGTAATGTATGCGTGCCAGGTGCCACAACCACCATGGTTGATGTTCTACTGTTTTATTGAGTGAGCTATCATCTTCATTTATACCACTCTTTTAAAGACATTCTTTCTTGTCAAATTGAAATTGATTATAAAATTTAATTCTTAATTGAATAAGAAAACTGTTTGCTCTTTATGTCCTTGTTTTAACGATGCTTTCTGAGACCACTAAGAGATGTTGAACACCCTGTGTCTTTTGCAATGTATGAGTGGCATTTCAATTTGTTGTATCGTTCATAGTTTTACTATAAAACTATATGTTTGTATGAACAGACATTTGAATTTCTTTTTTGTATGATGTATGTGTTATTAGGAGAACATTTGAATTTGTTTTTTCCTTTCATCTGATGTAAGGTCATTATTATATTCAGCTCCTGTTAGTGGTCCTCTGGTGGTTGCTGAACCTTTGGGTGGGAGGAAGAGCTCTGTAGGGTTTATGAAGGTGAAAGACCAATCTTCAAGGGATCTGTACCTAGATGTAGAAGATGATCTTAGGTCTAATCAAGTTGGCCAAGATAATATGGACTTGATCATACTACCAACTTTCATTAAGGACTCAGCAGCAAGTCTACCTTCAGAAGCTCTCGCCACAAAGCCTCAGGTTCCAGTTCAAGTAGGAATGGGAACCACTTCTTTGCCACAAGCTGGGACTATGGCAGACACTGAAACTTTGGGAGGGAAATCAATTGTTCCTACAAGTAGTCTGGTTGATTCACCAGTCAATGGTAATATGGATATGTCATCTGTAGGGTCTGCATTTGGTTTTCTGATACCTCAGCCTCTTATCTCTGATGGCAGCACCCGTTCCAGACTAAAATGTTTAGAAAAAGAGACTGGCATCCGGCAAGAGATAAACGAAAGAATGATATATGATGGTACTTCTATTTTGTGTTCAGGCTTGGACAAGTCTGATGTGTTGGAAAGCCTGGAACACCATACTGGTAGTTCTGACAAGCTCTTTGGAGAAGAGATTGGAACAACGGTTGAATCAAAACTTGAGGGGAGTTCACAATTGTTCAGTTATTTAGGGAAAGTTAAAAAATCTCATCTGAGACAGGCGACAGACCCAGAAGATGGCCCTGTATTGGATCATGTGCCAGGGGGTGTTAAAAGGAATGTTTCTGGATCTGTGAGTACAGCTCCGTTGCCTTGTGATTCCAAGCTTCCTGGAGGTGTTACTAGGATGGGCTCTAATGGGAAGGCAAACAGTTCTGTGACTTCTGGAGAGGTCTCAACATCTGAGACTTCTATCATGGCAGATAAGAAGAAGAGAAAGAAGAGTGAGTCTGGCTTGTCTTCCAGCCTATATGATGAACAGAAGCGTCTAAAAATTGCATACAATGGAAAATCAGTGAGATTGTCAGCGGGAAAATTTCCAGGTGTGGGGTTGGCTCCGAAGGACAGACAGTTGGAATCACAGAGGAAAGATCAGGTTGCCAGCACTAGTTCTCTCTCTTCTGATTCTGCAGCAGTGCCGACAAAAGTTAAACTTGGCATTGCCAAGGTTGATCTTTGTCAGCTGTTTAGTGAGCTTTTGAATCTGGCTATTAATCCATTTCATGGTATGAAAAGGAATAGTCCTAAGATCGTGCGACACATGTTTCTTCGGTTCCGGGCTGTAGTTTATCAGAAAAGCTTGGTTAAAGATTCAGCAATTGTACCAGAATTTTCTGAGCTTCACTCCAAGAAAATTTCCAGAGATTCTGTGGCTTCTGAGACACCAGAAAATGGCAGAAATGTGGTTTCTTCACTGAAACTGCGGAGGCACATAACAAGGCCTAACCACCCCTCTAAAACAAGTATACCTGAAACTTCTGAACATCACTCCAAGAAATCTCCCACTGATACTATGGCTTCTGAGACACCCGAGGATAGCAGAAATGTGATGTCTTCACTGAGATTACCAAGGTACATTACAAGGCTCGAGGACCGCACTAAAGCTGGTAAGAAACGTAGTTATGGTTGCCAGGAAGACATGTCTTCAAAAATGATGAAAAAAGGGAAAGCGGTCAAACCCATGGTTTCAGAGAAGAAAGCTGGTGGCCAGAAGATTTTAGAGGTCCAGCGAGGAGGTCGACAAGACATGGACATCCCTACTTCAACCAAGCTAGGTGTACTAAAAAAGCCGGAGTTGGAGGTGCTGGGAGCAAGTGAACAAGATAGGGATATGTCTATTCTGCCTACACCAGATGCAGGGGGGAGGCCCAAGCTGCTGGTGACAGTTGTTGAGCCACCAACAATGCTAGTGATGATGTTCCCTCCTCAAACAACTCTCCCATCAGCAGCTGAGCTTAAGGCAAGGTTTGCGCGCTTTGGCCCCCTTGATCACTCTGGTCTCCGTGTGTTCTTTAAGTCTTCAACCTGTCGGGTTGTGTTTAGATACAAGTCCCATGGACAAGCTGCTTACAGGCATGCCATTCAAAACAGAACCCTGTTTGGCAATGTGAAGGTGAACTACCAACTCTGGGATTTAGCAACTAGGGCAGCTGAAGTAAATGAATCTGTGAAGCTCCCTGGGGGTAATTGCAATTCAGCAGTCAACACAGGTTTGAAAGCACTTCAACAACAGCCTTTAAAGCCATGTATTAAGAAACCATTTTCTGAAGGCACCAAGTTGAATTTAGGTGACTCAGGAGCGACTCCTAATTTAAAGTCTATTTTGGGTGTCCCAGGAAGGAATCCTCAGGTGAATTCCAAGTTGAGTGGTCATGCTACTACTATGGAAGAACTGAAGTCATGTATTGAGGAGCCATTTGGTGAAGAAGCCAAATCAGTTTTGGGTGTTCCAGAGAGTTCTCACCAGAAGTTCATATCAGGTGGCAGTGACATTAGTGAGCTAGTAGGGTTTTGTAGTGATAGCAACAACTACAACAGTCAAAGGATAGTTGCTGGTAGATTACCATCTTCGAATGCAATGGATATCGGTAGAATGAATTTGGAAAGGGTTAATGCTGCATTGCCTACTCTTCCGCATGTACATACTGGTTGCGAAGTTTTTCCTTCCCTCAATGCTCACCATGACGAATTAAAGCCGAGAAACAATAGCACATTCATCAACAATTACAGTTACAACAGCAATGAGAAGATGCATGCCTTGGACATTTCTCATGAGATGCTGAGTCTTCTTGTGAGATGCAATGACATTGTAACTCTTGTTAATAAATTGATGGGATATAAACCTTACAGCCCGTTGTGAAAGTGGCTTTTGCAAAGCTTCGGAGTCTCATGAGGTTGCTTACTGCATGCAGTTGTGGATGGATGGATGAAATAAATGGCAAGTGTGATCTTCTGAAGGCCTCCCAATCACCATTATGCTGCCTTATATCATATAATGATATAACATTCTCAAACAATGTAGTTATGGACACTGACAGTATAGTTGTGTTGTATCCTACACTCTGGGATAATGTCCCGTTCTCCTGTTAAATATGAGTTCGAGTTTTTCATGCTGAACAAAACATTTCAACATAGTATCATCTGAGTTTTATTGTGCAATAAAAGCAGTTGCCCAAATTCGGAGAGAAGGTAAGTGAGTAGCAACGAGCAAGGAAACAATCACGGTGTAGTGAGGAAGAGAGCATGAACGAGCTTGATGAGGAAATGTTGAGGAGGAGATATAGGGGCTATGCTTTTGCTTTGTATGGGGATTTTAGGGAAAATTTTGGAAAACTACCTTAATACTTGAGGTTCGATGATAACACCTCCTAGCTTACTCTTCACACCAAAACCCTAAACCCCCATCTACCATTGCTGACCAGCATCTTCTTGCATCAACACCACCATTTGCTATCTCTGTTTTTTTTTCATCTTATATCTTCATTTATTTTATCAAGCAAGCAATTCATTATAAAAAAAAACTAAATAGAGAATCCATGTCCATAGACTTAATACTAGCCTAAAGATGAGGGGTGTCACACAAGGGCTTTCCAGGAGCTTACCTATCCTAGTAATACTCTCGCCTAAGCATGCTTAGCTGCGGCGTTATGCATAACTATGGAGTCAATTAGTGTTGGTGTAATCACGCCCTTTTTTGTTTTGTTTATTTATAGCACAATTGTTTGTTGTTGAATTATCAACACCAACTTGTAGATTAATCTAGAGAAGTTGAGACGAGGTATTCTCTAGAAGATTTGAGATTTGAGAAGAAGAAGAGAACTCTAGAAGATTTGAGAAGAAGAAAAAAAATTAAGATTTCTAGATAATTCCTCCACCTCCCTTGAAAGATTATAAATAGACAATGGATGTTAGAGGTTGGAGCATTTAAGACTTATAGTCTTGGGTCATTGTGTGAATCTTGTGTGTTGTGTATGAGAGAAATGAGCGAAGTGTGTGTGTGTGTGAGAAATGTAAGTGTTTTGTGCAAGTGTGTAATGTGTAATTCTATAATTGTTGTTGTAGTAATGTAAAATGTGGGTCTGTAATCGATCTTGAGTGCAAGAATTTTCAACAATTTGGTAACAGAGCAGGTTCAGTCGGAGTGGTACTGTTCACCAGAGATGACAATACTATTCACAGGAAGACGACATTGTTCATCGATATTGTTTATGCGTACAACATTGTTTATATATATGGTATTGTTCATACGTACGGTCAAAGTATAATTTTTGAGGAGCCATCCGTGGAGATTTTTCGTGCGAATTTGAGACTGTGAAGCCAATCGGTCATGGACAAGTGCAGCTAGACTTGAGGTATCACACCAAGCGCCGACACAGTGTGTTCGTGTACGTAGATGTAGCGGGTCCCCGTGAGAGGACTGGTAGGCAGGATGATGAAGGCGACATAGATTACGACAATGGATCGTAGGATCGCATTATATCAGAGAGCACATTGTGTGATTGTGCCAGAGAGCACGTTGTGTGTGAAAGTGCCAGAGAGCATATTATGAGTGAAGGTGCCAAGAGAGCACGTTGTTGTGTGGATGTGCAAAAGGAACACATGAAAGTTGTGTGCCAAGGGAGCACATGAAATTGATGCACTGTGAAGATTGTGTCTGTGAACCAATTGTCATGATATTGGAGGAGTACAATGTGTGAATGTGAAGATAGTATTTGAACGTGAAAACTGGCGAGCTGGTGGTGAGTGAGAATGTGAAGACCGACAAATTGTTGTTAAGGGGGATGTTGAATTATTAACACAAACTTGTAGAATAATCTAGAGAAGTTGAGAAGAGATGTTCTTTAGAAGAATTGAAAATTGAAAAGAAATTCTCTAGAAGATTTGACAAGAAGGGAAGAGATTATGGATTTCTAGAGAATTCATCCACCTCCCTCGAAAGATTATAAATAGACAATGGATGTTAGAGGTTGGGGCATCCAAGACTTGTGTCATCGTATGAGTGTTGTCTGTTGTGTACGAGAAAAATGAGTGAAGCGTGTGTATGAGAAATATACGTGTTTTGTGCAAGTGTGTGTAAATGTGTAATTGTTGTAGTAATGTAAAATTGAGTTTATAATTGATCCTAGGTGTGAGAATTCTTCCCATCCGTCTCTTCCATTCTCTCTCTCCTTTTTATTTTTTATTTTTTATTTTTATTTTAAATAAATCACTTTTTCTATTTCTTGTCTCCTTTAAATTTTTGGAGTAGCAGATTGGGGAGCATGACTCTTGGAGATTCACAGATATTGAAGCCTTGGTAGTTTCCATGGGCATGGGACCATGACCAATCATAAGGAAATATGTAGTGATGCATAGAAAAGGAAGTTATTGTGTGGTCTGTGGGGCACAAGTGATTAAAGGTGACATCATTGAAGAGGCTGAGAGCAAGGATTGTGATTTCGTTTTTTAGATAATTTCGGTAAATTGATTTAAAAAAATATTTCGTTGTATATAGAAAAAATGTAAAAATTTCAATTGTATTTTTGAAGTTATTAATATAAATTAAGCATTTTAAACTCTTACATATTACATAAAGAGTACCACGAGACTCGTAATATCATAGTTATACAAACTATATATTGCACAAGAATCATTTATATAACAAAATTTTAATACTAAATTAAAATTATAACGGATTAAAATGTACCGACATTGAGATTAACCTAATGAAAAAAATAAATATTTCGGTTTCGAAAGAAATTTCGGTAACTAAAAAAAGAGAAATATTCGGTGAAAATTTTGACATTTTTTGAGTAATCACATTCCTTGATTGAGACTTTAGAATACAAGTCAAATGCCCAAATAATTAATTAGAGTTCTTATCTCAAGAATATGGCTAGGTGTACTTCAATGTTACCTTTTAACATCACCGCCAAATGCTCAACTCCTATGGGGGCTAGGCTAGCCTAAGTTATCACCCACAACATCTATCATATGGGTGCAACTCAAGCATGCCTTGGTGCTATAAGCACATCTAAGGGGTGTTTGTTACACCTTTGAATTAGACAAATTAATATAAAAAAATGACATTGTCTAACATTTACTTCTAGTTGGAGATTTCATGTTAGACGTCTAACTCAAACAAGAACTCCCTAAGACCCAACGCTTTGGCTACTTTTGTTTGGATGTCTCCGAGAGCATAAGCTATGTGGTTCAAGGCATTTGTCACGGGCAATACAATAAGTATGTAATGACTAGGCACAACAAGCCACCATCGTCATCATGATACATATGTGCCTTGAACAAGGGTGTTTGGCACATAATAACCGAGTTACCAAATGGGGTGACACGGTACACATACTTCATTAAACTCATCATGAACACTAGGCGAGGTATTGTCATCCCTGCTCAAGTAATCACTTGAAGAATATGGTGTAGGCCACTAAAAATCTTTTAATTTGTTAATCCTCCATGAAGGTGCGTCTTCAACATACTAACTAAACTTAAATGTTCTTCTTTATCTTCATTACACACCATCTCCATCCATTGTAGATGGAGATGGAGATGGCAAGAGCTGCAAAAGAGGATATGAGTACTGATGTTCAAATAATTATTACATAATATACCTCCTAATTTATATTTGTTAGTGTTTCGAATAGTGTATTTTAGTCTAATTATTTTATTTTTGTATTTTTGTAGGATTTGAAGTTTAAATGAAAAAAATGCATTAACATGGCGAATTTGGAAATTCATAGACAAATTGACGAAGTGGAGCGGGAGACACTCAAGACAAAGAAAAATAAAGGAATTTAGCTTTGAATTTTGGTGGAACAAAGAAGTAATATGGATGAACATAGCTAAGCCCACCTTTCAAGGGGTGGGACCCCTTTGTTTCTAATTTGTATTTGGGGCAATTGGGTTTCCAATAAGAAGTGGGGTTTCTTTTAACCACAATAGCAACAGCAAGAGAAGGAAGGAGTTTTGGTTTCTTTGAACCACAAAAAGATACAACAAATTTGATTTGCATTTGGGGTTTACAATTTAGATTTGATTTCCAATTGGGGGTGACCAATAGAAGGAGTTTTGTTCCTTTTTAACACAAAAAAATAATGCAGCAACAGGGAGAGTTTTTTGGCTCTGTGCCAAAAATGCAGAACATCAAAGGAGAAAAGAAAACGCAGGACAACAAAGAAGCCAGAATGCAAGACGATGTCCAGAACGTAGCAGCAGCGCAGCAGGGAACGCAGTAGTGCAGTAGGGAACACATCAACAGAAACGCAGGAGCAAGGAGTGCGCAGAAGCAGGGAGTGCGTCGCTAATCCACCACGCGCCGCCATGCCGATGAAGCTCCACACCGCTGTTGCTATCATCACCTTCACCATGTGTCTCTAAACCCCACGCAAGGTGAAGAGGTGAACTCCTAGATGTAACACACTTAATTGGTATTTGATTCGCTTTATGCTTTCACGATGAATAATGGTGTTTATGATTTTCACTTTTATTTAATATATGAATTTATGTTATTTTAGTGACAAAGATTTCATCAATTTCTTCGTAGATTATTATTCCGGTGGTCTTTTTCTTCTCCATATAAGCTTAGTCACGCTTTTCTTATGTGTGGAATTTTTAAGGATCAATTGATTCCGGTAGGTTAGTTATATGCGATCGTCTTTTATTACGTTATTGTCTCCGGATATATCGTAAATTTAGGATATCACATATGACCAACCTTTGTGATTTCTAGAAAAAGTGAAATCTAAAATCCATTTACATTAGAATATATTGGTGCATTAAAGACTATTTTTCCGATTATGTTGTTTGGGATGTGAAACACGTAATTGAGTCATCATAGCGAATCAATACTAGTTGGCGCGTGAAATCTAGGAGGGATTCTTGGAACCTTGTGACTTTTCTAAACTTGATTTTTATTAAACTAAATTCAATTTCATAATTTAAAATTGCTAGAATTTCTTAAATTTAGCTTCACGTAGTTCTTCTTCCTTGACCTTGTTTTGTAGATCGTTTTTCCTCGTGGGATCGACACCCCATCTTTACTGCAATTGTCCGCGTGTATTGTTTGGGCGTAATCAAGTACACTTCTGAGTCTTTTTAAGTTTGTGCAGTGGATCTTAGGATCGCTACCATTTTAAACTCATAACATTGGCGCTTTAATATGTTGTCGGTGTTATTAATATAATAATATTAACATATGCCTATAAACTAAACCCACACAAGGCTCTTGAATTTTCGTCTTCCAAACTTCAAAGCAGCTCCAAATCTTATATATCTCTCTTCTTGCAAATGCAAGTTGCCCCCAAAACCCCACCAAATTTTATTCCTTTACCGAACATAACCTTAGAGGCTAATCCCTTATTTGTTTCATTTTCTTTTGAGCTTAACAATAAATATAAAGAGGCATTGGAAGTTTAAGGACAAAAATTAATTTTCAGTGTTTGGGGATGATCCACTAATTTACACTTAAGGCCCCTACTTAATAAAAAAAGGTGTTTGTTAATTCACTTGACCTTAAATTTTGAGGAAAATTACAGGCTAGAAAAAACATGTTAAAGTTTTAACCCATTTTCATATGTGCTCCCTTGAGATATGAATTTAGGCCACGTCATTAAATATCTTGATAAACAATCTTTGTCGGTGTTTAAGGATTGCATTCGGACGATCTGGGACAATGGGCATAGGCTGGTTTGTGGCGCATCTAAAGTGGCTTTCACTTACTTCATTGGCTCCTGTGATTACATTAGAGGATCCAACCATAGAACATTTTAACGGGTATTTGAAGGAGTTTGTGTCGAAACGGTTGCTTAATGAGGTGAATACACAAATTTTTTTTCTCAAAATTTCATCTCAACTCAAATGAGATAGCGAAATATGCCAAATAGAGCCTAGAAAGCTACAATTTTAATGCCAAATTCTCTTATTTGAGTCGACTGTAGATACCCTTATCTCTTTCGATTCAATTTCTTCTCTTCTAGAAAATGCAAATGATCTTCACATGGGCAGGGGATCCCCCATGTTCTGTTTGTCGTTTATCTTAATACTATCAACACAAAAAGATAAGAGCCATCATTTCCACACTGCTTTTATAGTTCAAATAATTGAGAGAGTTAGCTAGCATTGCGAAACAAGCCATACAAGTTGTAAATAGGGTAATTTACCTTTTAGCACCCACCAGTTTAGGTGAAACCCTATTGGGTGCCATTTGTTCTTGAAATTCGGTCTAACACCTATTTTATGTATTGACTATAAAAAATCATTACAATCTTGTAAATGTCTGAAATACCCTCACGTGATGGGTACATGAGGGCTATGTTGCTCATTATTCTTCTACGATTTGGTCCGTGTGAGAGAGATAGATAGCAGTTGTAAGCGAGGGAGACTGAGAGAGAGAGAGGGAGGGCGATTGAGGGAGATATGGACAACGATTGAGGGAGAAAATAGTGATTGAGAGATAGAGGGAGAGCAATTAAGAGAGATAGGGAGAGCTGTGACTGAGCTTGGACTCCATGAAGGCGATGACAAAACTTGCAACTTGCTATCATGGCTGATGGACATTGCGGTATTGCTGGAAAGGTAAGTAAAATATGATTTTGTGTTTTTTGTACACTAGAATTTTTAAAGAGCTTTGACTGCACGAAATACTTTTTGGAGAAGATGGGTACCAAAAATTAAAAGATCAACATGTCAGGAACCTACTGGTTAGAAAACTTGAGTGGAGAGAGTCTTAAAAGACCATGGAATGTAGAACACTTAAATAAGTATTATCAATAAAATAGAGGCATGTTCTTTAAAGGTTCCTTTTCATATCCAAATCTATGAGAACATGCAGAAGCGACTTAAAAAAAAGCCTAGTTCGACTAAGAATTAAGATGGCTTAAAATGGCCAAGTCTAGTAAGAACATGTGAAGTCTGATTAAGATGACCTGTCATCCTTCCTAAAAAGCGTAGTCCGACTAACGATTAAGATGACTTAAAATGGCTAAGTCTAGTCAGAGCTTGTGAAGTCTGATTAAGATGACTTGTCATCCTTGTCAGCAACCTAGTTCGACTAAGGATTAAAATGACTTAAAATGGCTAATTCCAGTCAGAGCTTATGAAGTCTGGTTAAGTTAACTTCTTAGGCTTGTTAGCCATTTTAAGCCATCTTAATCCTTAGTTGGACTAGGCTTTTTAGGAAGGATGGCAAGTCATCTTAATTAGAGTTCATAAACTCTTATAAGACTTAACCATTTTAAGCCATCTTAATCCTTAGTCGAAATATGTTTTTTTTTCTTAAAAATTGTTTTTACATGTTCTCGTAGAGTTGGATATGAAAATGAACTTTTAAAAAACATACCGCTGTTTTACTGATAATACTTTTTTAAGTATTCTCCATTCCATATTCTTTTAAGACCCTCTTCACTCAGGTTTTCTAACCAGTAGGTTCCTTACCAGTTGATCTTTATCACCTTATAGGCCCCTTCCCAATTTGGATTCAGCTTACTCGCCCCTAGTTCTTTTGTGTTCAATTGGATTTTTCTGAGTACCCAATCTTAAAATCTGAATTCTCAAGGCTTGATTTTCTTGTTATAGTACTAGGCCATTTTCTGTTGGTAGGTCGCTATTTTGATGGTAACCCTGGTTTTTTTTTTTTTTTTTTTTTTTTTTTTTTTTTCGAGAAGGTCTAGTTTGACTCTTAGAGCTTCTTCATTATATTCCAAACTAAACTCCTCTATTATGAATGTTGGCATTCCGAGTTCCACTGGGATCTTTGCCTCGGACATATAGGTGAGGGAAAACAATGTTTTTCCTGTTGGGGTTCTCTTTGTGGTCCAGTAAGCCCAGAGGATACCTGCCAAGTCCAATACCCAAAGTTCTTTAGCTACTTCAAGTTTTTTCTTGATTTCCTCTAATATGGTTCCGTTGGTGACTGTTGTTTGTCCATTGTACTAGGGGTGTCCAGATGAAGAGTAGCGGTGATTGATGTTCAGATTGGCACAAAGTTTCTTCACCTTTGTGCCTTCGAACTGGGTCCCATTATCACTGACCAACGTTCTCGGAAGAACCTGTAGATGATGGACTTCCAAAAAAAGTTCTCAATTTAATTCTCTCCTATTTTGGATAGCGGCTCAACCTCTACTCATTTGGTGAAGTAGTCCACAACTACAAAGTTGAATTTCTTCTAATCGAATAGAGGAGTGGGCCTATGATGTCCGTTCCCTACTGTGCAAAAGGCCATGGGTTGGTCATTGGGATCAGATTCTGAGCAGGCATGTGCATGTATGGGGCATACCTCTGACATTTATCACATTTTTGGACCAAGTTCTTAGCTTCTTGCTGCCAATAATACCCTAAGGTAAGGAATTTATGGGCTAATGTTCATTCTCCGAGATGGTTCCTGTTGATTCATTCATGGATTTTTCTTAGGACATAGTATGCTTCACTGGGAGTTAGGAATCTGAGTAGTGGACCAGTTGTTGATTTCCCGTACAACTTGTCATTGAGAAGTGTATATAGTATCGCCTTGTATTTTAGCTTATGAGCTTCTAATTTTTCTGCTGGGAGGACTCCATCTTTAATGTACCTGACCATGGCACTCATCTAGCCAGTTTCTTTACGTGTGGAGTAGGCCTCGTGGAGTTCCTCTTCCTCTAGAGTTGACTTTTTCTTGGAGCTTTATAAATTTGTCAAGGTTGTCTGTTGTGGATGAGGCCTTCTTAGCCAAACCATCAGCCTTTTGGTTGTCTATTCTAGAACAATGTCGGAGTAAGACCTTCTTGAATCCCTTCATGATGTTAATTGCTTTTTCAAATTAGGCCAGTATCCGAGGGTCATAGCATTGAATTCTTCATTTACACGGTTGACTACCAGTTGGGAATTACTATACACTATGATTTCTTCTACTTTGATTCCTTTAGCAAGTTTCAGTCCGGATGAAGCCAAATATAATGGCTTTCTCCAGAGTTATTCTTTTTGGGGTGCAGATAACGATATCAACCCGACTTCCTTTCTTGTTGGATGATCTGTCATATCGTAGAATGTAGAATGGAGGGTGTGTGTTTTGTTTTTTGGGTTTTGAGGAAAGTGTTGATCCCCACGGATGACGCCAAACTGATGCGCTCAAAATTTTCATCATTGACTTTGACCTGCAAAACAAACAAAGTGAACCAATGACCACCGTGTGGGTGACCCCAAAGGCACTCCGATGATAAAGTCATGCTTTGAACAAGAGGATGAAATTAGGCTTGATAAAATTAGGGTTGCATACCTTAGTTCTTCCTCACGTCCAACTTATATTGTAATATCAGCATTTTTTTTTTTTTAAAAAAAATTATTTCGATCAAGGGTGTACTCAGCTAATGCAGTGGGGGCACATAGCCACCCACCCTTTAAAAGACAAACCCTCCCCCCCTCTTTCTTCTCCTTCCTATTCTTTTTCTTTACAGTGCGAGACTCCCCCCCTTCCTCCTCTTCGTCTCCAGCGAGAGTTCGTCTTCTTCCTCATTTTTCTTCCCCCAAATCTCACCTCTTGTTCTTCATTTCTTCCTCTCTTCGTTCCCTCTTCGTTTCTCTGTTGGTTTTTTGCAAAAGAGAAAAAAAAAACAAAAAAAAAATCAGTTTCACATTTGGGTGGTGTTGGATTTGTTTAATCGGTTTCTTAGCTCCGATCAGTCGTTGAAGGGCTTTGGTGGCGTCATTTGGAGCCCTTAGACCCCACATGCAAGGGTGGTTTCGGTGTTGGCCGGATTTTTCAAAAAAATCAGGGTGCATGTTCGTTTTGAGGATTCTTCGGCATGAATCCGGGCTTTGGGTGCGTGGGTGAGCCTCACATTCGTGACTCCGAGTGTTCTTAGACCCATTTCTGGGCTGTTGTGCGGGTTGGAGGCGATCAGACCGGAGTAGGGAGGGTTTCGGCGCGTTTTCGCCAAACTTTGGGTTTCGGCGGGGTGTTTGCCGAATTTTTATTGCCTGTAAGTTTTTCTTTCAGTCACGCGCCGCTTGTAATTTATTTATTTTTTCAGTTTTCGGCTAGTTTACTATTTTCTAGTCCGCCTTGCAGTTTTAAAATTTCTGTGGTCCCACATTCGTGGTTTTGGCGAGTTAGGAGCTTCAACCGGTAGGAATTGGGTTTTGAAAACCCATTCCGCTCAGGTGAGTGGAATTATAATATTTATTTTGGGAAATAATTATTTGAAATCCTGAATTTAATTTTTACATTATACCGTCGATTGTGTATAATTGAATCCAAATTCGAAATTCGGGATTTTCGGATATTTCGATGATTGTGTTGGTTATTTGTGAATGAATTATGTATTGGATTTCCTGAAAGCATGATATACTTGAATGAAATCGAATAGTGAATGAATTTTGGTGTGATTAGGCTTTGGTGTAATGACATTGGACTTGTTTGCATCGTTTTCGAGTTTGCATGGTATGTCATGTTTTACTGTGGATTGCCGAGTCTTGAGCATGTATGATAATCGACTCGAATAAATTTATCGTGGTGAATTGGGTCATGTTGGGACCCTGGCATAGTCGTGGTTTTATAAAAATTGCCGAATTGTTTATGATTGCACGTCTGTTACATTTGGTTAAGTACAGACTCGTCATTTGTGCATGTGGATATTAGTATAAGTGTCTTTACCCCGCTATAATGCCTGTTGTGCTGATGCTTAGGAGCTTGCTCGCATCGTGAGTTGGATGGTGCTTGAGATGACTCGCACCTGACATTGTGGACGCTATTGCATGTGGCAAGCTTGCTGAGGTGCGGTGAGCTCCCGCACGCACTTGCCACTATAGAGTGTAGTAGGACGGGTCCCGGAGGACGTGCTTTGGAGATTACTCGCTTTCTCTCCCAACGCGCTTGAGTTTGATTGTGTTAGGTTGGCTGTGTTAGGCCAGTCGTTCGGGATGTTTGAGTTTGTATCCTGGCAGATGACACCCCATTAGGATACAAACGAGCCCGAAGTGGTACTGGTGCACGTTGTGGGATGTGTCTGGGTGAGACACATTCGTAGGGTATGCGGATACCTACGATATGAGATACTTATACAGAAATTTTACAGGATTTTTGGTCGACTTGGTTGCTATACCTAGGAGACTAGGAAGAACCATGAGATTGTCTATATTTTCATCGCTTGAAATTTACCATGTTTGAATCACGTGTAATGATCGGCATATATCCTAAACTTGTAGTTATTGTTGAATATGAAATGTTTGTGTTGGTGCTTGAACTTAGAACTATTATCTTTAGAGACACGGTGTGATTTAGTCTTTAGAACTTGTTACTTATCATTTATTGTCTGACATGAATTTTCCTGGTATAGTATTCTGTTATTTGTATTTAGTTCGCTCGCACCAGCTAGCTTTGTGCTTTGCTGACCCCGCAAGGGGTGTGCTTCTATTGGAGTGCAGGCAGTGTTGGCGTTCCTGCTGATCGTGGCGCTTAGGCCCCGTTTTCCGTTGTAGGCGCGTTTTGTGCTGTTTGGTCGTGTCCACCCTATACAGGTATGTTTTGCTTCCTTTGTGTTATCAGGTGTACTATATTGTTATACTAGATGTTTGTATACTGGTTTTGTCGCTATGACTCTGGCGGGGCGAATCAAATATATATTTATTTTGTTCAAATCTTTATCGTAGTTTTATTTCCGTTTCATTCTCGTATCAAGAATGTGTTATAGTATGATGTTGTTGCCGGTCACGATCCGCCTGTGTTACGGGTTAGTTCACGCATCGGCACGCTGTGATTCCCGTGGCGGGTCGGGGTGTGACATATATAGTGAGAAAATTTATCTCATTCCTTGACTTTGCCTTTGATTATGCAATAAATGGAGAAAATCTTATTCAAAATTTTGCCTTTATTAAGTTATGTCCTTGCAGAGTTCTTACCTTTCCAAGACTTGGTCTTCTTTGGTATTTGTTTCCCTTTAGGACCAAGTGTTATTCTCCTAGTCGGACTAGGAGTGGTCTAAATGGGCATTGGGCTAGGATTTGCATTATGGCCTTCCTGTCCTGGGTCAAGCTCCAAGATTTCTGCCATATTAGGCTTGTATAATTTGGGCTTATTCTCCTAACTTATAATCTAAATTAGGCATGACTGGGACTTGACATGGGCTATCTTCTATTAAGGTTGGTTTGTGCCATGTGTCCAGCTACGATTGGATGACTGTTTGATGTCTCATCACTTTCCTTTCCTTGCAATTGGTGGGTTTTATAAATTGGAGGATGAATTGGAGTATTTTCCACAAGTGTCGTTGAGAAACCAGTCAAATAAGAAAACTTTTAAATAATTTAGAGCATATCTTTATTCATCTCACAATGAGATATTTATATGGATAAAAATATAATCCTAACTAGGAAAGGAAAACTAATTCTAATACCGGTTAATATGGTATTCCTAATTACTACAGTCACTGTCAAATAGGCATTCCTAATTATATAACGATTATACTTGTTAACACTCACCCGCAAGATGGGCATAGAAATAGCAAATTCCCAGCTTGACAATGTAATCAGTAAAGGTAACAACTTAACAACAATAGAGAAAATAAAACGAATAACCGACAAGAAGTAGTCTCCAAGGGCACATAGGATGAATAACTGACGGGAAGTAGTCTCCGAGGGCACGTACGATGTATAACCAAATTCGTCACATTCGGTTCCATGGCACCGATGAGCCAAACTTTTCACCACATTTGGCTCTATGGCACCGATGAGCCAAAAATTTGTCACATTCAATTCAATGGCACCGATAAGCCAACTTTTCACAATAACATTTTCCATTACCCACTTCTCATAAGTTGCATCGTAAGCAAGGAATGTGATTTCTCGAAAAATGTCAAAATTTCACGAAATATTTTTTTTTTCTAATTACCGAAATTTCTTTCGAAATCCGAAATATTTATTTTTTCATCATGCCAATATCAATTTCCTAACATTTTAACCCGTTATAACCTTAGTTTAATATTAAAATTTAGTTTATGCATTATATAGTTTGTATGACATTATGAATCTTGTGGGACTTCTGTAAAAGTTTAAAATGCTTAAATTATATTGATAACTTCCAAATTACAACCAATTTTTTTAAAAGTTTTTTCTATGCACAATAAAATATTTCACGAAATATTTTTTAAAATTAACATACCAAAATTACCTTGAAAAACGAAACACAATCCTTGATCGTAAGGAGCCAGTTTTGGAGTAATACCAGTAAGATATCTCATTCGACAATAAATCAAGAATATATTTTCTTTGTGATAAAAAAATTTTCATTATGCCTTTGTTCTGTACGAACGATATCACTTCGGACACGATGATACAAGTCATCAAGGCCAACCATAAAAACATAAATAGGTCTACATCTATTTCCTTTTGTCGAGTCCTTATACCATTAGGTTGCGTGAAGACAATTGGATTTCGGTAATCCAATTCTTGCCATATTGCGCAAATCATCATAGTATGCAAAAACATTTTATTCTCCTGCTTCATTTGCATAGCTTGGCGAGAAATATCATATATAACTAACCTATTAGCTCATTCGTAATAGATATGGGATACATCATCCCAAACTGTTTCGTCTTAACCAACCAAACTAATATTTTGTCGGTCAATTACTCTCAATATTATCCTAAAACATCTCCGTCCAATTCAATTATTCAACACGACTCTATGTCGGAAGAGGAGAAGTGGATACCGGGTTAGCAAAATATATCTCTTCAATGAGAAGTCCCTTAGTTTTTAGGAGGGAGAAAGAAATAGATGAATAAAATGAGAGCACCCACGGCTCAAAATCTTAATAGCAGACCCAATTGCAATTTCTCTCCTTCAAGCACCCATCTTCCTTCTCTTCACTCACGCACACAACCAACCCGAGAAAGTTGTCTATCTATTCTTTTCAACAACCACACATAGGGATGGCAGTGGGGCGGATTTTCGCGGATATCCGCCCCACCCAATCCGTTTGGGGCGGTTTTGGATATGCCTAAACGGATTTTGGGGCGGATACGGATATCCAAACAACATCCATTAAATATTTGGGGCGGATACGGATTTGGCCATATCCGCCCCACGGATATCCGTTTAAGTGTGGATATTACAAAAATACCCTCAACCATTTATGTGCTGAAAAAAAAAAAAAACATAACCTAAACACTGCGTCACTGCCTCTCACCTCTCTCTCTGACTTTTGAGTCTCTCTCAATCACTTTCATGAATTTCATTTACTGTTTTTTCATCTCCCACAAACCAGAGCCAGAGGAGAGGAGAGGAGTCGAAGTCGAGGAGAGTCTGTCCCTTCTTCTCCCCTCCCTCAAAACAGCGAGCAAGGGAGCAACCCTCTCACAATCGCTCATTTCATTCGCTCCCTCACCCTCACCCTCACCAAACGCTCCCCTCACCCTCACCAAACGCTCCCTCTCACAGAGACAGACAGAGCACAAGCTCTCACAGAGCAGAGCAGCGTCGCCCACGACCCACGACGTCCTCCCTCACACCGCACACCAGTGACACCACGTCGCGTCGTCGCCCTCCCTCACGCAGCGCGGCCGCGAGATCCTCCCTCTCCCTTCACGCCGCGAGAGATCTACCTTCCTCCCTGCTCCCTCGAGAGATCTGACTCCCTCACACCGCGTCAACCTCAAGAGGTCCCTCACACCGCATCGACCGCGAGAGATCTGCCTCCCTCGCAGAGAGATCTCCCTCTCACAGAGATCGCCCCTTCTCCTTCTCCGAATCTCCTTCTCCTTCTCTGATCAGACTGATCTTAGATCCACATCTAAGATCAAGATCTGATCAATTTTTTTCTCTGATCTGATCAAATTTGATCTCTGATCTGATCTGCGATCTGATCCGAGATCAGATCTGATCAAATCCGAGATCTCATCCGATTCCGAGATCTCTGATCTGATTTCAGATCCAGAGATTGATTTTTTTTTTTTTTGTATTTTTTTTGTACGAATTCTTTGTAAATTGTAATTAAGAATTTTTTTATAATTTTTTGTACGAATTCTGTGTATAATTCAGAATATTTTGTAATTCAAAATTTTTTGTATTTTTTTTACCAATTCAGAGCTTGTTTTTTTAATTTTTTGTTATAATTTTGTGCGGATTTGCGGGGCGGGGCGGATATCCGCGCATCCGCACGGGGCAGTTATGGATTTTGATTTAAAATTGCAAACGGATTTGCGGGGCGGATTGGGGATCCGATGTTACTGACGGATTGGGGATGGATTTGCTCAAATCCGCCCTGTTGCCATCCCTAACCACACACAGAATGAGATGACAGCCAAGGAGAGGAGTAGGTTCACGAATCAACCAACAACCTGCGATTGCAACTAGAAAAGAGAAAAAAATATTCAATTCATGCCAACAAGAAGAATCGCAACAATCTGATTCCTTCACGCAGAAGATCAAAGTCTTCATTCACTTCATGCCCAGCTCAATAGGTTCACGACAGAGCAACAAGAAGAAAGTTCTTCTCTTCTTTTTGCCTCCTTCAAATAGAGCAACAAGTAACCAAGAAGGAATCGCAGCCCTGACCTCAGCTTCTATATTCTCTTCTTCACCATCACGAAACAACCCACGAAGGAGAGCAATTCTCTTCCTTTTCTTCACGCAACAGAGCTATAAGACCAACTCACCTTCTTCACTAATTTCAACAAGAACAAATTGCTTCACGCAACTGCTCCCCAAGAGAAATCACAACGTATTCACGCAGAATCCACCTTCTCTTCTTCACAAATCGCAGCTAGGATAGGAAAAAGAGTGATTGCTTCCAAAAATAGCAAGAGAAGGAGTTTTCTCATCCCTGTCACGTAAGTCACAGAGAGAGAGAGAGAGAGAGAGAGAGAAAGTTTTCTTCTCTGTCACCTTCAAGCCAAGCAACCAGCCACAAAATCAAAGTCACAAGAAATCGTAGTAGAGAGAAATTTTTTTTCTCCTCTAACGCATCCAACCTATGATTTCTCTTCAAACAACAACACGAAGAAGAAGAGCAACCAGCAGCTAAACAGATAGCGCTTCTCTCCTTCAAACATCTTCTAAACAAATCAGATCTTCGAATTCAACCTCTTCGAGATCTAACCAAGCCCTAGATTGACTTTGCATTATCAAGATATCTGTAATGAAAATCGAGATTCGTAGATTGTGATGGAACCCTAATCCCAGTTGGAGAAGGAGAAGGAGAAGAAGAAACAAAGGAGTAAACAGACTCAGTGTGGAAGAGAAGAAATTCTTTCCACTTTCCCTTCTTAGATAAAACAAATTTTAAATAATTTAGAGTATACATCTGTTCCTCTCGCAAGGATGTATTTACAGGGATATAAATATAATTATAATATGTAATACCCCTACTTTTTCAATGGCAATAAAAATTTATGTAAAAAAAAAAAAATTGTATTGAAAATTGTATTTTCAAAATCTTCTTTTGTTTGATAAGTTATATTTTTCAAAATTCGCTTAATTTTCCTTACCTTCCGAAGATTCCATTTAACGTGTGTTTAATGTAACACCCCTAAATTTCATAAAAATAATTTATTTAATTTTTAATAAAATAAAATAGGATTACATTTAATTGAATTTAAATTTCAAAATTTAGGATTTTATTTAGTGTGTTTAGAGGGTGGGTGCTCTCAAAATTTTAGCGACAGCGAATAACCACCCATAGTATAAAACCAAAACCCTCCTTTCCTTATTCTCTTGTGCAACAGGAAGAACAACTCTTCCTCTTCGACAGAGACGATGGCGATGGAGAAGTGTTGGTGGCACTGGGAATGGCGAGGGAGAAATCGCAGGCGAGAGGATGATGGGATGAATGCGTTGGTTGCGCAAATCCTTTGCGATTTTGGTGAGTTTGTTCTTCGATTTCTTCTCTTTGAAATATTTTTTTTGATTTTGGTTGAATTTGTTGGAAGAAAGGTTGGTGTTATAGGTTAATTGTTTGATGATTTGTCTGTGAGTTCATCTCTCTCAGATCTCCCATTTCTTTCTCTCTTTCTTCTTATTACTTATTACTCATTTACCAGGCTGTTTTATGTCCTTCTTCATATACTTCCATGTATGTATACAAGGATTGATGGATGGTTTCACCTGTTTGTGCTTATATGCTTCAAAATTCTAAGGGGTTAATTAGATGCTTGTATTGATTCACCCCATGTTGGTTTGCTGTAAGAATTGGAGCAAGATTGACTAACTTGGATACCCAATTGAGGAAAACAGTGTTTTCATCACTGAAGTTCTAGCAAATCTTGGAGTGGGCCGCTGGAGATGCCCTTTATCGAGATATTGCTACAACCAAATATATGTCCTAGGTTTGGTTGGACACAACATTTAATTGTGAAATTCTTGTTAATTAAAATACCTTGTGAGACTTGGTAACCATGTTGCCCGAGAAGCCTAAGAGAGAGAGAGTGACAGAGTGTAAATCATGGTAATCAACAGGAAGAGTACCAGATGATTCCTTGAACTGAAAGATTTTTTTTGGGGTACTCTTAATTTCATTCTCAAAATGGTATCCAACCCCAAGCCTCTGCATGGAGTCAATCACTTCTAGTTTACTTAATGAACACCCAACCATGCGTTGGCATTGGCATCATCAATTAATAGCATTTCTTTCACCTCCTCCTTGAGCTCCTCAAATCTTTCATATAGCTCTTAGCCTGTAAATTGATAAAAAAATAAAAATAAAAAATAAAAAATACATGAACCACGTTGATATCGTACGTCCCACATTTGAAAACCTTTAATTAATTCCATAGCATTTCATGAACGTGTACTATTGAAGAAAGCTTTCAGATTTGTTTTTGATGTGCTGTGGACGACATCTTACAACCACAAAATCAATTCCGGCTAGAGTTGCCCTTACATCCAAATCACCAACTCTCATTAAACCAATTTTCTTGAGTATGACAAGTAAGACCGACAATACATGACTTAGAAACAATTTTATTGGAAATGGGGAATGAACATATTGTCTATAAGTGGAGGATGCAATATTACTCAACTGAGGCATGAGACTAGCACTAGTACTAGTCCAAATGCAATTGTTTACTAGTCGAGCTTTCATTTACTAGGGATAAATACTTAGTGACGCTAAAATACTTCTAACTGATTGTCTTGGATTAGTGCCCATATTTTTACTTTCATGTTTATTGTTAGTAGTCAGTAGTGTATATTAAAACAATAATAAAAAAAATATTAATTGTATATTTGCCTCCTGTCTAGTGGTATATCATATTGTGTTCGAATAAGGAAGTGAATTTGTTCGCAAGTGATCATTCGATGGTTATTGTTGTATATGTCTTCGTTTGGGAAAGATGGGTTGTCATAATATTGTTAGTTACAACATTATAATGAAAATGAAAGGGTTGTTTGAAAATGGTAGAGTTGATAAAGCAATTTCAATCTAGAAACTATTGTGTGAATGTTGAAGGTTTGGATTGCTACGCATCTTGAATTCTAGTTGTTTAATTTGCCTTAAAGGATGAGTTGGTATAAACGCAACTCTCGTGATGAACATTATGGACTCCTTTGCTATATGTTGTAATGTATGATACTGAGAATTTGAGTAGGGTTTCATATATACATATGTTGGCTTTTATAGAGATAACAATGTTATTAAGTGATGATGTTTTATTTCATAGCTTGAATTAGACTCAATAAGGAGCTATGATTGAAAGTGTGATGTTACCATATTGGCAGGAACTTGAATCCTCTTATTAAATGGGTTTGATCATCGCTCTGCTATATAAAATTTGTTTACAAAAATGCTATGTTTTTCCCAAAAATGTGGGTGGATACGATTGTGAATCGATTGTATGAATGACAAAATGTCATTGTGGAGAAATTCTGAAATATCAAAAAATAAATGATATTGGTAAACTTTGATTCCTGAAAATTTAATCACCTGGAATTGTATCACTTAGAACTACCACACCTCTTTTTGTTTATTATTTCCCCTCTCTTACTAGATAAACTAACTAACTTGCGGGTTGTTTTGCGGAGTTGGGACACCTATTTCCTACTAGAGAAACTAAAATAACCTTTGAATCAGTCTTGCGAAAATGAGGTGAATTTGTATGCCTAAAATAGGCTTTGATATTTATACGTAAAAAATGTGACGTGAGTTTATGCGCATTGATAGCCCAAGAGTGGCTTTTGGTACTCATATAGTTAGAAGTATCCGCGATGCATGCCTGTATGTGATGTCCCCACTTGGGCATGGATGACGGAGAAATCCTCCTTTATATGAGAAAGGCATACGAGCATGTATGTTCGGCACGAAGGTGGTGCGAATGTGGTATCGTCTAAGTAATCAATCCGTTAAATGATGAACCAAATTCAAATAAAAATGAATACATTACGTTTACATTGTTTCTAACCTTTTTATGCAGGATGTCAAGTCCACTAATATTTCTGCAGGTCAGACTTGCCATAGTCAACTCCTATAAGGTAAGTACAAGTAAATGCATTTTTACTTAATTGGGACGATGACATGATTGCCTCGATGAGGAACTAAATTCTTTGAACTGTGTTTTCTTGCATGACACATTTGCCTCGTTGAGGAACTACCTATTGGTGTGATGGTTTGTTGTTTGTGTTTAGCTTGATATTTTTCACATGCGAATTTATTGATTTTGGAATGAAGATTACTCACACCAGCTTTATTGCTGACCCAAGTGAGCTTTGCTTCTTGGGTACATTCCTTTGGGAATGTAGCCGATTAGCCTTTCAGGTTTAGAGACTTTTGAGCGGCGTTACGGGAGTTTCGCTAGTGGGCTAGCAACGAAGTTTCTCCTGGTTAGAGTTTTGTTAAAAATTTTAGTTTGTTCCTATTTTTCTAAACTATATTTTTGTCATTGCTGCTAAATGTTTCTGTTGTTATTGAATTTCACGTCCCGAGTTTTGGGGCAACGGATAATCCTACGAGGATATCAGGATTTCGTTTTTCCTTGAAAATCGGGGCGTGACATAATCCCAGTAAATAATCAGTAGTCATTGTTAGATAGGTATTCCTAATTATACAACTATTATAATTGTTAACAAAACCATCTCATTCTCAAGACTTTGAGGATCTGGGGTTGCCACTTTCCACAAACTGAAAGCTGAAAAATCTCAATTCGCTTACAAAGTTGAGCATTAGTTGGTGCTACATGCTTGGTTTCACTGGCAGAAGAGAGAGAGAGGACTCAAAACCCTCTCATCTCTCAACACTTTTATGATTGATGGTTGTCATGCTTTCAAAGTGTTTGCCTCAAGTCCACAAAACTCGTCTCATTCATCTTAAAATCAAGGGTGATTCTAAATGTCGAGGAAATAGGCGAGGGAGGCTCCCTCGCACGTGCCCGAGCTTTGTTTCAAAAAAAAAAAAAAAAGCGGGAAAACTAAAACTTTCGAAATAATAAAGTCTAGGATCTCTCTGTTTTGAAATCAAGTCTACCAATTTGAACATCAGCAACACTCAGCTTTCTTCCCAAAACCATCTCTCTCCGCTGATCAAATCACCCTTCATTCTCAACCATCTCTCTCCGCCGATCTCTCTGTTCTGGTCTCCTCCTCTGTTTCTGAAGCATGGGTGAGCAGGAAAACTCAGGGACTATGAGAAAAAGAGAGAACATAAAGAGGAGAAGAAGCATAAGAAGAAAAAACTCAGGGATGGGGATTGTGAGAAGAAAACTTGCAGTCAAGCAGAGAAGAGGAGCAAGGAGGCTCATAAAAGAGTAGACAATTCAAATGGGGGAGAATATGAACCAGAACATAGGGAGAGAAGCAACCTTACGAAAGAACATGGTTCGCCTGCCAATGCGCCAAAGCTGTGCGACTCTTTTGACAGCACCCAGAACAGTAGCAAGCGGGGAAAACACAACCCATCCCCTGAGGGTGGTCATAATCAATGTGAGTTTGTGTTCCTGTTATTGTCCTCTCTTTAGAGGCTGTGTTTGCTGGGCTTGTTATTATTGGTTTTGAAACTGTACTCAAAACTTGTATTAATAATGTAAAGGAACCATGCTTCGTATTCGGTTGCCATTGCTAAAGCTCAAGGAAACGGAGTTGCTATCCAATAAGGAGTAGCCTCGGCCTATATCTGGAAGAACTGACATTATCACACATAAGATGATCGATGCTGCTCCCAGACCTGGCAAAACACAAGCCAACATTATTTCTGGAAGATCCGAGGTTATCAACCATAAGATGGTGGGCAATGCTGTCTGATCAGACAAAGGGCAGATCATGCAAATAGCAGCCTTCTACTTCTGGGAGAAAAGAAACTAAAGCTTCTGATGGAGCAAAATTGAGTAGGTCCAAAAGGCGACTTCTGGATCTAGATTCACAGTTCAGAGATATGATTGAGAACTGGGCACTGCCTCCAGTTGAGTTCATCCATAGTGAGTCTGAAGATCTGCAATGGCTCTTTGATGCATCTTGCAAACAGGAAGCGAAAAGACAGAAATCCAATGATGGTGTCACTTGTGTGAGCTCCAATCTTTGGCCTCGAGCTTCTTACTCACCTGAGGTCGATATGCATGCCTTACCATATACAGTGCCTTACTGAAGTTTTGTCACAGAAAGAAACCAATGTGAAACTTGAGCTTGTTTGGGACTTTATGTTGGGGCTTGCTTGGAAGAATACATTTTTTTTGCTTAAAGATAATTGAGTCTCGCATGCTTATGTTTCCAGTGCAATGATTGTTCATGCTGATGAAGTTGGGGGTTAGTGTCTAAGGTGTTCTCTTTAATTCATCCCGGTGTCTGGGACATGGTCTCTCCGGATTGAGGGAGTAATCAAGATTGGTTCAGGAGTGAATAGTTGCATGCATGTAGAAAGGGTTAAAATTCTTAGTTTTTATATATTTAGTCTCTGATTTTTCAGGACTGTTATTTTGAGTATCATCGGAAAGAACGTCCAATTTATGGAACTGTTTCTTGACACTATTTTGAAACGCAGTTATCCCTCCCAAGAGTGAAGTACCGAATAAAGAACAAAGTAAATAGCCCGAAATTTTGCTTTGAACCCATTCTGATTGTGATCTCATCCAATTGTTATGCATAAAATCCTTATCTTTTTGGATAGTGATATCTCAATTGTTAGCACACGTAAAACAGTTTGATGGATGGTATATAACATGGGCAAACAAAGCCAAAGGTCAAGAAAATGCCTAGACGCACAAAAATGCTGATTGTTGAATGGACTAGAAAATGGAATTTATTCTCTATGAAATTGGAAATCATCATCATCATCGATCATCCTGTAACACAAGTGCATGCGATGTGCCAAGCTGCCAACCAATCAGCTAGCCACCAGCAGTACACTAGTTGTCACTGAATAAAACCAAATACACAATCTCTATAGCTTTCACAATACGTTGGAGGCAGGGATGCCTGATTGGTTTTTCAGGGTCAGAAGAAGAAAATATAAAGTTACAATAGAGAAAATGCGTGGTGTACAGAAAATATAGTAGAGCTGTATTAGTTTGGGGGTAGTATTCAGCTAGCCCATAGCATATTTTTGAGTCCAGCTGCGTGCCATCCATTCGTACTTGGCTATCTCGGTCTTGTACATGTGAGCTATCTCAGGAACCAGTGGGTCATCTGGGTTGGGGTCTGTCAGCATGGAACATATCGATAACAATACCTGCATGTACCATCCATGTGGACACAACAATCACTGTTAAAGGTGGTTTATGAGATAAATAAGAGTAACTGTGAGAAATAATGGATAAATCATAAATGTTAGTTATGTTACCTTGGATATGGTTAGTGCAGGACTCCATTGCTCCTTTACATTATTAATACAAGTTTTGAGTACCATTTCAAAACCAATAATAACAAGCCCAGCAAACACAACCTCTAAAGAGGACAATAACAGGAACACAAACTCACATTGATTATGACCACCCTCAGGGGATGGGCTGTGCTTCCCCCGCCTGCTGCTGTTCTGGGTGCTGTCAGAAGAGTCGCACAGCTTTGGCGCATTGGAAGGCGGACCATGTTCTTCTGTAAGGCTGCTTCTCTCCCTATGCTCTGGTTCATATTCTCCTCCATTTGAATTGTCTACTCTTTTATGAGTCTCCTTGCTTCTCTTCTCTGCTTGACTGCAAGTTTTCTTCTCACAGTCCCCATCCCTGAGTTTTTTCTTCTTATGCTTCTTCTCTTCTTTATGTTCTCTCTTTTTCTCATAGTCCCTGAGTTTTCCTGCTCACCCATGCTTCAGAAACAGAGGAGGAGACCAGAACAGAGAGATCGGCGGAGAGAGATGGTTGAGAATGAAGGGTGATTTGATCGGCGGAGAGAGATGATTTTGGGAAGAAAGCTGAGTGTTGCTGATGTTCAAATTGGTAGACTTGATTTCAAAACAGAGAGATCCTAGACATTATTATTTCGAAAGTTTTAGTTTTCCCGTTATTTTTTTTGAAACAAAGCTCGAGCACGTGCGAGGGAGCCTCCCTCGCCCATTTCCTCGACATTTAGAATCACCCTAAAATCAAAGTTGTTGGAATTCTGGAATGAGAGGATTTTTAGCACCTTGTTGTGTGCTCGAAGAGTTTTACTTGTGGGGATTGACAAGTTTTTCCAGGGGAATAAAACGCTCTCCGAAGCTTTTACATCTTGCTATTCTGTAATGTTCAAAAGATGATGTCGTGAACTTGACTGATTGGATTGGACAATGTTGCCCCACTTCACTGCTCTCGAAACCCTATGGATTTATGATTGCAATGAAGAACTAGAGACACGATGGAAGAACAAGGATGAGTACTACTACTTCAGCTTGGTTTCCCATCTGAATTAGAAAAATCCTAAATTTTATGGTTAAGTTTATTAAGCTCCCATCTGAAATGGTGGTAAAAGTCAAATCCCCCTCCCATTTCTTCAGAAATTCCATTCATACCGCTTACCTCATTGTTATTTTTCTTCAGCTGTTGCATTTTTAGACTTTTCTATAAATTATAGAAAAAATTTCCCAATTCTTTCCATAAATTAAGCCTATTTTTCTTGTTTTTTTTGATTGGTATTTCTATCTGCACATGTAAATGGATCATAAATTATATTTTCAAAGATGTCATTTTTCTGGTCTCCTTGCAGATCAGACTACTTGTATACTTCACCTTTCCACGCCTTGGTAGCTGTGTCACTGCTAGCTTCAAAAGCAATGGCTGCACGAGATGAAATATTGAATCTATTTTCCCCAGATCCCATCCTTGCTCACATCTTTACCGCAAGCTCGCAAGAGAAAATTAAGTGTTGCACTGATTCCCTTCCATTCTACAATGACTGCACCAATTAATTATCTTGCGAGGAAACCATCTTCTCTACTGAACCCACTTTAGAAATTATGTGCTTCTGATATTTAATTTTGTGAATAATTTACCTATCTTCACAAAGTGCACTCATATGGAAAATATATTTGAATAATTTGTGCCAGATTTCTAAGACTATGAGCGATCTCCAAAGCGCCTTTTCCTCACTCCTGAAACTAGGAAACGCCATAACTATTTTGAGAGCAAGGGTTGATGATTGACACTCTGAGCCACATGATGCCTAAGCCCCGCTTGCTTTGCGAATTGCGTAACTATGCTCACTTCACTGAATATAGTTTCTTTAACTCAATTCTTTGTTGGAAAAGGTTATATGGGAGCCTTAAATGAAATCATTAAGGGATTAAGGCTTCAATGTGATATATATATTATCCCTGTTAGCATACAATGTTTTAAAAACAAAGGGAGAAGGGGATATACCCAACCAACCCCAAAGAGTAATCAAAACCTCCAACATCATGTTTCCAACTGTACACTTTATTGATAAAATCACGTTATTCCTTTCTCTCCAGACCCTCCAGCGTAAAGCAAAAATCACCTTCCATGAGACGTTCTATTTTGTTGTCTCAATATCCCCCGTAAAAACCAGTTTGTTAGCAATGGAAGTCGAGGACATAAGAAATACTAGAATGTTGGGAAAGGCATCGTTAAAATCAAGGCAACTCTTCCCACGTTGAAAGTCTACTAGCGCTTCCATGCTTCAAGCCTACTCCAAACTCTGTTAACCACTTACTCTCCTATCCATGTAATTGTACCCAAAGGGAATCTGAAATATTTCACCCATAAACCTATTTTACGTTACAACGACAAGGTCTTGCAACCCTTGAACCTCATCAACAAGAAGAAGAGTAATTTGTGGAACGTTGCTTTAGCCTTAAAACCACTTCAAACTAGCGTAAAGGCTTCCCACTTCAATGGAAGAATATATTGTCTTGGCATATTGCAAGATAAGAATAAAGGTATCTACCAGTTTATTGATGTTCGCCTTCAGTACCATATTCACAAATGTTGGTCCAGAGTAGAAAGTAGAAACCATTATCCCCATGCCTCATTCCCCAAGTTGTTCTGAAAAACTGAGAAGTGATTCATTGACATTGAATGAGGGGAAAATAGTTAGTATCCAGTTATACCATTTCCCATCAAACAACACCTCCTAAACATGTAATCCACAAATAGTATGAGAAAATCTATCTTATTACAAATGATCTATTGCTTCCTGGAGTGCCTACGAAAATCACTTGTAGGAATCTAACAGATCCTAAACCAAGACTTCATGTCAATAATCAAGGAAGAAAAAACTGTAATCAATGCATACATGAAGTCGCCGTTGATGAAGAATATTCTCGCAACAATCCTCACAAACTAGCATATTCTCGCAACAATCCTCACGAACTAGCAACACGCAGCAGAGAGATCTTCTACCTCCAAAATCTTTATTTTTTGTTTTCTCAAACCAGATGGTAAAAGTGGGAGATAGATAATTAGGGTTGGAGTGGGGACCTCAACCGTATATATAGAACCCTAATTCTATTATTAGCCTATCATCGATAATAAAATTATATTGGGACTTAAATTGATATCTATACATAAATAACCTCCATATTCAATTTAATAATATTTGTTGTAATTATGACAATTATAATGTTGTAGGGTATTATTTATTTTGAGATTGAGTTATTTAATAATCAAATAAATAAAAAAAAGGGTGCCAACATAATTTTGTGTAAACTCTAATCTTGAAGGGTGGTTTTAACTTCGGGTTAAATAGGAATTTCATTCTTCTTAGCCACATAAAAAGTCTGTAAAAAAAAAAAAAAAAGATGAAAAAGAGAATGAACAAAAGAAACATGAGTAAAGCATGTAAGTTTTCTTTTCCCTTTATATTAGTATAAAACTTAGCTTCCATCCTTCTTTTGGTAGTTGATTTTAATTGTTCGTTGGAGTCTAATCGGGGTTTCCTCCCTTTGTATTTTGACTACTTTTGTTTAAATGCACGGTAGTTGTCATTTTTCAACTTTTACCTTTAATTGTTGAGATGATGGAAAGTTGAAAATAAATTAACCAATGGCATCTAGACATTACATGTACATATTTCCAACTTTGAATGCATGAATCCTCTTTATGTACTCATAAATTGTACGATGACTTGCTTTATGTTTCATTTTTGTTGGTAAATCAATAGAACTTCTTAGGTTGTTTAATCAACAAAAAGGGTGTGAATTGGGTTTTGTGTACAGTGACTTCTTTTTTTAATCATAAACTTCACAGTGACATCATTGTTTTTATTTTTATTTTTATTTATTTATGTTTTATTTTTGGTTGTTTAACCAACAAAAAGGTGAGAGTTGGGTTTTCTTGTATATTTTAACCCTCAACTCATCTACAGTGGTTTTGTGTCAATGGGTATGACCCACTAATGAGATACTTGAATAAATTTGACATATTTGATTTAGGAGTTAGGGATGACTCACCTATGAGATAGTATGTTGTCATTTGATATGAATTTACTATCACTGAATTGTTACGTGTGAAATGTTTATTGTTGTGATATTTTTATTTTATTTTATGCATTGGTTGATAAAATTAATACTCTAGGACTAGCTAGAATTTCTTAGCTAAAAACCACACTTTTATTTGGAAGACTAATGTTTATTAGTTAATTTGTGATTTGTTAAATAGTTTAAATAAAGATGGGTCTGATCCCTGCTTTAATATAGAAAAGTTGGATAAAAAAATGTGACATTCCCTAAAGAATGGGTGGATTGGTTTATGATTGACAAAATGTCAAGCGATATGAATAAATTTGAATTCATATATTTAAATAACATAGAATTTATCACTTAGAACTACTACACCTATTTTTGTTTATGATCTCCCATATCTTATAGAGAAACTAAATAACCTTCGGGTTGTTTTGCGGATGTGAGACACATCTTTCCTATAGAGAAACTAAAATAACTTTCGGGTTAGTCTTAGGGAAATGTGGTGAGTTTGAAATGCCTAAAATAGACTTGATTATTTATTCGTAAAAAATGTGACGTGATTTATGCGCATTGTTAGCCCAAGAGTGACTTTTATTGTACTCATATAGTTAGGGGTATCCGGTGATGTATGCCAGTATGTGATGTATCCTCACTTGGGCATGGATGACGGAGAAATCTTCCTTTATATGAGAGAGGCATACATACATGTATGTTCGGTACAGAAGTGGTGCGAATGTGGTATAATTTAAGTGATCAATTCATTATAAACGGATAACTGGGTTAAGATAAATAATTTATTTGTTGATAAATTCTAATTAAATAAATATTTCAATTATTGTCTTCTAATTACTTAGTGTAGGATGACAAGTCTACTAACCTTTTATGTAGGTCCAACTTGCCATGGTTAATTTTCCAAGGTAAGTACATGTAAGGTAAATAGTTACTAAAACACGCTAGAAAATGTAATTAGCTTTATACATTTGCCTCATGGATGAACTACTTGTTTTTTTGGGCTATTTTTGTCGTACTTTATTTCTTGTCATTCCATAGTATTTTATTGATTTTGGGAACGGAGAACTTCACACCAGCGTAATTACTGACCCAAGTGGGCTTTGGCTTCTTGGGTACATTTCTATGGAAATATAACCGACTAACTTTGTTTCAGGATTAGTAGTTTCGGGAAAGGTTAGAGAAATGTGTTTCGTGTGGGACGAGCATTGCTGGGTAGTTGCACACTACTCGAAAGCCTAAGTCCTTTTGTTTGTTAGGTGACAGTTTAATATTTTGTAATAGAACTTGGAGTTCCATTTTTATTGGGAGAGTTATGTTCATATTTAGTTGAACTTGTTAGAATTGGCTCTACGAAATTTGATATTAGTTTCCTTCATTTTGATGAGTTATTTAGATCAATTGTTTTATTTCTCTTCATTCTGGTAAATTGTGTATTTGATTATTTCTCGTGGATGCCAACTGTTACTTTTAGTGAAGGAATTTCATGTCCCAAATTTGGGGAAAACGGATAATCTTACGCGGATATTAGATTGGGGCGTAACACATGTCAAGACATAAAACATGTAATTAGAAACGTGTTTATGACTCTAGTTTTGTTTCTTAATGATCACAATTAATTAGGTCTAATCAAACACCACTCACTGTAGTTCGACAGTCTACAACGTATAATAATATGAACTATGTAGATCTAACTTAAGGGAATTTTATAACAATCTCCCACTTGAACTACATAGATCATCCATAAATTATACATTGTTAACTCTTATGAACTCAAAACTTGACTGTCGAGAATTGTGAGTGTTGTTTGAAAACATTCGAGTCCATTGAAAATATCAATCAATATAGGATTGTAGTGGCCTTCACCACATTTATCATGGTTTGACCCATCCATGGTCACAAATACCAACACAATCAACGACATAGATCAAAGTATGGATGTGTAGCAAGAAAATGACATGTAATGTGATCCCTGATCATGTACACTTTTAACTGGTCCTACCTTATGATTCAAAATTGAATCGCCTTATTCTACTTAATCAAACTGTATATGTACAACCATAATTGAAAAAGTAGAAATCTTAATTTTAGAATAATCAGTAAACTAAATATGATCACCAATGACAATTCAACATGGTAATTTAGACTTCCAATGATAAGGAACATCATAAGAATTAACCATGCTGTAAACGAGCAACATGCTCGTTGAACACCTTATGTGGTACACTCTTAATTGTCATAAAATGTTTCTGAACCTTTTCTTTAACGAAAAAGAATCTTTAAATTGATATAATTTAGAATGAACTATTGTCATTCTCTTAATACAATCAACGACTTTATTTCATAACGTTTCTCAATGAAACCTATAGTGTGAAACCCTGAAATAAAAAAAAATCTTTCATCATAATGTTTGATCACATGCGCTACATTAAACAAAGAATTCTTCTAGGCAGTACACTAAAAATTTACCTTGAATATCCAATCCAATTGATTAGATCCTTAGCATGTGAGCATATACTTGTATTCTTTTAAAATATTGCAACAACCGTTGCTCAGTGAATACTCTTTATTCTGAAATATCTGTCAAACATTTCAATGATATACATAATATCCTAATACAAATTAACTTTATCATACATTATACTCTCTACTCTATATACATGAGAGATGATTTTCATGTATTCATTTTCATATATAAATCATTTTTTGGGCATTGAACAAACTTAACTTATCACTCGTAATAATGAATACCTTACCTAGTGCAAAAACCTACCAAGTGCCAATTCAACAAATATCTGATGTGATAAACCAATAATACAATGTGACCAATGTAATTACCTTGTATGCCTATCACAAAATATGCTATAGCAGAAAAAGCTTAATAAGAAATTTTGTTGAAAGAAATAAACTTATAGCACAATTTTTAAGTAGGATTTCATCAACACAACACTAGAAAATAATAAATTTGTTCCTACTAATCTTATGATAAACACATTGATCAACCAAATTTTTCTCAATACCGTAGGAGGAAATTATTAGATTAAACATTTTATATCATTGACGAAATGTCTATTTTGTTGTAGATGAATTTCTTTAATTTGCAAACTTTATGTTTTGAGTCTTTAATCTCAAAACCCTTTAACATTAGAAATGCAGTCTTAACGTCCATCTAATGTAACTCTAAATCATAATGAGCTAAAATTGTCATAATAATTCTAAAAGATGTTTTTTCATAGAAACTGAAGAGAAAGTCTCTTTATAATCAATGCCTTCATTTTGAGTAAAGCCTTTAGCGATAAGACATGCCTTATATCTTTCGATGTTACCTTTGGAATCACGTTTGGTTTTAAAAGTTCATTTGCATCCAATTGATTTCACCCCTTTAGGTAACTCGACAAGATTCCAAACGCCGTTGTCCTTCATAGACTTTAACTCATCTAACATAACATTCATCCAATCTGAAGAGTGAGCATTTTGTTTGACTTGAAGAAAAGTGATAAGATCATTTGCCACTCCTCTATCAAACTCATGCTCATCGAGATAAACTATATAATTATCTGGAATATCATATCTTTTCTCCCTATTGGATCTTCTTATTAGCATTTATAATCGAGGAGGTTGACGATCTTCTGAATTAGCAGAAGGCAATCCAACTATAGCTTCGTGATTTGCATCCGCAACCTGCTCAAGAACAACATGATCAATTTAACAGTTTGAATATCCATCATAGGAATGTCAACACGTTCTTTTTTTAAAAACTAATATTTCTGGATTGTGTACTCCCACTATTCTCAACATCTTCAATAAACTTGACATTATCCGTCTCAATTAAGGTATTAGTAGATGGACAATAAAAACTTAAATCCCCTTGATCTTTCTGAATATCCAATAAAGTAGCAACTAACAGTTTTGAAGTCCAATTTTCCATCGTGAGGCCTAGCTTCAGCTGGACATCTCCAAATATGTAAGTGTCGAATGCCAAGACGTTTACTAGTTTATAGCTCATATGGGATTTTGTTAATTGCTTTACTGGGTACTCTATTAAGGATATAAACTGCAGTATTTAGCGCCTCTCCCCAAAGAGACTCTGGGAATGTATAATACCAAATCATACTCCTAACCATGTCTTTTAGGGTCATATCTCGTCTCTCAGATACACTATTTTGACGTGGTGTCCCTGGCATTAACATTGGCCACAATCCAGGGACACCACGTATTTGGCCACTATTTTGACGTGGTGTCCCTGGCATTAACGTGGTGTCCCTGGCATTAACATTGGCCACTATTTTGACGTGGTGTCCCTGTATATCTCCCTGTAAGGTATAATGCCACATTCCTGTAAGTACCTCGCAAATGGGCTTGAACATTGGCCTGAATCGTCATATCTACCATAGTATTCACCACCTTGGTAAGATTTAATTTTTTTTTATTATGTTGATTTTCAACCTCAGCTTTATAGGCCTTGAACACATCCAATGATTGCGATTTTTCATGTATTAAGTATAGATACACATAGTGAGAATAATCATCTATAAAAATGATAAAATACCGTTGACCATTCTAAGAAGCCGTATGGAATGGTCCAGAAATATCAGTATATATCAAATATAAGAAACCTGAACTCCTATGTGCACCTAACTTCCTAGTGTTTGTTTGTTTCCCATTTATGTATTTAATAAAAATCATAAATTCTGTAATATCAAGGATATTAAAAACTCCACTTGACACAACCCTTTCAATCCTCGGTCAAGAGATATGACCTAGACACTTGTACCATAACATAAAAGAGTTCTCTTTAATTAATCTTCGCTTAGCACAATAATTAATAACATGCAAAGTTTTATTTGACTGTAAGTGAAAAACATCTAAGTTTAACTTATATAGATTATCAATTAGAGATCCAGTACCAATAGAATTGAATTTTGTAAGAGACTCAAACTTATTTTCCAAAAAAAAAATATAACCGCATTTATCCAAACTGGAAACATAAATTAAATTTCGCCTAAATGATGGTACATAAACTATCCCATCCAAATCCAAATAAAAACCAGATTCTAATTTTAATTTAAAGACTCCAATTGCCTCCACACATGCTTTATTGTCATTCCCCATGTAAATGAACTTTCAACATCATTTGGTTTCCGACTCCTTATGCATTTCTATATGAAAACACTGATGTGAATAGTTGCACCTATATCTATCCACCAGGATTGGCGTGGTACCTCAACTAAATTAAATTCAGAACAAACAAAGCTAAATTTATCACATTTCTTTGCGAGCCACTTCTGATATTTTAGACAATCATTCTTCACATGACCCGTTTTCTTGCAGAAGAAACATGTAGCGACCTTATCATGTTTCTGTTGCACATTTGCTTGTGAAGTCCCATTAGATGCAATTCCCCTAGCTTTAACATAAATATTTCTTTTCTTTTTCTTGATGCCTAAATTGTCATTGAAAAATGTCGTTATGTGAGCACTTTCTGTCTTTTCTCGTTTCAGTCGTTTCTCTTCTTGCTCACATTGAGAAATGAGCTCATTAAGAGTCCATTCCATTTTTCCCTTTGAGTATTATATTTAATCTTAAAGGGACCAAACTGTGCAGGAAGAAAAATCAAAATAAGGTGCACAAAGATATCATCAGAAAACTCCAAATTTAGTGTCCTCATTTTGGAAACAAGATTAGACATTTCCATTATGACTAATGTGACAAATCGGTCTACAACTTGGCGTAGGAAATCCTTAGCATTTTTCTTCTTAGGCATCGCATCACGAAAAGTTTCAGAAATAAAGTGTTTAATTATCATAAGACTAGTGCGATTAAAGCGCTCTGACTTTTCATAAGAAGCCTTATTTAAGCTAAACTAGGCTTAGTGGGTTCATTAAGCGCATAATCCAAATCCATACACCAAAAAATGATTACTATATGCTCTTTCCATTTTTCAAAATTTGATCCATTAAGCACTGAAATGTTATTTAAGTTGGGAGATATTGAAGAAACATTAACTAAATAACACAAAAGAAATAATCTCACATCAATATATGTACATCCCATCAACTTTAATGCATTGATATAATAACAAAAAAAAAAAAAAGTCATTAACATCATGCAAATTTTGTCTATTTAAGAAAAAAAAAAGACGAAGGGCAAAAAATAGTACATATAAATTTACATCTTTAATAATGAGCCCTTATGAGAAATCGAGCACACTATTACAATTCAAGTCTTTGGACACGCATGATAAAATCGGGCTTGGTCAAACAATGACTTTCATTTAAGTCGATCATTGAATGCATAAGTGAATTCCAAAAATATTGTACTTAAATTAATTACCTTATACGTCCAATGGATCGGCCATAATAACAACTTTCATTTGGGCCTATTGTTATTCGCATGGGTCATGACATAACCATATGCAATCCACTAAAAAAATAACTGAAATTCAAATTTAAATAAAATTTTATAAAAGATGTCACTTAGGCGATGTAGCATAAAATTTAACTTAAATCTAAATTTAACTTAAATCTAAATTTTCGATTGCTAATTAAAATATTCTTGATGTGCTCTTAAAAATTTAATAAATGCAGGTGCGAAGAAAACAGAAAATGCAACGAGATCCAGTCCAATAGGCCAGGTAGCCCAAACAGGCCTTATGGGCTCAAATAACCAATGCCGGTCCAACCAACCAGACAGAATTGGTTCACTGGACTTAACTGAACTGGACCGATTCGGTTTAGCAAGACTGAATCAAACTGGTTCAACTGAACTGAACCAGCTGGACCAACCATACCCATTTAGTTAAAACAAGCCCAAATAATGATCCAGGCCCCATAAATTGACTTTGGCCCTTAATAATCTGGCCCAAAAAATGAGCCAGACCCCATAAATTTGATTCGGGCCTTTACAAGTCAGGCCCCAAACAAAAAATTAACAATAAAAGGTCCAAAAAAGGGTCGTCTTCTTCGATTAATCTCTATGAATTGGGGAAACAACAGACATAATGGAATTGAATTCATAGTGAGTGTTGACAATCGAAGGAAGACAGTGGAAAACCCCCCAAGCTAGCCCTAATATTTCCCTCTGTGAGTTGTCTGCTAATCAATGACCCCAATTCGAGCCGAGCAATTTGTTTGCTCCATCTCTTTGTGATCAACCTGGTCCTATTGACAGACGCCTCGCCAGACGACGAAGCTTAATTCGCCATGGAAGGTCAATCGACGGAAAAGAGCAGGTAGTGATCAAGAACAACTCGAATCATCAACCAAAAGAAGGGTGTTGATCGATCCTGTTGACTCGAAGAGAATTTGTTGTTGTTATTTATTTATTTAAATTGAACAGTGATGTACCATATATATAAGTTTCAATATCGTTCTAACCACCACCGACTACCCAAAAGATCATATGGGGTCGATTATTGAACGACTAAACCATGATCCAGTTGTCGGGAGAACCGGATCCTACGAAGTAAGTTTTTAGGGTTTAGGTAAAACCCGACGTGAGGATTGATTAATTAATCAAACAATAAGTAAAATTCGTATGTTTTCTACAATGATTCTAACTAAGAGGCTTTGATACCACTTGTAGGAAGATCCTAAACCAATACCTCATGTCAATAATAGGAAGAAATTTTTTTAATCAATGCGTATCTAAAGTCGCCATTGATAAAGAATACCCTCTCAACAATCCTCACGAACTAGCGACATGCAACGAAAAGATCTTCCACCTCAAGAACATTTCTCTTGTGTTTCTCAAACCAGATGAAAAAAAGTAGGAGATAGAGAATTAGGTGTGGAGTGAGGACCTCAACCATATATATAGAGCCTTAATTCTATTATTAGCCCATCATCAATGATAGAATTATATTGGAACTTAAATTGGTATCTACACATAAATAACCTTCATACTCAATTTAGTAATACATGTCAAGACATAAAATATGTAATTAGAAACGTGTTTATAACCCTAGTCTTGTTTATTAATAATCACAATTAATCGGATCTAATCAAATATCATTTACCTATAATTCGACAATCTACAAAGTATAATAATATAAACTATGTAGATACACCTTAAGGAAATTTTCTAACATCACTGAGTCTCACAACTGGATAACCTTCAATGAGATGACGCCCATTTTCAATTTTTGCTTTGAAAGAAAAGACACTGTGCGAACACTTATGAAGGAGCCAAGTCCTTGAAGGCAATCTTCCGGACTGCTGAAATAAGGGTAATTGAGCAGTAGTCATCAACACTCGAAGTTCGTTGGCATTTCGTAATAAGAGTATTGATAATCACTCGGAATAAGGGTATTTACTATTAAGTCCAATCTCCACTCAAGAAAACATTCCTATTTTTATTTTTTACTAAGTAAGACAACGAATTTTATTCAACAGACCTACCCAAGAATATATTCCTATATCCTCATACTTGCTATCACATCCATATGTGCCCATTGCCAAAGCATGGACTTGACTCAAAGGTCAAGTTATGTATGGGTTGTTCTTCTATTTGAAATTATACTATTATTCTCTTTCTAAATGGTTCATGTGTGAACCTAATCCAGTGTATTGAATTGGTCCAAAGAATGGTCTGTAGGACTCTCATCCAAGAAAACAATTAGTATTAACATCTGCTTTCACCTTCATGAAATCAACCCTAATGCGCCCCATTACTAGGTTTCATTAGCTCAATTGTTTATTTTTCTCGCTGCAGAAATGTCTTCAATTCAATAGTGAGAGATTAGAAGAGGTCTACAGAGCTAAACAGCTAGACACAAAACAATGGATGCCCCACCATTTTCTCCCTAAGAATCTGAAAAAACAAAAACGAATAAGGCGGTATGAACAATACAAATGGACCAAAACTGGAGGATTTGATAAAGAGAGTCTTCTTTGTAACTTTCTCAATGATCACAAAATGGACATCAATCGATATCTATGCTTGGTTTTGTTAATGAGAGTGAGTGCTTATTTCATGTATTTCCCAGTTTGGTTTCGCATTTTCTAAGAGTAGCAGATTGTATTGGTGGCAAAACCACGCTTTTCACAAGTTGATATGATCTCCCATATCAAATTGATTTGAGACATTGCTTCAAATGAAAAGAAATCCTTGGTTTAATAGAAAAAACTTTGCCTGTAGAAACTCTTTGTTATCTTATATCAATGGCATGTCCTACTATACTAATCATAATGTTTTCTTTAGATGTCCATGTTTGAAAAAATGGATGACTAATTGGTTGATAAAATGATAAAATGTGTGACCGTCTGACACCAACTAGGGGTGGGCACGGGACGGGATGAACCTCATCCCTATCTCATGTCGTTCCTTCAGGATCGAGATGAGATAAACCTCATTCCATCCCAAACAAGTTTGGGACGGGATCAGTTTCTGTTAGCAACAATGGTTAAAATCCAAAATTCTATCTAACCCAAAATAGAATCATTATGTTGAAAGAATACCGATTGAACTGAGTTGAATCATTAGTGCACTTACTCTTCTTTCTTCATTTAAAGGCAAAATCAAAACTCCTTTAGGTCCTTAACACATAGCCATGTCCCATTATTCTGCCGAGCTTTGCTACAGAGCGAGGGAGGGAGCGAGGGAAAGGGGGCGAGGGATGAGTGGTAACCACCCATCTGTCTCGAGATGGGCGCATCAAATTTGAGATGTGCGATGAAGCTCATCTCGAGGCGGATGGGTGGCTTTCACCCATCCCTCGCTCCCTCCCTCGTTCCCTCCCTCGACCCCTAGAATTTTCCTATTCTGCCTTAACATTACAATGAACATGACCCTTATTGCACTACAATTGCAACTTAGACATTTGTAGACCAACCATTCTATTGTCTTCTCATATTTCAACTCCACGAACATGACACTATATGAAATCCAAATGTCAAATTGGTTCATTATGAAAAAATGTTTCGTCTCTAGCTATAACAATCATCCACTTTTGGATGTAGCAAATACAAAACACACACAACACCATTCAAGTAAAAAATATTAGGTAGCAAACTAGGCGACTAGTACATATGTTAAAATCAAAGTAACATTTGAAGACAAATTGTGCACTGACTTGGTTAAAACGCGGGTTTAAAAGCAATAACTCGAGAGGATTCAATCAACACCAATTGACTAAGTTGTAAGATGCATTTGAAAATATTAAAATTGTTAATAAAAAACATTAAAAAAATCAGTTTGGGACGGGACAAAATTGAAAATCTTCATCCCGATCCCACTCTAGATCGGGATGAGACGGGATCAAGATGAGATTGATCAATCCAAATAAGATTCGAGAAAAATCAGGACGGGACGAGATGGGATTGGGACGTGATCGAGATTGCGGGATGGGATGCCCACCCCTAACACCAACACTTTTTACCAAATAAAGCTACATTATCCGCGAAGGAGAATGAATTGATGATAAGATTTTCATCATGTAGGGTAAGCTATTGAATATGACCACCAATGGTGGAAGGACCTCTGACAATCCCAAACGCGACAACTTTTCTGGATAAGAGCTCCTCACATGGGCCCTTGATCCCAGCTCTTCCTGTAAACTCCCCATTATCAACTTAAACTGGTCAGCCTTTGATATGGGTTGAAGTTTTTGCTCTCTTGGCCGATGACTTGAGATTTGTAGTTTCGCAATTCAAAAGGATTATCACCGTACAACTAAGACACACTTTGAGGTTATATTCGCAACAATGGAGGGCATGGGCACCTTGTCCATACAAAACATGTGGTTTAAATACCGCAAGAGGATGGAAGAGTCTCTACATGAAAAAGAGGACTGATTGCACAACGCATTCGCTTTGGGAGGCATGACTTTCTCAAGCCTTGGTGCAATCATCTATGCCTCCATCTTTGTAACAAAAATGCATGGTATGTGACAAAAGGGCAAAACAAAAATGCTACATGCTATGCGACACAAGGGCACACACAAAAATAGGTCACAAGAGAGTATACCTCCAACTCCAATTATGCTTCAGAAGCCGCATGAGCCTGACTTTACTATTGAAGATCATTAATGAAGTAATGTGTTAGTTTTAAGTTTAGCTTTAATATGTAAGATGTAGAAAATGGACGGACTTTCTTAAATAATATTTTTCCTCTGTGTATCAAACATTTTTGTATAAAATTATTACAATGTTGCACAAGAAAACCTCATATTTTTGTACTACTTTGTAAAATTATCATTTTGGTGAACTAGTTCAGATGGATTGTTGATGGTTGTTAATCTAAGTCTCATTCACTAATGATATTATTTGTCCAATACTTGATTTGGTTTTTGTAACACCCGTACTTTTCCAATGATATTTTGTACATGAAACTTTGGTTTTATAATTCTTATTCTCTTGTTAAAATAATATACATTTACTTATGTTGTAGCCACGAAGCTTGTGAATGTTTGGTTTAGTTTGAATGAGTTGAAATTCTAAGTAGATTCTCTATTAATATAAGATGTGAATTTTTGGTTTGAGTTGCATTTTGTTAAATCTTATTTTATTTAGCTAGTGTGATTTTGAAGTTCATTTATCTCTCTCACCTTCCGAATGTCAAGACATGATTCCATTTAAAGTGTTTATAATGTAACAACTTTTTTTTTTTTTTTTTTTTTTTTTTTTTACTTATCTAGATTGTATTTATCTCCGTGTTTCGATTTTGATAAAAGTAATATTTGAATAATATCATATAGTGAGTTTTTTTGTTCATAAATTATGCGATGGCTGATAAAATTATTACTCTCGTGCTAGCTAGAAATTTCTTAGTTAAATGTTACATTTTTTATTATGAAATGTTCATTTTTATTAGTTAATTAGTGATTAAATTAAATAATTTATTTTAGAATGGGTGCATAAAGTAAGCTATAGCTTGGACACATTATTAAGATTTGGGCTTGGGCCATTCTTTTTGTTATTAGAGTAGTGATACTGAAAGTGCAAATATATTATGTTAAAACCCTAGTTATATTAGGATTTTTTTCATTGTGGTGACTAAGTAATTCTCTAGTCATACATAGTTGAAGAGAATGAGAAAAAGAGAAAACAATAAGAAGAATAATAATAATAATTTGTGAGTTCTTCATTCTCTTGTATTCATTAATTTTTATTAATTTTGTTTAGATTAATCTATGAACTTGAGGTTAGATTTCACTACGTAAATATGTTTGCAAGTTCATGTTTTGAGGAAGTGTTGTATTGCATTTTTCGTGAAAATTGGTCGAGTTAAAAGAAAACTCAAAACTAATTTTTTGTTAAATCCCGTAATTCAAGACAATTCTGCGCAATCTTAAGTTTTGTAGTAGAACGAGACCTTCCAATGGTCAAAATCATTTCAAATTAAATATGTAGATTCACAATACATGTATGAAAAACATACCATTGGTTTGTAGTCCATCCAACGGTTAGATGTCCCTCGAGGCATAGAAAAAAAATATATTGGTCGAATATTAGAAATCCCGATTTTTGCAAACTTTTCGTAGGGTTCTTTGGCTTATGTGTGAATGAAATTGAAACATATATTACACTCACCTATAATGGGTATTATTTAGTAGAAGTTAGTCAACCTCAGTTAGATCTAAATAGAATGATGGCATGTCCTTTTTTTTAATCTTTATTTGGATGTCTGAGATGATTCATCTCATGAAAATTAGTAGTCTTAACCATATCACGTGTTGTCTTTGATTGTTGTTGTTGAAATTAGCGATGGGTATGTGCACACGTGGGTTCGAGTTTAGATTGGTTTTTTATTTTATATTTGTATTACGACTTGTGTCGGCATTTGGCATGTTCGATGCTTTGGATATTTTTGTACTAGCTTTACGGAAACTTGATCAACCGCTTTCAAATCTGTGAGAATTTCTCACTCTATATACACTTTTACTCTAAGTATTTATTTGCGAACAAAATCTGATTTAATTTTTTTGAGGACTTATAGTATTATGTTTAGTATATGCTGAATAGTTCACTTTAAATTTGTTTAAGAATATATGTTATTTTATATTATTGAAATATATACAGTGTGCTTTACAAAAATGTTATTTATTATATATTGGTATATCCTTGAAATTGAAATTTAGAATTTTATACACGTGGGATGAACAATATGTTTGGAGCTAAACCATTGAAATATTTATTATGTTGAGATTAGGTGGGTACATTTTGGGAACATTGTATGAATATATTATCAAATGGTAAATTGTGATAACCTATACAAATGATATCTTTTGATACGTGCTCATTGTATGAATATATCTTTTGAAATTAATTTGTGAGGATTTATCTCTGGATGAGATGATCATTTGAGTATTTGTATTGTTATGAAATTTGACATGTGCATGAATTGAGTTTGATTGTTATGTAATTTGACTGGTGGATTTTATAGTGATCCTTGATAGTCAAGGGTCAGTATGTTAATGCATTATGGTTCATATAAGTATTTCATTGTGATTCATCCGGAGTTGCTAAGCTGCATTTGAGATTTAGCTGAGTTTTATGCTCTTTTCCAGAACTCCAAAAACAAAAGTAAAAAAAAAAGTGAATTGAAAAAAAATATGATTTAGTATACAGACTTGTTTGTATACTTGGTATATGATTTTAGTATGAAGACTTACTTGCATACGAGGTACACAGTTCCATGTGAGTTCGGATGTACGTATAGTGATATATACTTGTCATTGACCGAATTTTGGGTGCGAAGATATGTCTTTCGATGTGGTACCTCACTTAGAACATGTATGCTCCGAGTGGTTTTCGAGGCAAGAGAGACACACTTGGGTGATGTGTGTTCGTCACAGGAGGGTAGTGCATTTGTGAAAAAAAAGTTTTTTTTTTTTTTTTTTTTTTTTTTTTTTTTGTATATATGCAAAATTATCTTAAAGGGAGAATCTATATGCTAGTTCAATCATTAAACGAGAACTACATATCTTCCTTACGGTAAAATGTGTATTTGTGATATTTCAATAAGGGTGCATTACAACTATGATTTGTAATATTTTGAAAGTAAATTATATTTTGAAATTATACCCATTTGTTTCTAACAATTTCGTGCATGTTGGCAAGTCTACTAATGTTTATACAAGTTACACTTGCCATGGTCATCCCTCACAATGTAAGTATTGGAAAAATATTAATTTACTTAAGTATGATAGAACTTATTAGATCGATACGTTTGCCTCGTTGAGAAACTACATATATTTGATTCGTGGTTTATTTGTTATGTATTTTATGTAACTTGTTTAATTTAATAAAGATGAAGATTATTCATACTAGCTACCTCACTGACCCAAGTAAGTCTATGCTCTTAGGTACATTTTTATTAGAACGTAGCAAATTAGTCTTTCTCAGATTAGAGAGTTTTTGGAAAGACGTTGGAGATTTATTTGTGAGGTGAACATCTCTAAAGAATTTTCTGGTTAGAAGTTTTTGTCTACTTCAATTATAATTGTTTTTTTATAAATGTTTATGTTGTTAAATTTTCACGACTAGAATTTGGGGAAAATGGATAATCTTAATCCTAAGTGGTTATAATGATTTTGTTTTCTCAAAAATTGGGGCGTCATAGTTAGGTATCAGAGCATTTGGTTAGCCTATGCTTGGGTAAATGTCTAGGTGATCCTCGGAATGTGGTCATGAGTAAGTGTAAAGGTGTAGAGATAAAATGACAAGTGTGGACTTTGACTTGTGATGAGATTCCTTTGACTTGTGTGCGCGGGAGTAATTAAATTTTATTTTTAATGTCTATATTGGGTAACATTATTCTGTCTAGTTTCCTTTTAGTGGATTTAATATCCCGAATGATTGGTTAGCCCTTTCGGCGAATCTCGGGACGAGATTGGTTTGAGGTGTATATTGTAACACCCATACTTTTCCAATGGTATTAATGAACATTTTAATTACGTAAAACTTTGGTTTGATAATTTTTGTTCTCTTCTTAAAATAATATAATTTACTTATGTTGTAGCAACGTAGCTTGTGAAAGTTTGATTTATTTTAATAAAAGCTGAAATTCTATGTAGATTCTTATTAATATGAGATGTGAATTTTTTTTATTTGAGTTTTTTTTAATAAAATCTTATTTCATTCAGCTAGTGTGATTTTGAAATTCATTTATCTCTCTTACTTTCCGAATCACGGGATGAGATTTCATTTAAGGTGTGTATAATGCAACGATTTTTTTTTTAAATTATCGAAATTGTATTTATCTCATTATTTCAACTTTGACAAAGTTATTATTTGAATAATATCGCATAATGATTTTATTGTTATTAAATTATGCATTTGTTGATAAAATTATTACTCTTGTGTTAGCTAGAATTTTCTTAGTTAATTTTTACATTTTTGTTATTGAAATGCTCATTTTATAAGTTAAATAGCAATTAAATTAAATAATTTATTTTAGAAAGGGTAGTAAGCTATAACTTGGACAAAATATTATGATTTGAGCTTGGGTCATTCTTTTTATTCTTAGAGTAGTGATTAGGGTAGTGATATTGAAGGTGCATATATATTATGTTAAAACCTTATTTATATTGGGGACTTATTCATTGTGGTGGCTAGGTAATTATCTAGCTGTAAAGGGTTGAAAATAACTTATTAGAGGGATATGTTTGCCTCGTTGAGGAATTACATGTCTTTGATTCGTTTTTTATTTGTGTTTGTATTTTATATAACTTGTTTTATGTAATAGAGATGGAGATTACTTATGCCAGCTACCTCGCTGACCAAATAAGTCTATGCTACTTGGGTATGTTCTTATTGGAACGTAGCTAATTAGTCTTCATCGGGTTAGAGAGTTTTTTGGCAGCGTTGTTGGAGGTTTATTTATGGGGTGAACATCTCTAAAGAATTTCCTAGTTAGAATTTTTTGTCTATTTCAAATTTTGTTTTTAGTAAATACTTCTGTTGTTAAATTTTCACGTCCCAAATTTGAGAAAAATGGATTATCCTAATCCTATGTGGATATAAGAATTTCGTTTTCTCAAAAAATCGGAGCGTGTCACATTTATACAGTTGTTATAGATTTGATTAGTATATTTCATTTAACCAAAAACTTGTGATTTACAACTGAATTAAAATCAGTCGACAACTTTCTAAAGTTGCCCATCTTTATCTTGTTCTAATTCCTGCCATGTTTGAAAGCTAATCACTCCTAGAGTCCTATACCTTTTGCAGCTAACATTTTGCTTATATCAAGATTTTTGAATTTCAACATATTTTTTTTTTTTGTCAAAGACATGGGTTAATCTCCTTCAAAATCCCTAACAAGCTAAGCAAGGTACTACCTCTACAAGAAGAATCTCAGCAAATAAGCACCTATCTAAAGGCACTACATTTCCACAAGTTTGAGACAAACTCAATTCACCCAATTATTGTGTATTGTGATTATACGGATATTACCTAATTACCGAATTATGAATTATCATTATTCTATGTATTTGTTTAACTAAACAAGTTCATGAATGTAATTAGTCTTATTAAATAGAAGTCATGGATCTATCCATTTTTGCAACAAACTAAAATTACATTCGATGTATACTTAATTAATTCGTTTAACCAAAACAAGTTCAGGAACATATTAATGAGTCTTATTATATAAAAGTCATGGATCTATATCCATTTTTTAAACAAACGAAAATTACATTTGATGTATAAATCTTAAAATACATGGAAAATGATAAAGAAGATGAATTTGAAGATGTTAGTTCTGTATTAGAGCCTATCTCGCATAAAGATGCACTCAAAACAACATTCATATTGCATAATTTTCTTTTGCAATACGAGAACACTACACTTGATCTTTTTAATGCATTAAGAAAATTTAGAGACGAGGTACAAGAATACATCAATTTCAAGAGGAAACAAGTAATATTGGAGTCATATTTTACAAATACCTCATAATCGAGTCATGTATATATATATACTTTTGATGTACGAGGAGATCATTAATTTATATATCAAGTGTGACCTATGTGTTTTTCTTTAAAATGTATTATTTTATAAACTTAGAGAATTATTAATTTACCACATTAGTCCCAAGTCAGAACCAAAAAATATATTTAATTGATGTTATTAATTTATTGAGTATTAATTTATCAAGATTATATTGTAGTTTGTAATGTAAGTTTTTGGCCCTGATTTGACAATTTCCTCGAAGGGAACATGTTTATATTGGTGTAATGAAATGTACATTGGACATACACATCTTGAGGGAAAAATAAACTAAAACTACAGATCTTACAAGCATTGTGAGGCAGATGACTAAGTCTAGGCAGTCAGGGAACACAACCATTTTTAAGCCAGGTTTGAGTTTTTTTTACATTTTTACATATTTTCTTTAAAACACAACCACAAACATCATTTATAAAGGAGTAGAAATGTAAAAAGCCTAGAACCTGATAAAATATGACTATGTTCCTTGACTACCTAGACTTGTTGGAGGCAGATATTTAGAAAGGACAAGATGGAGGAGAGAAGTGAAGGAAGAAAGGATAATGAGGTAGTGTTGAGTGGCCATTGGGTGGTTTGGGGAAGATGTGTAGGTTTTATTTATCTTCTCTTTCCTTTATTTAAAGTTCCAAACCACTTATGTCTCCTATAGATTTGCACTCTTAAAAATCTTTGTTTAAATTTAGAACAGTCATACGGTTCTAAAATATAATGCTTGGAATGCATGTCCAATCTTTCATTTTTTATGGAACTGTTTTGGTTCTTGTCATAGAGATTCTTAATATCAACCAGCTTGCTAAATTGTAGAATGGTCATTTCTGAATTTAGGGCCTAAAGTCAAAAATAAAACAAAGAACAAAGTTTCAATTCATGCTTATAAGCCTCCTTTAGAAGTCAATCTTGCAAAAAAATGATTCCAAATTAGATGTGTTTGGAATTACACAGGGATCCACACAAAAACTGTAGCTCATTTTATAGCCATATAAAACATATAATGGGTGGTGACTCCTAATTGACCTCATAATACCCAATTAGAAACCAAAGAGTATCCAATCTTAAATGGAACATGAAGGGTGTAATACTACCAAAAACTAGGAAATAGAAAACATTCATCAATTAATACTACAGTTACATCGGAAGTCTTAGAATGGATGCTATATGCTTTTCAACACTGCCTTTCCAATATTCATAAAAACTGCGTCTGAAATTTTTTTTTTTTGCTTTGCCTCATTGTACACTGGTAAGTTAGGCATCCCATCAAAAAGGGTTTTTTCAATGGGAATATAGTTAAAAATTAGTTATTAAAAAAAAAAAAAATTGATTTGTTCGCCTTTTTTGGCTTGAGTTTGAAGCAGAAGATATCCCACTTCAGTGTACAAATATCTATGAGTTGTTGATCAATATGTTAGAGATTATGGGAGTTTAGCAAGACGTACAGAGGCTTCTTCAACAGAAAACGAAAGTTGTAACAGTATCAAATTGTAATGATTATCAACTCACTACATCAAGATAGAGATTATGGGAGTTAAGCAAGATAGAGACTTCTTCAGTGTACAAGTATCTATGAGTTGTAATGATTATTAACCCATTGTATTAATTTGGTATTTTTGTAACAACTTCAAAATAATATTACTTTTAGTTGTATCAGTTCATCAAATAATTTACAAATTTTCACAAACAAAGTGATAGAATAATTGTATCACCATGAAGAATATGGTGCTACAAGTGATATTATTCGTGGTGATTCAATTTATTGTTGATGATACACCAAATTGTCCTTTAATCCGTGTCGTACACGTGTCTCGATGATCTCGTCAGCAGTGCAAAACGGGTCTAATTGCCCACCAAATCTGGCAAGGCCAGACAATGGTAAGCTTAATTCGACAGAATCCAAAGAGTTGATCTAAGTTGCAACGCCCTACTAAGCCCACACGTCACATGGTAAAGCCCAATACGCGCTAGGCCTAGTTAGGCAAGTATTTGGGGGATCTCCTAAGATGGGCATGCTAGCAATATATTGGTTCCGACTAGGATATATATACCGGAGTATAAGTTGTGTATGAAAACTTTCTTGCATGGACAACACTCCAAAAGGAAAACCTCTCCCGCAGATCTAGGAGCACAAGTCGTGTAGGAAAACTCTCATTCAAAGACGACTCCCAACTACGAAATGATCTCCAGCAAGATCTCTTTCCCTAAAATATGACACCAAAGGCCTAGCCGAACGAGGACTCTCATAGTATAAATAAGACACAGGATTGACGAAGAAATGTGCGCTACATAACCTAATTTACAATTTTAAGCTTTTCTCAAGACTTGTCTGACTTTAGCATCGAAGTGTCATCGGCCACCACAACCATGGTCCTTGTCTAATGTGCGTTCCTTGTGCAAGTCTAGGTCAATGAGAGCAGAATTCAACTACTTCAGTTTGGCATTGTCCGTGGAGGCCGACGAAGTTCCTTGAAAAAATAGTGATATCACCCTGCCTCACAATACAAAGATATGGTGACCACGAGATCTCACAACAATGGAGACATCTTCGAGCCCTCGAACGCTTGAACTGCGAGAACGCTGCCATGTTTGACGAATTCGGCATCGTGGGAGGAACAAATCAGATCCCCGCGTCGGTGGCTGCAGTGGCGGACCCCAGGGTGGATCTACTTTCAACTCAAATTCAGCTGATTGCATGAGCACTAGAGATGCTCACCCAACAATGAAAAGCCTCGTCCACAAAAAATACAAGGGAACATGTTCAGGAGAGCCAAGCTTTCCCTGTAGGCTCTCAGTGGACCAAAGGTGGGGGCCCAATGTCTAGGGCTGACGGACAGGTCTCCCAAAACCCCTTAGGGTGGGGCCCACCAATCCCGTCTTGTTGTTCAACCTCACTGTCCCGCCGTTATTAGGTCATATCATAAATGAGCTTTTACCCAAGAAATTCACTCGGTCGAGCTGGAGTTCTATGATGGGATGACAGACCCGTCTGATCACTTTCAGCATGTAATGACACTCAAAGAAGGATTCGAAGCAATAATGTGCCGGTCTTTCCCTACAAGCCTGAAAAAGTTAGCGCTGACCTTGTTCCACAACCTCCCCCTGAGGTTCATCGACTCATTCTGGACACTGGCGAAAGCGTTCCTTACACGTTTCATCCGAAGCCAGTGAATCAGGAAGTCTTGCATTATCTACTCACCCTCATATAAGAGCCCAATGAAACGTTAAAAAAATATGTTACATGCTGTAACGATGAGTTTACTCTCATCGATAGCTGCAGTAGCAACACCGCAGTCATAGCCTTCTCCTCAGGTCTGAAAAGAGGCATGTTCTATGATTTCCTCACTTTGAACCCTCCGACCGATATGGCAGACTTATTGAAAAATGCTCAAAGGTACATCACTCTCGATGAGATGTTGGCCGTCAAGAGAGTGGCGGAGTCCGAAAAGAAACCCCCTGCATCCAGGGAAAAAAAGATAGGAAAAAACAAGATGGCGGCGATAGGAACATGAAACACAGTGATAGCAAGCCCGATTTTGGCTGTGCAAGGCAAGATAAGGCCTCCAACTACATCGATGCTAAATTTGTTACTCCCGTCAACTCCAGTCTGTCTGACGTCTTCAACTCTATCAAGAATTGGGAAGAGCTAAAGTGGCACACAAAACAATGAAAAGACACCTCCTGACTCGATAACAACAAATAATGCTCTTTTCACAAGGAGGGCGGCCATGACATTATGAACTGCAAGAGTCTTAGGAGTGAGATAGAGTATTGGATTAGGAAGGGGAAGCTCAAAGAGTTACTGAGCCCGGACAAAAGGCAGGACCGTGCAAAGGAAATGGAAGATTCCGTTAAGGAGATAGAGAAAGAAACTCCTGGCATCATATATGTGTTTCATGGAGTCGTTCAGAAAGTGAGCAATCAGACAGGTACCACAAGAGGACACTTCTCAAAATTCAGACGCAACCCACCTGCGAAGACAAACAAGTGCAATATGCACATATCTATAGCCTTATCCCACCACTGATCTTCACGAACTAGGATTTTCAGAGCGTTCATTCTCTTCACAATGACGACCTAGTCATGTCGGTCCTCATTTCAAAGTGGGAAGTGAAAAGGGCCTTGGTGGACATAGAAAGCTCTTTAAACATCTTGTTTCCGAATGCTTTCCACAACATGCAACTCAAGGAGTCGGACTTAACACCCGCCAACCATCCCATGGTCGGGTTCAGCGGAGAGATGCTTCCCTATTAGGAGGATCAACTTAATGGTAGTGGTAGTAGAGCCACAATTAAGGAAGTACCTTGTCCAGGAGTTCATGGTGGTCAATGTTCCGTCTGCATACAACATCATCCTGAGGAGGCCTTGGCTTCACTATATGGAAATAATAGTTTCTACATTGCACAAATGCATCAAGTACACAACCAACCAGGCCCAAGGAACAATTTGTGGAGATTAACTTTCAGCAAGAGACTGCCACTACGCAGTGCTGAAGCAGCTAGATTGCTAGCAATTACAGCTTGGGCCCATGAGACAGACATATCAAACGACGGGCACGAATTTGGGGGGAGAATCACTCTGCGCGGACAAGGACAAAACTAGGACAACTAAGGCTCAGCTCTTCGACGAGTCATAAGCAAGTGCTGGAAACACCATCCAGTCAAGCACAAAGCTAAGCAATAACACTTCAGCAATCAGGCGCCTCCTCATAAGATGACAACCAGCAAAGAATGGCTCGCCAGTGCGAAGTTCACTCTATAGTAACTTCGACAACATTGGCGACACTTGACGGTCCGCCAAAAGAGATACACAGTTTGAGCCAGGACCGTACACGTCTCTTTTAGAGCCAGATTAGCTTAGTTTCTGTTTAGAATTGAACTATCTTATTGCTTTGATTTCTTTTGTTTTTTTTTTATTTTTCAGTTTAGAAGAATTGTTCGCACAAGACATATTTAAGGAATAAACCAGACTTTATTGATTGCAATGAAAGTTATTACAAAGCTTGTCTGATTGACTAATACAACTGTTTATACACATAAAGCATCTAAATTCGACGCCAGTATTTATCCGGTCAAACGCACGTCAAAGATTCGCTCTGTCAATCTGTCTTTGAAAAGGATTCGAAAAACTACTTGAAAAAGGCTACAAATGCACACTTGATTCTTTGCTCCGTCGAATCACCTCAAAAGGATGATTTGAAAGTGACAACAGGGACACACACAAGGAGCGGTGGACATCTTTGCTCCGCCTATCCCCATACGTAGATGATTCGGAAGGAGAACAGAAGAGGCCAGATGGGGACGTCTCTCAAATGTGTAATGCCTGAGGTGGCGCAAAACTACCACTCTAAAGGAGATGTTGGCAACCAAAAAAGGGGAAAAGAGCGAGGCCAAACGCTTTTCCAGAACCAATGACAGGGGCGAGGATAGTAAAGGGGATAACCCCAGAAGAAAATGAAGCAGTGGCCAGGCTAAGTCCAGCCTGACAAAGATTGAAAAGACTTACAACCCCGGATACCATTTTTACACTCCTCTTAACTCTAGTCTTTTATGCCCAACTCAACAGGTTCACAATAGAGCAGCAAAAAGAAAGTTCTTCTTTTCTCTCCGCCTCCTCCAAAGAAAGCAACAACCAACCAACCAAAGATCTATGTTCAAGCCAGTAACAACAAAAAAGGAATCGCAGCCCTGACCTCACCTTCTCTTCTTCACCGTCACGAAACAAACACAACAAAAAAATAGAAGAATCTCAGCCCACGAAGCAGACAATTATCTTCCTTCTCTTGACGCAATAGAGCCAAGTCCAACTCACCTTCTTCGAATCTCAACAAGAACAAATCACTTCTTTGTCCTTTTCCCACAAACTGCTACCCAAGAGAAATCACAGAGTATTCACGCAGAGCAGCTAGAGAGAGTCCTCACATTTTTTTCTCTACACCTCTTCGTTCTCTTCACAAATCGCTGCTAAGAAAAAGAGTGATTGCTGCCAAAAACAACAAGGGAAGTAACTCTCTTTTCCCTGTGACGCAGTCACAAAGAGAGAGAGAGTTTTCTTCTTTGTCACCTTCACGCCGAGCATCCAACCATAAAAACAAAATCACAGAATAATTTCAGAGCAACGACGCTAGAAATCATGACAGAGAGAGAGATTTCTCCTCTAATGCAACAAACCTCTGATTTCTCTTCAAACAACAGCTCGAAGAAGAAGAGCAACCAACAACAAAACAGAAAGATCTCATCTCCCCCAAACATCTTATAAACAAATCAGTTCTCCATATTCAACCTATCTGAGATCTAACCAAGCCCTAGATTGACTTTGCATTCTCAAGATATCTGTAATCTGTAATGAAAATCGAGATTCATAATTGATTGTGATGAACCCTAATCCTAGTTGAAGAAGAAGAAGAAGAAAAATAAGAAAAAAAAAATGAATAGACTAGTGTGGAACAGTGGAGAAGAGAACATATTCTTTCTACTTTCCCTTCTAGCTTCTTCTTCTTGAACCATGCTCTAATACCATGTCAGATAAAACAACTTTTAAATAATTTAGAGCATATCTTTATTCATCTCACAAAGAGGTATTTACATGGATACAAATATAATTCTAACTAGGAAAAAAACTAATTCTAATCGCGGTATTCTTAAATTACTATAGTCACTGTTAAAAAGGTATTCCTAATTATATAACAATTATAATTGTTAACAAAACCTTCTCGCTCTCAAGACTATGAGGATCTGGGGTTGTCATAATCAGATCAACATGCACCCATCGGATCAAGAGAAAACATCATTCATAATGGACATGGTCACATATTTCTATCGGGTGATGTCATTCGGATTGAAAAATGCAGGGGCCACATACCAAGGACTGGTAAACCGAATGTTCAAAGGACAAAGTGGGAGGACGATGGAGGTCTACGTTGACTACATATTGGTAAAAAGCTGCATAGTCCCGATCACCTTAAGGACCTCCAAGAAACATTCTAACAACTCCGTAAATACCAAATGAAGCCAAACCCACAAAAATGTATATTCGGAGTGCAATCCAAAAAGTTCATGGCTACATAGTCAATTAAAGAGGGATAAAGGCTAATCCAAAGGAGTTCAGTGCCTGACAGGGAGGGTGGCAGGGGTGAACATGTTCATCTCTAAATCCTCAGACAAATGTCTCATTTCTTCAAAATCCTAAAAGGGAATAAGGATTTCCAATGAGGTGAACAATGCGAACATGCCTTCCGAGATCTGAAGGCGTACATGGGAAGCATCGAGATGCTATTAAAACTCATTCTGGGCGAGACGCTTTAGATATACCTCTTAGTCTCGGAACACGTCGACAGCTCAGTCGTGGTCCGAGAGAAGAAAGAGAGAAAGAAGCCTGTCTACTACATCAACTAAAGGTTTTATGGGGTAGAGGCTAACTACCCCAACCTGAAGAAATTCGCCTTAACTCTGGTAACCTCCTACAAAAAAATGAGACCCTACTTCCAAGCTCACTCAATAACAGTCCTTACTGAGTACCCAATACAGTCAGTATTGCACAAGCCAGAGCTATTAGGAAGAATGGTCAAATGGTCAATAGAGCTGAGTCAATTTGACATCCATTGTGCTTTGAGAATGGCCATTAAGACGCAAGAGTTGGCACACTTCATTGTCGAGTTAACTGGAACTTGAAAACCAGAGTCGGGAAACCATAAGGGAAATGAGGACCCTAAACCACCCTCACAAGGATGGATCTTGAGATATGACGATTCACCCAATGAGAAGGGTAGTGGATCTGGGATCGTTATTCATACCCGAAAAGGGATCACCCAATGAGGAAGAACTGAACCTTGTCCGTTGTGACTTACAATTTGCTAAGGAGGCTGCAGCCCAGGCGCAGGTTGAGATGCAGGCTCTAAATGCAGAGAATGCCAAGGAGTCCGAATGGACTATCCGATGTTAGCAGCTAGAAGCTGATGTTGATTTTAAAGCAAAAAGTCTAATGACAGCAAGAGAGCAGTTCCTTTTGACGCAAAATAAAATAAGTGTTGTCGAGGACAATCTGAGTGCGGAACAGTCTAAACCTGATACGCTATCGGGAAAATTGGTGCAGCTGAAGCAAGAGCTTGTTGAGTCAAGAGTGCGCGAGGAAAAACTTCTTAAAGCCCAGGGCACGTTTGAGTTCAACAGAGTTGTGCATGGAAGACTAAAGTTGTGGCAGCTGATGAAGGAAGAACATCCTGATTGAGACCTCTCCTACTACAAGGAAGTGTCCTTTGCGGAGTTTGGAGAAGCCTCCGATCAATTAGACAAAGAGGGTGATCGATAACATAGTGTCCAAGCGGTAGTGCATACAGATGCATCACCTGCTTCTTCTCCTTCCAAGTTTAGCTCTGTTGTATCCGAACCTCTTCCTGACAAGGAGTGAACTCTGTATTTTTGGATTATCAAAAAGAGATAATATGTTAAGCTGCATTCTTTACACTTTCCCTGCTTGTTTTTTTTCCTGCTTTGTCTTATCGCAATATTAACTTTTAGACAAGAGGTTTTGCTGAGTTAGGAAGTTGTATGATTGATCTACTTATGAGAGTTCCGACCGCTTATGTTGCGACAGTTCAGACAATCCTAATTTGTACTCTTTAGAGATCAAGGAGTTGTGTCAGCCATGTCTTGTAAGTTGTCTGTACTCCAAGCAAGGGGATAAGCTTGGCTGGTGATAGATTATTCGAACCAGTTACATGTCTTTGAAATCTGCCATTGTAATTCGTCATATGCAGGTCAGGCTGCGAATCGGACTAGCAGTTGTCGTTGCTTCCAAAAGCGAACTGATCAGACTGTGGTCATGTGTGCAAATTGCTATAAGTGATCGGACATTAAAACTTGTGAGTTGTCCGAGTTAAGTTTCCTGAGCTCTGACCTGGCTTTCAAAACGTCTCTGCCCGCTTCTAGTGGACTAGGCTGTAAGAGGGACCAAAAGTTATTGTCATCAATCATAACTGACTAAACTTAGGTCAGGTTCGGCGATCATTGTCTGTGGCTAGACAATGATCCCTGGCAAGACATCGTGATCAGGCGTTGAGAATGCTGACTAGAATCCTACTTTCTAAGCCATTGTCATCCGCTTTTGGCGGACTAGGCGATAGAGCGGACCAAAAGTCATCGTCATCAGTCGGAACTGACTAAGCTTTGATCGGGTTCGTTGATCATTGTCTGTGGCTGGACAATGATCCCTGGCAAGTCATCGTGATCAGGCATTGAAAATGCTGACTAGACTCCCACTTTCTAAGCCATTTTCACCCGCGCTTGGCAAGTTATGGTCTTAGAGCGGTAGGGTTCGGTGATCATTTCGCATAGTTGGGTAAAGATCCCTGGCAAGCCATTGTGGTCGAGCTTCGAGAACACCAAATAGACTCCTACTTTCTAAACCATTGACATAGGCAAACAGTGAACTAGGCATTAGAGTGGACCAAAAACTATCATCATCAGTCGTCACTGACTAAGCTTTGGTCAGGTTTGGTAATCATTAATTGTAGTTGGACAATGATCCCTGGCAAACTATCTCGATCAGGCATTGGAGTGCTAACTAGGCTACCACTTTCCAAGCCATCTTCATATGCGTTCAGCGAACTATGGTTTTAGAGCGGATTAGAAGCCATTGTCATCAATCGAAATTGACTAAGTTTTGATCGGGTTTGGCGATCATTATCTGTAATTGGACAATGATCCCTTGCAAGCCATCTTGATCAGGCGTTAGAACGCTGACTAAGCTCCCACTTTATAAGTCATCGTCATCCACATTTGGCGGACTAGGCGTTAGAGCGAATCAGAAGCCATCATCATCAGTCGGAACTGACTATGCTTTGATCGGGTTCAACGATCATTGTTTGTAGTTGGATGATGGTCCCTGACAAGCCATCTTGATCAGGCATTAGAGCACTGACTAAGCTCCCACTTTCTAAGCCATCGTCATCCATTTTTGGCGGACTAGGCGTTAGAGCAGATCAAAAGCCATCGTTATCTGTCTGCCACCTTCTCTTGCTCAGAATGTTCTTGAAATGCCTCTCTTTAGAAAATATGCTTTGGGTTCTCCAAAGGCTAAAGGAAGATTTTCATTGTTGGAGTCTTCGAATGTTCTGACATTTGTAGTGATGAGTCTTGGCAAGATCTGCTATTATGTGGTGCCATCTGGTTTGGGTGAGCATCCAATTGATTTTATGAGACCTTGTAATTTCTTCTCACATTTCGTAGAAGAAGTACGAACTCTCCCTCCGAGGATGACGAGTCTGTCTGCCGCCTTCTCTTGCTTCCGAGTTTCCATCCATCATTGCTATTGGGAGATGATACCCACAACTAGTTTTAGGGCGAATTTTCCTACTGTATCTACTGGGCTTCTCAAGTAATGCCACAGCCAGAAGGCAGATTTGGCGGAGCCGAACACTGGTGTACGTGACTTGCGGTCTTGGGGTGCTAACTCCGCATCACCCTAGGCATTACCCGTTTGAGAAACATCCTCATCTGGCTTCATCTGCTCTCATTTTGAATGGCAAAACAAAACATATGTAGTTCATTTTGAGTGTCTTCGCTGCCACTTTCAAATCATCTTTGCGAGGCAGATTGGTGGAGCAAAGAATCACGCCCGTGCCTGCGATCTGTTGCCTACTTTGGGTACTTTTGCTTTCATTTACGAATTTTCTTCTGAAGACAGATTAGTGGAGGGAAATCTTGACGCGCGTTTCAGCAGATCCATACTTGCGTCGGACTTAGATACTTGTAGTGTGTAAATTGTCGTACTAGTCAGACGGTGAAGTTTTGTAATAATTTTCTTTGTAATCAATAAAATCAGTTTTATTCCTTGAATGAATCTGTATCATATAGGCTTGTGTGAACAAATCTTCTAAACTGAAAAGAAAGAAACAAAAGACAAAAGAAATCAAAGCAATAAGATAGTTTGACTCTAAGCAAGGACTAAGCTAATCTAGCCCTGAAAGAGATGCGCTCGGTCCTAGCATAGACTATGTAGTTCCCTTGGCTAAGTGTCACATTTTGCCAATATTAACGAAGTTACCGAAAAGCAAACTTCGTGCGGGCGGTCCGTTCCTCACTGGTTGTCAACTTTTGGAGCAGGTGCATGTTTCCTGAAGAGTTATTACTTAGTTTTGTACTGGACTGGTTGGTATCTTCAGTGCTGAATTTCGGCTCGTAGAATAGTTGAGCCTTGGTTGTCAGAGATTTGTCTCTGTCTGCGTGGGGTGGCTTTCCCTCCTTATCTAGGCTCAGTGTCTGATATGTTTGTCCCGCGGGCTCGAGGTGTAACTGCTAGCAATCTAGCTGCTTCAGCACTGCATAGTGGCAATCTCTTGCTGAAGGTTGATCTCTGCCAAGTCCTTTGGGCCGGGTTGGTTGTGTACTTGATGCATTAGTGCAGAGTATAAATAACCGCCTCCATATGATGGAGCCAAGGCCTACCCAGGATGATGTTGTAGGCAGACGGAGCATTGACCACCATGATCTTCTAGACAAAGTACTTCCATAATTGTGGCTCTCCCGTCACTACCATTAGGCCGATTTTCCCAATAGGAAAGCATTTCTCTCCGCTAAACCCGACCATGGGGTGGTTGACGAGCGTTAATTCTTCCTATTGAGTTGCATATTGTGGAAGGCGTTGCGATACAAGACGTTCAGAGTGCTTCCCTTGTCCACCAAGGCTCTTTTCACTTCCAACTTTGAAACGAGGACCGAGATGACCGGGGCGTCATTGTGAGGAGAATGAATGCCTTGGAGGTCTTTGTCTGTGAATATCAGTGGTGGGATCGGGTTCTGAATACGTGGATATTGCACTTGTCTATCTTTGCAGGTGGGCTGTGTTCACATTTCGAGAAGCATCCTATTACAGGACCTATTGGACTGCTCGCCTTCAGAGCCGACTCTATATAGCACATATATGATGTCAGCAACTTCTTTCTCTATCTCCTTAACTGAGTCTTCTCTCTTATTTGCTTGGTCCTGCCTTAGGAACTCCTTGAGCTTCCCCTTTCGGATCCAATACTCTATCTCCCTCCTGAGACTTTTTAGTCCTCAGTGCCGTAGCTGCCCTCCTTGTGAAAGTAGCAGTATTTTTTGTTATTGCGTCGGGAGGGGTCTCCTCACTGTTTGGCGGACCCTTTTAGCTATCCCCAATTCTTGGTGGAGCTGAGGATGTCGGACAGACTGGAATTGAAGGGAGTAATGGATTCAGACTCGACGAAGTTGGAGGCCCTATCTTGTCTTCCAAAGCTAGAGTCGGGCTTGCTGCCATTGTGCTTCATCTTTCTATTGTCGTCATCCTCTTTCTTCCCCTCATTGTCTCTGGAACCAGAAGGTTTCTTTTTAGACTCCGCCTCCTTTTTTGCGGCCAACATCTCATCGAGAGTGATGTACTTCTAGGCACTCTTCAGTAAGTCCGCCATATCGGTTAGAGGCTCCAGATTGAGGAAATCGTAGAACTTACCTCTCCTTAGACCCGAGGAGAAGGCCGTTATCGCGGTGTCGTTGATGTAGTCGTCGATGAAAGTTAGCTCATCATTGAAGCGTGTGACATATTCCCTCAATGTCTTGCTAGACTTCTATTTGATGGTTTGTAGGTAATGCGGGCCCTTTTGATCCGCTAGTTGCCAATGAAGCGTGTGAGAAACGTCGTTGCTAGTGTCTGGAATGATTCGATGGACTTCGGAGGTAGGCTTTTGAACTAGGTCAGCACCGACTTCTTCAGGGTGGTAGGGAATGACTGGCGCATCACTGCTTTTCACCCTTCTTTGAGCGCCATTACGTGTTGGAAGTGGCGTAAGTGATCAGACGGGTCTGTTGTCCCGTCGTAAAACTCCAACTTTGGAGGAATGGATTTCTTTAGAAGAAACTCGTTCATGATGTGATCCATAAACGGGGGACAGTGAGGTTGAACAACACATTAAGATTAGTGGCCCCTAGCCGGATGGGGTTTTGCGAGGCGAGTCTGTTGGCCCTAGACGCTGGGTCTTTGTTGGCCCTAGACGCTTGGTCTTCGTTGGCCGCTCCTCCACCTCCGGTCCACTGAAAGCCTGCAAGGGCAGCTCAGCTCACCTGAACGTGTTTTTTAGTGTCTTCTGGGGACGCGACTCTTCACTTCTCCCAGTCTCCTTTTGCGGTTAGAGGGTTCTGCTGAGTGAGCCTCTCCACCGCTAGTGCAACTTGCTACATTTGGGTTGACAGTAGATCCACCCCATGGTCTGTCGTGGATGCTATTGGTGCGTGGGTTTGATTTTGTTCCCTTGCGGTGTCGGGGTTGCTGAAACTCGTGGCGCTCCTGCAATACTAGGGTTCGAGGGCTTTGGGACGTCTCCATTGTTGCGAGATCTCGTGGTCACCATCTATTTGTATTTTGAGGAAGGGTGATATCACTGTTTTCTAAGGAACTTTGTCATTCCCCACGGATGGTGCCAAACTTATGTAGTCGAATCCTGCTCTCCTTGACCTTCACAGGGAACACACGCGAGCCAAGGATCACCGTTGTGGTGGCCGAAGGCACTTCGATGCTAAAGTCAGACAAGGCTTGAGAAAGGCTTAAAACTCTAAATTGAGTTATGTACTGTATTTTTGTTCATCAACCTTGTGTCTTATTTATAATGCGAGAGTCCTTGTTCGGCGAGGCCTTTGGTTGCGTAGTTTAGGGAAAGAGATCTTCCTGGAAATCCTTTCAGAGTTGGAAGTTGTCCATGTAGCAAAGTTTCCCTACACAACTTGTGTTTCTAAATCTGCGGAAGAGGTTTCCCTTTTGGAATGTTGTCCATGCAAGGAAGTTTCCATGCACGATTTATACTCATGTGTTTGTTTTAAAGTCAGACCCATTGTACTGCTGGCCTGCACGTCTTAGGTTGATCCCCAAGATACTTGTCTGATTAGGCTTTACGGGTATTGGGCTTGATCATTTGACGTGTGGGCTTACTAGGGCGCTACAATTTGGCTCCAACCTTTTGGATTCTACAAAGATGGGCTTTGTGCGGTCTGGGCTTTGCCAGATTGGGTGGGCAATCAGGCCCGTTCTACTCAACTGACGAGATCATCATGGAACGCGTAAGGCGCAGATTAAAGTACAATCTGGTGTATCATCAATTATACTATGTCAATATCAAATTGCCTCATAGATTTGGGTATCTTGGTTACCCAAGTCTTGCCCAAAACTAAGTCGGGTATTAAATATATAGACATTATTATTGCCCATTGCATATGGAACTATGCCCAAACCCTTGTCTAATTAGGCTTGGGTCTATCCGTGCAACTTGCAGCCCTATTCTTAATCAAGGATTGTGATTTCATTTTTCGAGTAAATTTCAGTCTCCTCATTTTAAGAAATATACAGTGTAAAGAAAAAAGTAAAAATTTTGAGGATACATGAATATTTATAATGAATTTCGAGGACATATGAAATATGTGGAAAAAAAATGGAAGCAAAAAAATATATTAAACACATTAAAAGAAGCTTAAATACCAACAAATGAAACAAACATGAAATCATTTTATAATTAGAAAATCAGGGATGGTTTCAAAATTCAATAAATAATTAGAAAAACCACTAAAAGTTATAAAAAATCCCTAATTTTTTTTTAAAAATTCTTGAAAAATGTAATTTTTGGTAGCTGGTTTTTGTATTTTACAAAAAAGCCTCAAATTTTTTGACAAAACCCTCGAAAAATGTAATTTTTTCTTTCGCCCTTTTCTTTTTTGTAATTTCAAAAAATGAAAATTTCGACAAAATTTCGCGAAAACACAATCCTTGTTATTAATACATGTATATAAATGTTTTGACCCAACTAACCCGAGTAAAATTTGTGCAACTCAAGTTCAACCCAAGCCAAAAAAAATACGTTTAGGTTGGACTTGGGTTACATTTTTGGGCATAATTTGTAGTTGGAGGGGTATAGGTCAAACTGTTAAGGTCCGAACTACCTTACTATCCCGAATGAATTGCACCCCTAGCCCTAGGCTTCGAGGTACAGAATGTACCTGGGATCATGCATGGTTAGATTATTAATACCCGTAGGCGCAGGGGAACCAGTAAAGCTCCTTTTGACTGAGTTCATCTTGGTAGATGCTCTCTCCGCATACACTATAATTTTGGAAAGACCTTGGCTCCACCAGATGGGAGTAGTGGTCTCCACTAGATGGGAGTAGTATCTCCACACGGCACGAGTGTCTCAAATACTTTGTCAATGGAGAGACAAAAACTATCAAGGGAGATCAGTTTTCCATTAGGGAATGCCATTACGTGGCGATGAAGCTATCGAGTAAGTAACAACGACGGCTCGAGTCCCTCTAAAAAAAGATGAACCAATAGGCCAAGGGCTTACTAGTAAGGCGTGGTGAGAGTAGCATGTAGAACTTTTGAAGAAGAACTACCAATAAAGGTAATCTCTTTAAAAACGACTCCACTTCGTACTCAACTCTTTTTCTGTGGAAGACCCGGTCCTTAGACGGGGACCAAAATGGCGCACAAGCGGTCGAGCCTAGCCTTGCTAAGGGTGATAACAGTGGGTCGAACCTAGTCCATAGACAACTCACCACTTAAATGAAGCATGTACCTGATACGGGACCAACTTGGTGCACAAGCGGTCGAGCCCAGCCCTACTAAAAGAGATGATGGCTTGTTGCGTAAGTGACCTAGTCCGCCTAAGGAGCCAAGGTTCTGCACAGCGGATCGAGCCCAGTCCAGGATAACCGACTGCTTCAAATGCATGGTCCGAGCACGGGGATCGAAAAGGTGCACATCGACCGAGCCTAGTCCCATTCAGGATGTCGACAACTTGCCGCACAAGTGACCTAGTCAACTTTCGACAACACGGATTTACGTCTGCGACTAGAACTCAGTCCACTGACCATTCTTCGCAAGGGGGCCGAGCCTAGTCCATGGACAGCTCACCGCACAAAAAAACTTGGTCCTGATACGAGGACCAAAATGGGGCACAAGATGCTGAGCCTAGTCTTACTGAGGGCAACGACGACTGGCAAGACAATTGACCTAGTCCGCCAAGGAGCCGAGGTAGAATATGGCGGATCGAGCCCAGTCCACGGACATTACATCGCTCGAATAAAGCCAGGTCCGATCATAGGGACCAAAATAGTGCACAAGCGACTGAGCCTAGCCTTACTGAGGGAAACAATGACTATTTGCACAAGTGATCTAGTCCACCAAGGAGACAAGGTATGATAATAGTGGGTCGAGTCCAGTCCACGGACAATTCACCGCTTGAGTGAAGCCTGGTTCGATCACGGGGACCAAAATGGCGCACAATAACCAAGCCTAGTTCTGATAAGGATGACGACAACTTGCCACTAAGTAACTTAGTCCATCTAAGGAACCACGACACTGTGGGGCGGACCGAGTCCAATCTGTTGATGACTCACCGCTACAAGATAATATAGTATGAGGGGCCAAGATGGTGCTAAAAGGCAGTGTTTAATCCTATTCAGTATACCGACAACTCGCCCAATAAGTAATCTAGTCCGCTTAACACGAACTCAACCCGTTTAGGCAAAGTTGGTTCCTTAGCAACCCAACTCCTGTTCAGGATTGAGGTATATTATGAAGTCTATCCCAGACGGTGTACAAAACTTCTTCCCAACTCAAATTTTCTCAAGGATTGAGCCAGAGGTGTACAGGAACCTAGCCCATTTTGGGAAAGTTGGTTTCTCAGCAACCTAACTCCTGTTCAAGATTGAGGTATATTATGAAGCCTAGGTCCTCTCAAGAACTGAGCCAGATGTATACATGAACTCAGCCCATTCCAGAAAAGTAGGTTCCTCAACAACCCAACTCCTGTTTAGGATTGGAGTCTAATGAAAGTCTAGCCTAGACAGGCATAAATGACTTCTTCCCAGCTCAAATCCTCTCGCAAATTGAGCCAGATAAATGCAGAAGTCTAGCCCGTTCGGGCAAAGATGACTCCTCAATAATCAAACTCATGTTAGGGAGTGAGGCTTATTATGGGAGCCCAGACCAGAAAGGTAGATGGTGATTCCCCTTAAAGACTGACAGGACTACAAATATATGGTACCGAATTTCAGTCTGGCAATAGATGGTTTCTCAAGTAACCTAACCAGTACACAGGGCCAGAGACCAGCAAGGAAGTCCAGTCTTCAACACGAAGACAACTCCTGCACAAGCTCAACTATAAAGGGAGACAATAATTACGTCACTAAGGGAACATAACCTGGACAAACAAATGAGATAATCTTTCATAGAAGATTAAGTTATTATTGTTGATAGAACATGAGCTTGGACAATCCAAGAAAGAGTTCCAGTCTAGACTAAAGCCCTATTTCAGGTAGGGGTAAATACACTTGTCTACTCAGCCTAATCTAAGAAAGAATTGGAAAAGGTAAGTACGACAACTACAATCACAGAAAAAAAAGGAATGCAAATTTTCTCATTAATGAACTTTGGTTTCATTAGAAAAAGAAACCACTCATTCAGCGGGAGAAGAATCAAAAGTAGTTTTATGGGCAGAAGAACTTAAAGCTAGTTTTGGGACGTCAAAATGGGTAACCATCTCCCTGGCGTCCGAATTGGACCTGAGGATGAATCATCCACCTCCTCACATTGAGCGTAAGCAAGATGCCTACAGGTGGAAAGATCCCAACCCCCACGGTCCTGCTCAATATAATCCAATAGATCCAACGTCCCAACAGCAACATCATGGGCCCGAGCTTTATCGGTAGCCTCGCGAAGCTCCTTCTCTCTAGCATCCCACTGTGCCTTTGAGCTATTCAGCTCCCCAACTGCCTTGGCCATGCTTTCTATAGAGTTGGCCGACTTACAACCACCTTGTCATGACGTGCACGCTCGGAGTCATGCTCTTGAGTGAGCACAAAAAGTTGTGCCTGAAGGGTCTCCTAAAGCCCCCTTACGCAAACTGCCTCAATGCGTTCACAGTCTAACACACTCTAGAAGTCAGCAGAAGACTTCATGACATTAAAAAAGCGCTCAACAAACATAATTTGCTCGTCTATCGCTCTATGCCGAAGTTCCTTAGTGTTTTTCAGATTAGATAACAGCTCGGCTCGGGCAGTTTGGGCTTCATTCAGACTCCCTTGGATACCTTTTAGCTGGGATTCTAAGGATGACTACGCAGCTAGAGTGCTGGTCAAACCCCTCCCTTAGATAACTAAGCTTCCAGATCAGTCCTGGTGGCCAACTGCTCGGTCAACAAATCTGCCTCCCTACAGGCATCAACAAGTTGTGCCTTTTGGTTGATGAACTTCAACTCCAAGGCAAAAAAACTTGTCCTGTATAGACTCCACTTGAATACCCGTCATAATAGCATGGGTCAAGTGAGCCTTCCCCTGATTGGAAAACAACAGAGTATAAATGATAAAACACAACAAAAAACTAAGTGACAAAACAACTGAGTTGTTAACTTACTAGCATTAGAAGTTGTTGTCTGCGATTGAGGTGCATCCCCGCAGCCACTTTCTCCAATGGCAGTTGGTTAGCCAACCAAGATAAATTATTTGTCATCAGATCAACAGTAATAGCCTTGTGATCCACCTCCTGATGCCACACATATTGCTTGCCAGAGCTTACGAAAGCACCCGCAGGGGCACGGGAACCGACCCCAGCGTTGGTACGAAAGACTCCGGAACTAGAAGACAATCTCTTCTCTCCCCCTGCACATCCTGAAGGAGAAGATTCAACAACCTATTTCCCTTTATCAACAACAGTGGAAGGAGGCTTAGACAATACTCCAGTTCTCGGACTAGTGGAAGGAGCATGGGCAATGCTCTTAGGAATGGATTGTTCCTCCAGAATAGATAGGCCAGGAGAAGCGACCTATGAAGCCGACCACTCTTTTTCTATTTCAGCATGTGTTGGTGTCTCTTGTAACTCCTTGTCAATGGTCATGTCCACAACATCTCTTACCATGCTCTACGGACTAACAAGAGAAGGGTAGGATCCAAACTTGAGCCTCTTAGAGTGACGTGGGGGAGAAGTAATCTCTCCATAGTTTTCTTCATTGACAGTCTAGGCATCTTCGACACCTTCTTCTTCCGATACCCAAGTGCTTGCATTGCGACGCCCGAAGAAGAACTGGTAGGTGTGACTAGGGCACGCCCCACATCACCTATCTCGCAAGAAACAACACACTTAGCTTGATGTATCTGGATGGATAACTTTTAGAATAGGCATCTCTGGCATAGCAAGAAATCAACTTTCACTTTTTCTTCTTCAGAAGAATGGACAACAAGAGGATACAACCCTAGTCAGAAACAACAAATAAATCAAACAATGAAAAATACTAAATAGAAAAGAAGAAAGAACTTATGGAGATCCTCAAAGCATAGAATGAACCACAAGCCATCGAAGGAAAAGTACCTCGACTTCACAGAGGCATAAAAACAGTACATCTGCCAGTCCTCCGGGTACTCGAACTAACTAATCTGACAACGTGGCTTCACTAACCAGCAAATGCCACCCTGGTTCATCTTGATGGAAGTCAGGGAGTGAAGCAACATCGTTGACAAATGGAGTCTGACATCCTTTACTCTGATCAAAGTAGCAACCGGTATACTCCACCCATATGACACTTGGAACGATGAAGCATAGACCAGCCTCAATGCGCTACTCCGTTGGAACAAAATAGGAGTCCTTCCCGAGAAGCGACATTCTCAGATCATTGGAGATTTTCTATTGCCAAGAAAGGCAGCCATGTCTTCCTCGGACAACATTGACCTTCTGAAAAAGTCTAAATAGCCTTAGTGTAGCTATCACGAGAAATTAAGTTGCGCAGAAATGATTGAATAAAAACCCAAGATCAATCAGGCTGGAAAACAAAGTACAAAAGATAAAGAAGCTTTGAGAAGGTAAAGGTAAAAACTCTCCCAAAACATTCTTATATAGGTTAGGTGCGAAGGGGAGACGTTTTCCTAACCGTTGCATAAACATTAAATGCTGCATGAAAGCTAAAAATGCGCCTAAAATATGCCATCATGGCACAACACGAACCCCCACACACTGTTAGATAGTGGCCCAGTATGCAGACCCATTGACTATGGGGAGTAGTTGATGAGACACCAAGCAGTCATATGATCACAACCAACATGTTCCCAAGCGGACTCATTCGTAAACTATCGTTCAGCCCATAAGTCATGTGCCCAAGCTAAAGTCACGCCAGCCCAAGAGGCACAGATCCTATAGCATGGCCCAGGACAATAAAGCCTGGAAACAAATCTCAGAGTTGTCTTAGGCCCGAGATCCACTCGTACAAATCAAGCTCTTAGCCTAATCAAGCATTAGGTCCTAAACATAGCCAAGTGTCGAGAAGACTCAATCATGCATGATGCGTCTAAAAATCATCCTCCTTTGAGTTTGACCTGCAAAACATATGTTATACTGCCAAGGACCACCTTTTTGGTGGCCGAAGGCACTCCGATGCTTAAGTCAACAATTATGTTTGAAGAAGGAAGTAAATCTTGACAAAACTCAGTTAAAGTTGCATACCTGTGTCAAATGTTCCCTTTACCTTTTATAATGGTTGCAGTTAATTCTCTGTGTGACTTAAGCATGTGAGGCGCAATGAAAGGAGACATTTCTCGTAACAATCTTCTCCTTGATGGAAATGCATCTGTGGAGGCGTAACTCCCTCCACGTCTCTTTTTTGTGCAACATTCTTCTTTTTTATGAGAGAACTCGTGCCAAGCCTCAATTTGGGCTTTGATTCGTTTGGGCCTGGATTAGGGCTTTAGTTATATCTTCTTATAGTGGGCCTTTTCTGGGCCTCTGTGGTTGGCTTTATTCTTTTTGGGTTTTATGAGCTGCTCAATAGATGGGACGCCATATTCTCATAATGGATGTTCTCTGCCACATGTATGGTCGTGATGATCGATTTATTTTGATGTATCATCAGCTACTCCCCCTTAGTTAGTGGGTATGTTCATGTATCCACTAACTGTGTAATAGTTTTGTTTTCGATTTCAACATTACGGCACATTTAGTGATCTTACCATCTGTTGATGTTGTTGTCTCTCCAATGTTCCATCCGCCTGCTCGTTTTAGCATGATTTCTGAGATTTCGTGCGACTGTCATATCTTGCATGTTCTCCTAAGAGTGGACCTTTTGTTGCTCGTCCTTATAAAAAGAAAAGTTGAGTGTGTTTTACTTTCTTTTGCACTTCTTCATTTTCTAGTTGTTGATCCCCTGGTTCCTCGTATTTGCTCTGCAGTCTTGTCTAGCTTCAGGATTTTGAGTGGCGATGTTCTTGATGCTTGTGAAGTTTTCTTTTTGCCTAAGTGGGCAATGCATGTTACTCTGGATAGCATCCCTCATGATTACTCGTTGCTGATCGATCTGGAAATCGTTCTCCTCAAAGAGGGCGACAATCCTTGTCATCCAAAGCATGGGTACATCGCTTTGTATCCCGGTATGTTCCACTCCGGTTTTAGGCTTTTAGCTCCTACAATCGTCTGGGAGTACTTAGACTTGATTGGCATCGCTCTGGTCCAATTGGTCCTAAACAGTTGGAAGGTGATGGTTGCGACCCTAGCGAGGGTTGCCGCAACTGGTATACCAATGAATGCCAGGGGTTTGCATTTTTTTGTGGGGTTTAACGTAAATGCCAATCACACCTGTTGCCTTTGCTCTTCTTCTTGTTTCAAGGAATTACGAGAGGGGTATGCGAGCTGGTAGAGGTCTTGGTTCTACGCGTAAACGCCAATCGCTCCTATTGCCTTTGCTCTCCTTCTTGTTCCAATTACTTCAGTTTTCACAGGAATCAGATTATGCGATCATTCCGGGAGCCTAAGAGAGTCGAGTTGTTGTTGTCTCTAGATGAATAGGAGTTCTGCAGTCAATTTGGCGATCTTCCCCGAGTCTCAGTGGAAGATTTTCTTACCAAGGATGTCATTATCTGTAGTGACTTATTTTCATCGGATGAAGCAGGTCGCGTGGAGTCTACTGTCGGTTGCGCATTGGAGGTGACTGTTGCGCGCATTGGTTATGTGGATGTTGACCGCCAAGAGGGTTCTGTCGATGAATGTGTAGGTCGAATTACTTCTGTCACTGCTCGAGGTTTTGGGAGTACCGCCTCGGTTGTTAGGAAAAGGAAAGTCTCTAGGCCTCCCAGCCCTTCCAAGATGTTGGTCGTCAATTCTGGCCGTGTTTCGAAGAGGAAAAGACTCGCCTCCTCAATTGTTGACGTTGCTAGGTCTCCCTCTCATCTTGCCTCTCTCCGAAAAAGAGGTCGTGGTTCAAAGGATGACTATTCCGCTCGAGAGGACGAGGAAGTAAACCGAGTTCTCGAAAGAACTAAGAAAGAAGTTTCTCGTTCTCTAGATGACCACGAAAAAAATCTTGTTGCCTCTTATGGTTTGCACGCTTCCGCTGACTTGACGGTTGATGATTCGCGCATTATTGAATACAAAATGCTTCAACTTGGTCTTTGGCAATTTGAGAATCCAAAGGGTACTAAGACCTTGGATGACTTCGAGTACGATCCGACAATGGTGGATCGAGTTGCTACCCGAGGTCGAGACTTCAAGCTTACTGTTTCTTCTGTCGTGACCGGGACCTCGAGATCGCCTGCTACTCCCTCTGCATCCCATCCTGCTTTTACTGTGCCCGAGGAGATCTTTTAGCCTTCCGAGGTTGATGTGCAGGACAATGCTCGCAACCTCATTGGTGGTTGTCATGAGCGGTTGGCTAATAGGGCTCTTATGCTCGTATGCCTGCCATGTCGTCATATTGATGAGGGTCTCCAACACCTTATGGAGGTGATGACTCACCTTACTTATGCGACCGTGATGGGGTTGGATTGTAAGGCTGCTCGTGACCTGGTGGCACTCATTGAGCTGAAGCTGGCAGGACATATCCTGGTTTTTTTCATGTTTTCTGCCGATTTGATTCATTGAAGGCGCAATGCATAGAGTATGAATGGGCTGCAGATTTTGCACAGACGTCGTTGAGGGAACTCGAGGCCATTCATGATACGCTTGCTTCTGCTATCGAAATGCCTGAAGTAGAAATGGGTAAGTTGTGGTCCCATCTTGATGCTGCTAAGAAAGAGTTGTTTGACCGAAAGGTTGAATGTGATGAGTCCATTCGTTCTGCCGAGGAATGTTGTACCAGTCTTAAGGCTTCTGCTATTTGAATTGCTCAGCTGAACTTCAAGTCTGCGGTCTCCTTTAGACTTGCGGTCGTTGACAGAGAATTAGCGTCAACTCGAGTTGAGTCGTCATCTGTTATTGAAAGGTTGAAGGCGGCAGAAGCCGATGATTGGAAAAGAGTGGTCGATGGTCACCACAATTTCTTGGATTTCCTGGAGATGCAAGGTTTAGACATGTCCGACTATCATTGCGTTGCTGAGCAAGAATTCGATGATGTCGAAGAAGTCATTTCGGATTCACTGGGTGATCCGGTTGTCAGAGAACCTTCTGACCCCATACTGCCTGGAGATGTTGCTGATGTCGATGCTCTTTCTTAATTTTTTTTTTGTAATCTCACTTTTTATAAGATCAATGGAAATTTTATATTTCGCATTTATTGTGTCCAGTATGTCTAGCTTATCAACTTTTTATTTACGACATTCCTAGTAGTTTTTTGACTCGTTCGTCCAAATTTTCACGAATGGCATCGATGTTCAACATTATAGTCAAGTAGAAGCTCTTTTACGATGTTGTCCATTACAGTTGATAAGAAAAAGTTTGGCACTTACGTTTTGGTACTTTATTACTTCGTGATTAATCAGGCCAAAAGTTTTTGTTTTTATGTCCGACTCGTTCGTCTGACACATATTTTTGTCTTTGCTCGATACTCTATCCGTGCAGAGTATTTTCACGAGTTGGGTTTTTAATCCGACTTCCTTGTCCTGACATAATTCTTGTCTTTCTGAATTCGAGAACAAAGGATTTCATTAATAATATATTTTCAAGTGTTCTACATTCCAAGGCCGAGGCATCATTTTGCCCTCTTTGTTTTCCAACTAGTATGTTCCTAGTCTGTTGATTTTTATTACTCTATACGGTCATTCCCTATTTGGGTTTAGCTTCCTTTGTGTTGAATTGGACTTTTCGTGGTACCTAGTCGCCAATGTTAAAAGTGCGGATTCGCACCTTCTTATTTTAGTATCCGGCCATACCCCGTTGGTAGGCTGTTGTTTTGATGGATGCCGCTTCTTGCTTTTCTTCGAGGAGGTCCAGTCGGACTCTCAGGGGTTCGATGTTGTCCTCAGCGCGAAACTCTTCGGTTCATAATGTTGGCATTTTGATCTCCATGGGTATCATTTCTTCATATCCGTGTGCGAGGGCAAAAGGCGTTTCTCCTGTTGGACTTTGTTTTGTTGTTCTGTATTCCCAAAGGACGCCGGGTAACTCGGATGTCCACAATCCTTTTGCTGCCTCGAGCCTTCATTTGATTGCTTCCAAGATTTTCCTATTGGTGACTTCAACTTGTCTATTTTCCTGTGGATGAGCAGGCGCAGAGAAGTGTTGTTTGATATTCAGGTTTTTGCATAGCTCCTTAACCTTCTTGCCTTCGAATTGCTTCCCGATCTCTGTGACAATCACCCGTGGGATCCCGAATCTGCATCTAATGTATTTCCAAAGAAACTTCTCAACTTGGACTTCTCCTATGTTTGTGAGGGGCTTTACTTCTACCCACTTAATGAAGTAGTTTACTGCTACGAGAAGGAACTTCTTGTCGGAAGCAGGGAGTGGTCCTACGATGTCCATTCCCCATTGTGCGAATGGCCAGGGGCTACTCATCGGGATTAGGTTTTGTCCCAGCATGTGAGTGTATGGGGCAAATATTTGGCATTTTTCGCAATTGCGAACGAGCTTTTAAGCATATGCTTGCATTGTTGGCAAGTAATAACCCAGTGTGAGTGCTTTATGGGCCATCGTTCTCCCTCTGGATGATTTTCGCATGTGCCATGGTGGATCTCTTGCAGAACGTATTTAGCATCTTCTGGAGAAAGGCACCTTAATAGAGGGCTCATGGAAGACCTTCTATAGAGTTTATCATTGATCATTTTGTATCTTGCTGCCCGATTTCGTAATTTTTTGGCTTCCATTTTATCTGTCGGGAGTTCTCCGTTTGATATATACGCTACGATTGGAGTTGTCTAGTTGTTTTCTTGATTCGCAGCGCATGCTTCTTCCTCTTGGTTTTCAAGTATGGAGATTCCTTATGTCATGACGAGCGAATTATCATTGTCTTAAGTTGTCGATGCATCTTTTGCTAGTTCGTCGACTCTTTTGTTCTTTGCTCATGCGCACCGCTGAATGGTAGCATTTTCGGAAGCCTTCTACTAGCTCTGTGGTTTTTTGGTGGTAAGCTTTCATTCAGGTATCTTTGACTTGAAATTCGTCTTTAGTTGATTGACCACCAGCTTGGAATCAGTAAAGACACTAATGTCTTTTATTCCCAAGTGTTTTGCTACCTATAGCCTTGCTATCACAGCTTCGTACTCGGCTTCGTTGTTGGAGGCTTTAAAGTTGAATTTTATCGTTTTATCTAATGTGATGACTTTCGAGTTGTACAAGACTACTCCAACTCCGCTTCCTGCCTCGATGGATGTTCCATCACAGCGGAGGATCCATCCGTCGGTGACTGGTTTGGATTGTTCTCTTTCGCTCGTGTTTTCTGTCTATTGGTTGTTGTTTAATGTGAATTCGGCGATGAAATCTGCTAGTGCCTGAGCTTTGAAAGCGGGTCTAAGGGCATAGTTGATGTCGAATTGTTCGAATTTTATCGCCCACTTCACCATTCTCTCCGATAGATCTGATTTGTTCAATACCGACGAAAGGGGCTATTCGGTCATGACCGTGATTGGGTGTGCTTGGAAGTATGGTCCCAATGTTCTTGATGAAATGATCAGGGCAAACGCCAATTTATCTAGGGCTGGATAATTTATTTTTGCACCCAGGAGTGTTTTGCTGATGTAGAATACTGGTTTTTGCACACATTTTTCTTTCCATACCAACGCTGAACTTACTGCGTGATCGGACAGAGATAAATATAGATACAGTGCTTCCCCAGTGTTCGGCTTCGTTAGTAGCTTTGTGCTCCCCATGTACATCTTGAGGCTTTGAAAAGCTTCTTCGTATTCAGCATTCCACTCAAATGTCTTGTTCCCCTTCAAAATTTTGAAGAAAGACAGACACTTGTCTGATGATCTGGAGATGACCCTGTTCAGAGATGCTATTATTCCAATAAGACTTTGGACGTCTTTATGTTTGTTGGTGACTGAATGTTGAGAAGCGTTGTATCTACTTTGGATCGGCCTCAATTCCTCTTTGGTTGACCATGTACGAGAGAAACTCTCCTGACTCTACCCCAAAGGTGCACTTCTCCGGGTTCAATTTCATATCTTATACTTTTGCAGTTAGGAAAAAACCCGTTCAAGTTCTGTGACGTGGTCCGCTTGGCACTGAAGATTGCTACACCTGCATTTTCTGAGGCTTCTAAGAAGGCCCAAGAAGCACTTCAGAGCTTAGGCATTGATACTGAATCAGTTGTTACTGCTGCTGAATCAGTTGCTATTGCTGCTAAGGTTTCTTCTCTCCAACTTTTCCTCAATTTAGTCTCTTTGCACTGCTGGGGTTTATTCAAATTATACAACGTGTCGATTCTACATTTGCATCATTGGATCTTCATGGAAAGACTCGACTTGGAAAACATGGGTTTAATTTATCAATTCTTTAGTCTTTTGTGACATAGAGTAGAAAGCTCAAATTTTCGAACAACTGGCCGAGGGGGTTGATTCTGTGAATTCAAGCAGCTATGAATAGGACTGAAAGAAAATATAGGGATGTGGTGATTGATTCAGTGAACATTAAATGAGCATTTACTTATGTGATTGTTAAAAGAACTGCTTGAGGAAGCAAAAAAGAAATAAGTCAGTAAAAAAAAGACTGTGGTGGTTGTGTTGATTGATTCAACGACTAATGGCTTAGGTTGGTGATGGATCAGTTGCTAGATTTTTACAATTAGAAGAATTGTGTGACTATTAAATTGAGACACTGAAAAGCTAAGCATGAGTTTAGCTCCTTTTGTTTCAATTTTCAGATTACAAGCCCTAAAATTCGACAGATTGGACATAAATTAATTAGATTTCAATGAATTATATTTCAATTGATCAAATGTTGTTTTAAAAAAAAATAATAATACAAGTTTTGTGCTTTTTTGGTTTCTATTGTTTTCTCTTTAATAATCTTTATGCTCACGCTTTTAAATTAGTAATAATTGTGTACGCCAAATCTCTATTCAAGCATGGTATGCCATTGTACAATTTCGACGAAGTTAAGATAGGTGTGTTTGAAGACTGAAGGCCTATAAAATTAGTAAGAACTACTAACGATACTATATTGATACTCCCGCAGATTGTGGAATCAAAATTTGTTGGCATTTATGTTCTTTATTTTATTTCTGTTTTGCAAGGAGGTCATGATGATGGATTTTCTGGTGAATTTGAAGAGGTTAAGCTTAATACTGTTCAGACAGGTGAATCTCCCAAATGGATGTAAGTTCCACCAATTTCAAGTACACTTTTTTTTTTAATCCTAATTTATGCCCTCTTTTGCAAATTCTGCTCAATTGGTTTTGATTAATTTGATTAATGTTAAATAAGGTTATGAACACCAATCTTGCCTCCGTTGATGGCAATTTCATTTTGTTGAGCGTTGTATTCAAATAACAATTTTCTTGAAGATCTGAACTAAATGTCAAGCCCGTTGAAGAGTATACAGATTTTCCAGGGTTGTTGTCGGTGCCGAAAAAAAAATTTAATCAAAATTAGTCGGTGTTCTATTTTCTTATTTTTCCATTATTTAATCAAAAATAATTTTTCTTGAAGGCTTTCTCTTGGCTAAAGATGGACATCTACTATGGATACTCTTGGTGGAAAATGGTGATAATGCTAGAGAGCGCAATCCACACCCCAGCGTATTTTAGCGGGAACCACTTCTCTCAGGCTTCAATCCAATCGCCATGTTCAGGTATGCCTTCTTTATGTTTTGCTTTTATTTGAGTTTTTTTAAGTTGTGGGGTTTGTTAGATTTGGTTATTTAGATTGCTTTTGAGATTGTTCTAGAGTTTGAGTTATAACTATTCATTCATCATGTTGGGTTTGAGAATTTTTGTTTTTCCAATTAAGATCGATTTAATTAGTTCTTCTTGCACCTCTAATTTGATGCAAGTTGGAGCCTTTGATAATGGGTTAAATAGATTTAGTGAATATTTGAGGGAATGGGGAAGAAATTTCAAATCTTTAGAAAAATCAAGAGCTCGAACAACCAAATATTTTGGTCCATAGACCATAGCATGGTTGACTGTTACAATTCAAAGAGTAGTTTTCATGTTCACAAAACTTGCTTGCGCCATTTCATGTTATTGTCATTGATTATGACTTCTTAATATTTGGTTTTAGAAATGAGTGTTTTAGAATAATGTCAATTCCAGAAGAAAAATGTATGATGGAAAATTTTCCACATATGGTTCTTTGTTCCACCTTTTTATAGTCTTCGCTTTTGGTTAAATTGATGGTTGTTTTGCTTATTGAATTGATGGTTGGTCCAAAAAGATATCTCAATTGTAAAGCTTGGGTTGCAATCTAAAAACATTTCCTTTTTCTTTTAAGGGATCGCTAACCTTGCATTGTGCCTGACCGTAATTATGAACAACTTAGTTCAAAAAGCTTCTCATTGGGAAGTCCCAAGTAAGTTCTTTCTACAAATGTTTCATCTATTTAGATTATATGCATGCCTTAATTAAATGATAATTTTGGTGTGTGGAGATATTATGTGGTGTTCATGGCATTGATTGCCATTATAAATTTTTATGACAGGTTTCAATATTGAAAAATACAGAGGATACTCTGTCGAAATTTTGATTTTTTAATTGTTCATGACATTGATTGTCATTATAGTCACTTATGTGAAGTATAATTTCTTATGAAATGTTCAGATAAATTACTTTATAAAAAAAATGACATTTTTTTTGATATACTGATATTGTGTGCATGTCTTTTCGACTGTTTAAAACCATGTTCTACTACAAAACCTCTTTTAATACTGAAAACGGTGATTATATATTGTGTTGAGACAACAATTTTTTGTGAATGCCAAATTATGTGAGGTACAAATGCTTATGAAAAGTTTAAATATTAAAAAGGGGAAGCTCTGTCAAAATTTTAAATATTTTTTTATTTTTGTAAAAAATTCATCTTGATATTCTTTTAAACAAAATGTGCCATTCTGTTTGCCCTAATTAAATTTTGTTTCTTCAACTGCTGTTTTACTAAACCGGGCATCAATTTCAGCCAAAACTCACTTGGACAAACATGGAATATTTTTTAATATTGAATTTTTCCTTCTTATTTTTAGTTAAACTAGCATTTTGTGGAGTATAAATTCCTTAGCACATTGGTTGCGTTGATAAGTTTTATTAACATTGTTTTACTATTCAAGATTATTAACTTTTTACAAAATTAATTCATCATAACTGTTGTAATAGACAATTATGTAAGTGTTTTTAGAAATTGAAATAAAACCCCAAATGTGAGTATTCGACATAGCCGTGAAGGTAGGATGTAATCTGCGATACTGCCAACGGCACGGGTATTACACTAGTATAGATACAGTGCTTCCTTAGTGTTCGGTTTCGTTAATAGCTTTGTGCTCCCCATGTACATCTTGAGGCTTTGAAAAGCTTCATCGCATTCAACATTCCACTCAAATGTCTTGTTCCCCTTCAAAATTTTGAAGAAAGACAGACACTTGTCTGATGATCTGGAGATGACCCTGTTCAGAGCTGCTATTCTTCCATTAAGACTTTGGACACCTTTATGTTTGTTGATGACTGAATGTTGAGAAGCGTTTGTATCTGCTTTGGATCGGCCTCAATTCCTCTTTTGTTGACCATGTAACCGAGAAACTCTCCTTACTCTACTCCAAAGGTGCACTTCTCCGAGTTCAATTTCATCTTATACTTTTAAAGTTGGGAAAAAACCCATTCAAGTTTTGTGACGTGGTCCAATTCTTATGGGAGCCTGGGTTATTTTTGTGTTATTATGGGGCTTGGGTTACTTTTAAGAGCTTTTTGAATTGAGCCTTTAGCCCAATTCTTGTGCAATAGGCAGGTATATATTATTAGCCCATGCCCTTTCTCAAGTCCAACTGGGCATTAATAATCTAACCATGCCCGATCCCATGTACATTCTGTACCTCGAAGCCTAGGGGAAGGTGTGCAATTCATTCGGGATAGTGAGGTAGTTCGGGCCTCAACAATTTTACCTATACCCCTCCAACTTCAAATTATGCCCCAAAAAGTAATTCAAGCCCAACCCAAACATAATTTTTTTGCTTGGGTTGAACTTGAGTTGCACAAATTTTACTCCGGTTAGTTGGGTCAAAACATTTATATACATGTATTAAGAACAAAGATTGTGTTTTGGCAAATTTTGGTCAAAATTTTGTTTTGTTTGAAATAACAAAAAAGAAAAGGGCGAAAGAAAAAATTACATTTTTCGAGCATTTTGTCAAGTTTTTTTTCGTAAAAATACAAAAATCAGCTTCCAAAATTTACATTCTTCAAGGATTTTTTTAAAATTTTAGGATTTTTTTTTAATATATAACTTTCAGGGTTTTTTTCTTCTAATTATTTATTGAATTTTGAAACCACCCCTGATTTTCTAATTATATAATGATTTCATTTGTTGGTATTTAGGGTGGGTTCATTTAGTGTGTTTAATATATTTATTTGCTTGCATTTTTTTCTACATATTTCATATATCGAAATTCATTATATATATTCATGTATTCTCGAAATTTGTACCTTTTTTTACACTGATATATTTCTCTAAATTTTTCTTAAAATGAGGAGACCGTAATTTACTCGAAAAACGAAATCACAATCCTTGATTAAGAATATGACTGCAAGTTGCACAGGTAGACCCAAGCCTGACTTAGTTTTGGGCAAGACTTGGGAAAGCAAGATACCCGAATACATGAGGCATTTTGTATTGACATAATATAATCATGTACAAAAAATGTGATTTTCCCATTAAAATAAACAAATTGAGCTTAAGCATGTATATATCCAATAAAATAAAATAAGGTTCAATGGGTAACGATGTGTTCAAATCTGTCCATGCTGATCTTGCTAATGTTAAGCCTGTAAAATTGAGAAGCGATTAGCAAAGACCACCGATCCTTAAGTCAAATTCGATGCAAGGAAGAGTGAAGACTAGATGTAAATTGCAAAGTGCATGCGTATCTTTCTTCTTCGCTTTCATCACATTTTATAGCGAGTGTTCCCTCCTCAATTTTCCCTGCGATCGAGGGCATATAGTTGGTGGAGATCTCGCACAAGATCTTACATGTGCATTGATGATACATAAAAATAGACCGATCATCAGGGCAATACACGTGATAGAGAACATCCATCACGAGAATGTGGCGTCCCATCTACTGGGCCAGCTCGTAAAACCCAAAAAAAAATAAAGCCAACCACAGAGGCCCAAACAAAGCCTACTAGAAGAAGATATAATCAAAACCCAAATCCAGGCCCGTCACGAGTTCTCTCATAAAGAAGAGAAACGTTGCACCAAAAAAAGTCGTAGACTAGAAGGAGTTATGCCTCCACGGACGCATCTCCATCAATGAGGAAACAATTATGAGAACATTTCCTTCCGTTGTGCCTCACATGCTTAAGTCACGCAGAGAATTAACCGCGACTATTATAAAAGGTAAAGGGAAAATTTGACATAGGTGTGTAACTTCAACTGAGTTTTGTCCAGATTTACTTCATTTTTCAAACAAAATTGTTGACGTAAGCATCGGAGTGCCTTCGACCACCAAAAAGGTGGTCCTCGGCAGTCTAACATCTGTTTTGCAGGTCAAACTCACTGAAGATTGCTACACTTGCATTTTCTGAGGCTTCTAAGAAGGCCCAAGAAGCCCTTCAGAGCTTAGGCATTGATATTGAATCAGTTGCTACTGCTGCTAAGGTTTCTTCTCTCCCACTTTTCCTCAATTTAGTCTCTTTGCACTGATGGGGTTTATTCAAATTATACAACGTGTCTATTCTAATTTTTCATCATTGGATCTTCATGGAAAGACTCAACTTGGAAAACTTGGGTTTAATGTATCAATTCTTTAGTCTTCAGTGACATAGAGTAGAAAAGCTCAAATTTTCGAACAACTGGCCGAGGGGGTTGATTATGTGAATTCAAGCAGCTACGAATAGGACTGAAAGAAAATATGGGGATGTGGTGATTGATTCAGTGAACATAAAATGAGCATTTACTTATGTGGTTGTTAAAAGACTTGCTTGAGGAAGCAAAGAAGAAATAAGTCAGTAATTTTTTTTTGATGGTGGTTGTGTTGATTGATTCAACGACTAATGGCTTAGGTTGGTGATGGATCAGTTGCTAGATTTTTACAAATAGAAGAATTGTGTGACTATTAAATTGAGACACTGAAAAGCTAAGCATGAGTTTAGCGTCATGAGTTCAGCTCCTGTTTGTTTCAATTTTCAGATTACAAGCCCTAAAATTCGACAGATTGGACATAAATTAATTAGATTTCAACGAATTATATTGCAATTGATCAAATGTTGCTTTTAAAAAAAAAAATACAAGTTTTGTGCTTTTTTGGTTTCTATTGTTTTCTCTTTAATAATCTTTATGCTCACGCTTTTAAATTAGTAATAATTGTGTACGCCAAATCTCTATTCAAGCAAGGTATTCCATTGTACAATTTCGGCGAAGTTAAGATAGGTGTGTTTGAAGACTGAAGGCCTATAAAGGTAGTAAGAACTACTAACGATACTATATTGATACTCCCGTAGATTGTGGAATCAAAATTTGTTGGCATTTATGTTCTTTATTTTAAATCTGTTTTGCAAGGAGGTCATGATGATGGATTTTCTGGTGAACTTGAAGAGGTTCAGCTTAATACTGTTCAGACATGTGAATTTCCCAAATGGATGTAAGTTCCCCCAATTTCAAGTACACTTTTTTTTTAATCCTAATTTATGCCCTCTTTTGCAAATTCTGCTCAATTGGTTTTGATTAATTTGATTAATGTTAAAATAAGGTTATGAACACCAATCTTACCTCCGTTGATGGCAATTTTGTTTTGTTGAGCGTTGTGTTCAAATCACAATTTTCTTGAAGATCTGAACTAAATGTCAAGCCTGTTGAAGAGTGCACAGATTTTCCAGGGTTGTTGTGGGTGCCGGAAAAAAAAATTAATCAAAATTAGTCGGTGTTCTATTCTCTTATTTTTCCATTATTTAATCAAAAATAATTTTTCTTGAAGGCTTTCTTGCTAAAGATGGCCATCTACTATAGATACTCTTGGTGGAAAATGGTGATAATGCCGGAGAGCGCAATCCACACCCCAACGTATTTTAGCGGGAACCACTTCTCTCAGGCTTCAATCCAACCGCCATGTTCAGGTATCCCTTCTTTATGTTTTGCTTTTATTTGAGATTTTTTAAGTTGTGGGGTTTGTTAGATTTGGTTTATTAGATTGCTTTTGAGATTGTTCTAGAGTTTGAGTTGTAACTATTCATTCATCATGTTGGGTTTGAGAAATTTTTGTTTTTCCAATTTAGATCGATTTAATTAGTTCTTCTTGCACCTCTAACTTGATGAAAGTTGAAGCCTTTGATAATGGGTCAAATAGATTTAGTGAATATTTGAGGGAATGGGGAAGAAATTTCAAATCTTTAGAAAATTCAAGAGCTCGAACAACCAAATATTTTGGTCCATAGACCATAGCATGGTTGACTGTTACAATTCAAAGAGTAGTTTTACTGTTCACAAAACTTGCTTGCTTGCTAGCTTAATTTGCTACTTGATTAATTTTCTTTAATTTCATGTTATTGTCATTGATCATGACTTTTTAATATTTGGTTTTAGAAATGAGTGTTTTAGAATAATGTCAATTCCAGAAGAAAAATGTATGATGGAAATTTTTCCACATATGGTTCTTTGTTCCACCTTTTTATAGTCTTCGCTTTTGGTTAAATTGATGGTTGTATTGCTTATTGAATTGATGGTTGGTCCAAAAAGATAGCTCAATTGTGAAGCTTGGTTTGCAATCTAAAAACATTTCCTTTTTCTTTTAAGGGATCGCTAACCTTGCATTGTGCCTGACTGTAATTATGGACAACTTAGTTCAAAAAGCTTCTCATTGGGAAGTCCCAAGTAAGTTCTTTCTACAAATGTTTCATCTATTTAGATTATATGCATGCCTTAATTAAATGATAATTTTGGTGTGTGGAGATATTATGTGGTGTTCATAGCATTGATTGCCATTATATAATTTTATGACAGGTTAGACAGGTTTCAATATTGAAAAATACAGAGGATACTCTGTCGAAATTTTGATTTTTTAATTGTTCATGACATTGATTGTAATTATAGTCACTTATGTGAAGTATAATTTCTTATGACATGTTCAGATAAATTACTTTATTAAAAAAATGACATTTTTTTTATATACTGATATTGTGTGCATGTCTCTTCGACTGTTTAAAACCATGTTCTACTACAAAACCTCTTTTAATACTGAAAACGGTGATTATATATTGCGTTGAGATAACAATTTTTTGTGAATGCCAAATTATGTGAAGTACAAATGCTTATGCCAAGTTTAAATATTGAAAAAGGGGAAGCTCTGTCAAAATTTTAAATATTTTTTTATTTTTGTAAAAAATTCATCTTGATATTCTTTTAAATCGAATGTGTCATTCTGTTTGCCCTAATTAAATTATGTTTCTTCAACTACTGTTTTACTAAACCGGGCATCAATTTCAGGCAAAACTCACTTGGACAAACATGGGTTATTTCTTAATATTGAATTTTTCCTTCTTATTTTTAGTTAAACTGACATTTTGTGGAGATTAAATTCCTTAGCACATTGGCTGCGTTGATCAGTTTTATTAACATTGTTTTACTATTCAAGATTATTAACTTTTTACAAAATTAATTCATCATAACTGTTGTAATTAACAATTATGTAAGTGTTTTTAGAAATTGAAATAAAACCCCAAATGTGAGTATTCGACATAGCCATGAAGGTAGGATGTAATCTGCGATAGTGCCAACGGCATGGGTATTACACTAGTTTAACCAAAAGCGAAGACTATAAAAAGGTGGAACAAATAACCATATGTGGAAAATTTTCCATCATATATTTTTCTTCTGGAATTGACATTATTCTAAAACACTCATTTCTAAAACCCAATATTAAGAAGTCATGATCAATGACAATAACATGAAATTAAAGCAAATTAAGCAAGTAGCAAATTAAGCTAGCAAGCAAGCTGCCTGCAAGCAAGTTTTGTGAACAGTAAAACTACTCTTTAAATTGTAACAGTCAACCATGCTATGGTCTATGGAGCAAAATATTTGGTTGTTCGAGCTCTTGATTTTTCTAAAGATTTGAAATTTCTTCCCCATTCCCTCAAATATTCACTAAATCTATTTAACCCATTATCAAAGGCTCCAACTTTCATCAAGTTAGAGGTGCAAGAAGAACTAACTAAATCGATCTTAATTGGAAAAACAAAAATTTCTCAAACCTTACATGATGAATGCATAGTTACAACTCAAACTCTAGAACAATCTCAAAAGCAATCTAAATAACCAAATCTAACAAACCCCACAACTTAAAAAAACTCAAATAAAAGCAAAACATAAAGAAGGGATACCTGAACATGGCGATTGGATTGAAGCCTGAGAGAAGTGGTTCCCGCTAAAATACGTTGGGGTGTGGATTGCGCTCTTCGGCATTATCACCATTTTCCACCAAGAGTATCCATAGTAGATGGCCATCTTTAGCCAAGAGAAAGCCTTCAAGAAAAATTCTTTTTTATTAAATAATGGAAAAATAAGAGAATAGAACACCGACTAATTTTGATTTTTTTTTTCCGGCACCCACAACAACCCTGGAAAATCTGTGCACTCTTCAACAGGCTTGACATTTAGTTCAGATCTTCAAGAAAATTGTGATTTGAACACAACGCTCAACAATTGTACTTGAAATTGTACTTCAAGATTGGTGTTCATAACCTTATTTTAACATTGATCAAATTAATCAAAACCAATTGAGCAGAATTTGCAAAAGAGGGCATAAATTAGGATTAAAAAAAAATTGTACTTGAAATTGGGGGAACTCACATCCATTTGGGAGATTCACATGTCTGAACAGTATTAAGTTGAACCTCTTCAAGTTCACCAGAAAATCCATTATCATGACCTCCTTGCAAAACAGAAATAAAATAAATAACATAAATGCCAACAAATTTTGATTCCACAATCTACGGGAGTATCAATATAGTATCGTTAGTAGTTCTTACTAATTTTATAGGCCTTCAGTCTTCAAACACACCTATCTTAACTTCGCCGAAATTGTACAATGGAATACCTTGCTTGAATAGAGATTTGGCGTACACAATTATTACTAATTTAAAAGCGTGAGCATAAAGATTATTAAAGAGAAAACAATAGAAACCAAAAAAGCACAAAACTTGTATTTTAAAAAAAAAACAACATTTGATCAATTGCAATATAATTCGTTGAAATCTAATTAATTTATGTCCAATCTGTCGAATTTTAGGGCTTGTAATCTGAAAATTGAAACAAACAGGAGCTGAACTCATGACGCTAAACTCATGCTTAGCTTTTCAGTGTCTCAATTTAATAGTCACACAATTCTTCTAATTGTAAAAATCTTGCAACTGATCCATCACCAACCTAAGCCATTAGTCGTTGAATCAATCAACACAACCACCACAAAATTTTTTTTACTGACTTATTTCTTCTTTGCTTCCTCAAGCAGTTCTTTTAACAATCACATAAGTAAATGCTCATTTTATGTTCACTGAATCAATCACCACATCCCCATATTTTCTTTCAGTCCTATTCGTAGCTGCTTGAATTCACAGAATCAACCCCCTCGGCCAGTTGTTCGAAAATTTGAGCTTTTCTACTCTATGTCACTGAAGACTAAAGAATTGATACATTAAACCCATGTTTTCCAAGTTGAGTCTTTCCATGAATATCCAATGATGCAAAATTAGAATAGACACGTTGTATAATTTGAATAAACCCCATCAGTGCAAAGAGACTAAATTGAGGAAAAGTGGGAGAGAAGAAACCTTAGCAGCAGTAGCAACTGATTCAGTATCAATGCCTAAGCTCTAAAGGGCTTCTTGGGCCTTCTTAGAAGCCTCAGAAAATGCAGGTGTAGCAATCTTCAGTGCCTGATCTCCAGCTTTTTGTAAAAGGGGCAACGCCACATCGACCCCAGGCTTCAATGTATCAATCACCACCTCGAGAATACGCTGTGTAAAGCCAGAACACCTGAACCCACCTCTTCTGCTTGCTCAATAGTGTTCTCCACCTAATTCAAGCAAAATCAACAGATGGGTATGAGAGAAACAATAGATTAGGACTGCAACGAAAATGAAATTACTCACTTGAGTGAGAAATGTCATGAAAGTCACACATCAGATTGTTATTGCGATGATGATCCGATCTGTCGAAAAGCTCATCGGATTTAATCTCACCAGACTCAGCATCAGAGTGTGATTTCTTCTTATCCACGTCACCATTGGAGGCACCAACGAACTCTCCTTCAAGAATCCATTAACCGAATATGATGACGGCGTCTGTGGGCGGCAATTGGCTCTTCCTCCTACCGATATGATGTCGTCATCTTGGTCTTCTACGACTGAAATGTTCTTGCCGTAACACTGTCCCATAGTTGTAGCTGTAGTTGTAGTTGTAGTTGCAGTTGTTGTGATTCTTCAACAACAACAGCTATGAGTGTGAGATCGATTGAGATAGATCAAATCAAAGTTTTACTCATCGATCAAACGGCTTCGATCAATTCATCTAAAAGGGATCACAGAGAGACTGACGTCGAGAGTATCGAGAGAGATCTCTCGCTCCACAAAGACGGAGAGAGATATTTCTGTCGCGATCGCGCTTCCTACTTCGATGGCAATGGTGGCTGTGATTTCGGCGCTTGCCTCCGTCTTCGGGAGATCTGTGATGCTTCTTGCGAACGTTCGGGAGATCTGTGATTTGGGCAGAAAGCAAGCTTGGGTTAGGGTTTGAGCAATAAGGAAGAAGAAGACGAAATAAAGGAACGAACGAAGGGGTTGTTGGAGAGTTTGTAGAAAAGGAAAAGAACAGAGAGGGAGATGAGAGAAGGAATCGAGAAGATGAGAGTTGGGGGGAGATGGAGGAGAGTTTAGGGCTGAATTTGAGAAGGAACCGAGACCCTTCTTCATCCTTTGGCAGACTGAGATGAAGAATGTGGTGGGCTGGAGAATTGGAATCGCAGAGGAAGAGAGGCGAGGTGGTGTGGAGAGAGTGAGGAAAGCATCGGGGGTAAAATTTTTCACTTAAGTTCTGCCAAAGATATAACATAGCCACGTAGGACAAACATTGCCACGTAAGACAAACACCCCTTTGAATTGTAAGATAGATATAATATACCATCACTAATTTGACTTCTATAAAGAGGAAACCAATGCTTTCAAATTTGTTGACATTTTATTGTGATAATGCTATTTAGAATTTATGAATGCCTCCCCATACTTGCTGCCATACATAGAACTACTTGTCAACTTATTTCACCAAATCACAAGGAATGCAGGAAAATCCAGTTTTTAAATGAAGGAAATTCCAGGTCTTATGTTAGAATATATAATCATTCGCAACATACAATGGATCTTGTAACACGTCTCATGTTTGAATTGCTGGGTATTAAAGATGAGCTGATGACATGAATTGGTGCACTCCCTTGACTACATTCACTGCAATACATAACTCATATCACAGAGTTCATATTAATATTGCTCTATATTTTATTTTATTTTATTTCCTCATGAAACACTACACAAATTTCTAAAATTATGCATTCCGCCTTCCTTTTCTCCCCATTTGTAGAAAGCAGAAACATATAGCATAACAGTGAGGAGAAGTTGGGTAAAAAAAAATTGATTTTTCAGCCAATATTGAATCATTTCGCTCAATTCATGACCAAGAGTATAACAAAGTGGGGAGTAAGATACCTACAACTTGGACATATATTTAGGTGGTTCTTATTGTGCATTCCAAGTGTTCGACAAAATGTGGATGATGTGCTTAACTGGGATAAGGAATGGATTAATCGGGGTTCATCATCAAGTTTGCAATCTGATTTATTTGAATATTAGTATAATACCCGTACTGTTGGCACTACCGCAAAGTACATCCCACCTTTATGGCTATGTCATATAGTTGCAACATAAGTTTTTAGTTCATTTTATTAAAAACACTTGCTCAATTGTATATCACAACAATTACAATGAATTAACTTTAAAAAAAGGTCAATACTCATTGATGCTCACAATGTTAATAATACCGATCAACGCAACCAATGCGATAAAGAATTCAATCTCCACCAAATGTCATCTTAACTAAAAATAAAAGAGGAAGGGATTCAACATCAAGAAATATCTCATGTTTGTCCAAGTGAATATTGGCTGCAGCTGATGTTACATTCGGTTTAGTAAAACATCATATAACCATCAGGTTTAGTACTAAAAAACGTTTTGTAGTATGACAGGGTGCATATCAGTTGAAGAAACATAATGTCATTAAGACAAAAAAAAAGTGCACATATTTAGAAGAATATCAAAAAGCATTTTTTTCAACAGTTCAAAAATTTGACAGAGCTTCCCTTTTTTCCTGATTTAAAATCTATCATAAGCATGTGTAATTCACATAATTTAGAATTCACAAAAATTACTAAACGATGCACCATATAACCATCAGTTTATGTAATAAAAGAGGTTTTGTAATAGGACATGGTTATGAACAGTTGAAAAGACATGCACGGAATATCATTATATCCTAAAAAAATGTCAAGATCAATTTTTTTTTTTGAAAATTTTGGAAATTTTCAAAATTCTGACAAAAACTCCCTTGTGTTTCCAAGATTTAAACTTGTCTGAACCTGTCATAAGAATTTGTGCTTCTCGAAAATTAGAATTTATCGTAAGTGACACTAATGGCAATCAATTCCATGAACAACTAAAGAACCTCACACAACACCATTACAATTGAAAAAAATTGTAATCTTTTGAAGAATGTCAAAATTATACATACTTTTAAACAATTGAAAAAAATCAAAATTTCGACAAAGTTTTCCTTGTTTTTTCAATATTAAAACTTGTCATAAGAATTTGAGATGAAACTGCACAACCACACATTTGAGATGAAAATGCAATAGTTTCTCATTGCATAGGCTTTCTAATTCAGCTCCCATTTCCTCATTGCTCTAGCAAAGGCAAGGCAACATTTTCTTAAGAAATTCATGTAAGGGAAGATATTTGGAAATTGCAAACAACTTCTTGGACAATGGGTTTTCTATACTGAATATTAATACTAAAAGATCTCATGTAGAGATGCAAATAAGCAAGAAAATACAATTTTTTTTATTTAAGATTTGGTCACTCCAAAGTATTGAGCTATTAATTCATGCGAGTCATGTCCATGAATTAAAAAATTAAATAATTGAGGTATTTGATCAACCTGCCACAGTCAAGAATCAATTATTTTTAATACTTTTCTTAACCTCCAAGAGTTATTTCCCTTTGCTCAAAAGCTCTCTAATGAGATTTTTCCTTTGAAAAAAATCGACAAATGTTACCAAAAAATAAGGGATTAAAGGTAGGAAAGTCACCAACCTGAATGAGCAGATGGCGTAAAGGCGACCCCACTTAGTGACCCTTCCATTGTCTAAAAAATGGCTATATCCTACTATCATTTTCCTGCAAAACATTGGTGAATGTTTGACAAATGATTATAAGGTATCACCATGGAACATTGACAAAGTGCTAAGCAAACACTAACCTGTTTAGCAAGGAATTAGGGGTAATCTTGATTGGTAGCTTGGTTAAGTCCAAGCCAAAAATTATTAACAAACGTTGTTTATGAACACAACGCTTGAATCCAAATCTTATCAAAGCAAAAACAAAAAAGAGTAAACTATTATGATTAAAGTGCACAACCACACATTTGAGATGAAAATGCGAGTCCTATCCATGAGATAAAAAATTTAAATAACTGAGGTATTTGATCAACCTATCACAGTCGAGAATCAACTATTTTTATTACTCTTCATAACCTCCAAAAGATATCTCCTTTTGCTCAAAAGCTCTCTGATGGGATTTTCCCTTTGAAAAAGCCGACAAATGTTACCAAAAAAATAAGGAATTAAAGGTAGGAAAGTCATCAACCTAAATAAGCAGATGGCGTAAAGGTGACTTCGTTTAGTTACAAAGTGACCCTACCAGTGTCCCAAAAATGGCTATATCCTACTATCATTCTCCTGCAAAACATTGGTGAATGTAAGACATGAGAATGATTATAAGGCATCACCATGGAACATTGACGAAGTGCTAAGCAAACACCAATCTGTTTAGCAAGGAATTAGGGGTAATCTTGATTGGTAGCTTGGCCAAGTCCAAGCCAAAAATTATTAACAGAAGTTGTTTATGAACACAACCCTTGAGTCTACATCTTATCAAAGCAAAAAAAAAAGCAAAATATTATGATTAAATTGCACAACCACACATTGAAATGAAAATGCAATAGTTTCCCTTCTCAAAGACTTTTGATTCAGCTCCCATTTCCTCATTGCTCTAGCAAAGGAAGGCAACATCTTCCTAAGAAATTCATGTAAGAGCACATATTTGGAAATTACAAACAACTTCTAGGAGTATGGATTTTCTGTACAGAATACTAATACTAAAAGATCCCATGTAGAGATGCAAATAAGCAAGAAAATACAATTTTTTTCTATTTAAGATTTAGTATTTATTTTTGTTAAAACTATTTAAGGTTTAATCACTCCAACGTATTGTGTTGTCAATTCATGCGAGTCCTATCCATGAAATAAAAAATTTAAATAACTGAGATATTTGATCAACCTGCCACAGTCAAGAATCAACTATTTTCAATACTCTTCTTAACCTCCAAGAGATATTTCCTTTTGCTCAAAAGCTCTCTGATGGGATTTTTTCTTTGAAAAAGCCAACAAATGTTACAAAAAAGATAAGGGACTAAAGGTAAGAAAGTCACCAACCTGAATTAGCTGATGCGTAAAAGCAACTTCGTTTAGTTACAGAGTGACCCTTCCATTGTCCCAGAAATGGTTATATCCTACTTTCATTCTCCTGCAAAACATTGGTGAATGTAAGACATCAGAGTGATTATAAGGTGTCGCCATGGAACATTGATGAAGTGTTAGCAAACACTAACCTGTTTAGCAAGGAATTAGGAGTAATCTTGATTGGTAGCTTGGCTAAGTCCTAGCCAAAAATTATTAACATACGTATTTTATGAACACAACCCTTGAATGCACATCTTAACAAGGCAAAAAAAGTAAAATATTATGATTAAACTACACAACCACACATTTGAGATGAAAATGCAATAGTTTCCCTTCGCATAGATTTCTAATTCAGCTCTCATTTCCTCATTGCTTTAGCAAAGGCAAGGCAATATCTTCATAAGAAATTCATGTAAGTGAACACATTTGGATATCAAATCAATCGAGTAAATGGGTACATTGTAACACAAAATTGAACACAGTTGAGATCTATTTAAGAACCATTTGAAGAAGATATCAAATCTAAACTTTCAACATTACAGTTAAGAAAAGATTATATTCCTTTATTGCAATTTTAAAGTTTTTTTTTCTTCCACTAAAGCTAATAAGATCCAAGATCTAAGGTTCTTAAACCCAACTCATGTAATCTAGAACAACAACATAAACCAACCGACTCTAATAAAAAAGGTTCAATTTTTTTTTTCCAATCTGAACTAATAGAACTCCACATGAAAAGGGGTTGTTTAAAACGTACCTGAGAGCTGAGGAACCTTGAGGAGAGGAAATTTTGTGGTGCTTTCAACCCATGAAAGAAGCTAAGTGACCATTGAAAAGAAGAACAATGAAGAATGGGCAGGTGCAGAGGAGGAGCTTGATTCAAATGGATCCGGCGGTGTAGATTAAGAGATGATGTCTGAAAGAAAAAAAAAACCCATTGAGCAAAAGTAATCAAATTAATTAAACCCATAAAAAAAACCAAATTAATCAAACCCATTGAGCAAAATTTGCAAAAACAAAAAAGGGCGTAATAAGGATAAAAAATAGTTAACTTTAAATTGGGGGAACTTGCGTAATAAGGATAAAAAATAGTTAACTTTAAATTGGGGGAACTTACATCCGTATGGGAGATTCTCCTCTTTGAACAATTTGGGTATGTGATTGAATTGGTTGGAGGCAGAAGAAGATATGAATCTCCTTTGGCACATAATAGAGAAAGTGAGGGAGCTGAGTGGAGCTTGATTGAAGAAGAACCCAGTTGTTCTGGTTCGACATACAGTGGTGGGGAAGGGAAGAGCAGTTGTAGAAGGGATTAGAGAAGTTTCCATGGATGAGGAGAATGAATAAAAAATAAAAGAGTTGGGGGGAGATGGAGGAGAGTTTAGGGTTGAATTTGTAATGGTGGTTATTGCAAGAAACACACCAAAAAACCCTTCTACCTTTGGCAGAATGAGATGAAGAATCAGGGGAGAAAGTAAAAACCCTATGGAGAAGAAGAAGATGGAGAATAGAAGGTTTTCGCGATGATAAAGAAAGAGGAAGTGAGGGAGTTGGGTGGTGGAGGGCTGGAATGTGATCAAGGTAATAAGCAGACTAATTAACAAAAGATGGATTGGGATTAACTCCCTTACCTTCCCTCAGCATCATACGTGTCAGTGTCACTCCCATGTTTAGTTTTATGAATGTTCTCCCATGTAGATGTGGAAGAGAACATTAGGTAACCATCCCTACAAAATTGAGGACTCAAATGAGTTGGATTATTCTTGAGAGACTCCTAAGTTAACTCTTAGAGAAGAAATACAAATAATTGATCACTGAAGTACTGTGCAAAACATACCCTGTAGATATAAATTGGAGTAGAAAAACATAACTAAGAGTTTGAATAGAAAGTACCTCATTATAAAGATGATGGGCTGAAATTGAAATGGCGTAGAAGCAACTTGTAGTAATTGAGACAAATCAAAACGCACCGAATAATAATAATAAATAAAAATTCTGGAAAACCTTAAATATCCTCAATGTATAAAACATCTAACACCAAGGCCCTAAATTTTAAAACAAATTTGTTAAACCCCAAATTTCAGATTAAGCTGAAAAGCCTTGAAGTTATAGAGAGTTGATGATAACGTGTTGTTGTTCATAGGCTATGACTAATCCCACTAATTTACATACATTGATATGTTGACACTTAGTTGTTAGATGCAATATGTATTTATGATCATTGTATTGTTGTATTACACACATTAAGTTGAGAAAAGTATATTGAAAAAAAAAAATTAAGATGATTAGATGCCGGCTAATGATTTAAGGGTTAATTGCACTTTCCCCCTAAAACATATAGCCAATTCAGCTTTGCCCCCAATTAACATTCATATTGCACTTTCCCTCTCAGATTAACAATCAATGTGCCTTGACTGTCAAGGCACGTGCTAGATTCAAAAATGTCATAATTTACTGCCCAAAATACCCTTTAATGATCTGAAGGCTGAGATTTAAAGTTAATGCAATTAAAATCGAAGGCTGAGATTCAAACTTTCACTAAGACGTTGGGATAATCCGACAACTTCTCCTTCACCACCACTGTCTCCACTTCACCACCACCGTCTTCACTTCACCACCAATAACTCTCACCTCTGCTTCTACTACTACATCTACATCATCTCTGCTTCTACTAATCTCTGCCAAGTTTTGATGGCTAGCTTGAGTTGCAACTCGTCTTCATCATCTGTTAGGCAATGTAAATTCAAATTAATTTTAAGGGGTTAAGTTCCAACTAGTAATTTATTTTAAGGGTTAAGTTACTGTTAATTAACAACTCTTAATTGATTTTCTTGCAGATCCTATGGTGTCACAAGCACAATCAAACAAGTGAATAGAAAGTTTGAACTAGGCAAGTTTTTGAAGAAGTACATGTACATTGGATGTTAAAGCACAATGTAAATTCATTTGATGTTAATTGGATGTTAATAGCACATTGAAATCAAATGTCTTAACATCGATGTAATTCAATTGACGCAACATCATTGCAATTCAAAACCTGATATAACACTTTCAATAACATTCAGTACCTAACAATCTTAACATTCAGTACCTAACAACCTGACATAGCACTAGCAACCTGATATAGCACTTGACATAGTAACATAACATAGCACTTTCAATAACATTTAGTAACATTCAGTACTTAACAACCTTAACATTCAGTGTCTAACAACCTGACATAACAACCTGAAATAACACTTTCAATAACATTCAGCACCTGAATTTACAACCTGAAGTGTACCATACCAACAAACATTCAATATCATACCATACCAACAGACATTCACTACCATTTAACAGAACTTGCAACCAACACAAGTGTATATTTAGAGTACCATATCAACACAAGTCTTGACATAACACAAATGCATTAGTTAGTGTACCATACCAACACAAGCATTCAATACCATCAGAAAACACATAATGGCGATGTCAATAAACCAAAATGAGTCACCAACTGTCTAAGATCATCTCCAAGGCCCCTTAGGTCTCCAACTGCTTTGTCCCATTGCAAATAGAGTTTGTCCCCTCCTGCCCCTACCATTCCCACGCTAAAATACTGGATTAACTGGTGGCCTCATTGGTGGGGGTCGAACTCCTTGTGCAAAGGGCTGAGTTGTGAACATGGTACTCTGACTGTTGTGTAACGTTGGAGCTGTAGACATCTCAGGCTGGAAGCTTGGTGGTTGTGGAGAACATGTGGGCATTTCCTTTGGAGGTTCAATGTTTCCTCTTCCACTAGCAGTCCTTGCACCCCTTGGTTTGTTGTTCTTTTCCCTTGTGCATTTAGGCCTCTTAGATGTTTGTCCATCCTCAATAGTCTGTTCCCTAATAGGGTTTCTACAGGTTCTATTGTTGTGACCATCCATTCCACACTTTCTGCAACTCCTATGTTCCTTGTGAACCTCATCTTCATCTTCATCTTCATTTCTTCTTCTCTGTCTCTTAAGTCTCCCTGGACCTCTTTTCACTAGAGGAGGCAATACTAAGTATCTTGGCTGCCACATAAAAACCTTAATCGGACATGTAAATACTAACTAGTTTTTTAGATACTAATCAGACATGGAAATACTAATTAGACATGAAAATACTATACACAAGCAATGAAGATAAAACTTACTTCATCCCATTCACGCATATTTCTTATGCTCATAATGCCCCTGAAGTATGTTTCCACATGGGCCTTCATAGAATGATAAGGGCTGCAGTACCTGCATTAAATGGAAATATGTATATAAGCAATGATCATATAAGAAATGAGAAAACTACTTACTCTACCCACTGAGGTCTTTGATTGACTAAGAGTCAAGACTCCATGCACACATATGACACATGTGAGTTCCCACTGTCTACAGTCACAATATCTAATAAATGTCTTGACTCTAAACCTATCACCAGTGTCATTATGCTGCACTGTGATGAAGCTATCACTGGACCCAAACATCCAGAATTGGTTCTTCATTTCACAGTACTTGTCAACCAGCTTTTGAGCCCTAGGTACTAACCCATTGATGTCCCAAATGCTACTTTTCACCATTCTTTCGTACATAAGCCTCATGACAAGCATGTGATAGTCATCAATGAACTTGTAGATTGGTTTGTCCCTTAGGTGAATGATTTAGTTATTGAAGTTTTCACTAAAATTGTTAGTGATGTGCTCTGAGCATAGCCTAGTGTCAAATAAGTCATGCACCAACTCTTCACATCCCTATTAACCAGCCACTGATGAGCCATTGGATTAGCTTCCTTAATCTCTTTCTAGTGGGAGACTCACTCAACCTCTTTGTATGCCCTCGCAGCCTTCCAACTTAGTCTCATTAAGAAATTCCCACCAAAACCCGCATTCTTGAAGTTCTTGTATATATGCCTAAAATATAATCTATGATCTAAATCCGGAAAGAGTCGTTTCACTGCTTCAATCGAGCCTTTTTGCTGGTAAGAGATAAATGTCAGCTTCCCTTCATGCATCTTCAACTGCATCTCAATTATGCTCAGGAAGGTGTACCAAGTCTGGTAGCATTCTGACTGGCCAATGGAAAGAGACCATTGTTGCCATCCAAAGCTGTGAGTGACAAACAACAACCCCCATATTCTGTCTTCAGAAAGCACCCATCCAAACCCACCAAGGATCTACACCCATGCTGCAAACCAAGTAGACTAACAGAAAAATCCAAACACAAGCCTGTGAACCTTTAATCTTCATTACTTGTTGAGCATGTAGCAATGCTTTCTGGGTTTGTTGTCAAAAACTTCATGCAACAAGAAGGGGCCATTTTGTAACTGTCCTCATAGCTACCAACTATTTTTGCCATCAGTTTCTGCTTTGCCCTCCACCCTACATGGTAGCTGACTTCAACAATGTTCTCCTTCCATGTCTGCTTCACAAGTGAGTCGGGTGTGATAGATTGAAAGTGGGTATTAAACATGGCCTCACACTCCTTATCAACAAACCTAACATCAGCCGTAGGGTGTTTTCCATCAACAATCCCCAGACATGTGTGTTGTTGCCCCATGATCCTAACACTGATGGTGTGCCCATTTTGTTTCTTGCTGCATAGCAATGCCATTTGCATTCTTCATCTGTACAATTAACTAAAAGCCCGTCAGGATCATTCATCTTAAACCTCATCAGAAACTTTTTTCTTACTGCATATTTCCTCAACCAAAACCTAGCATCATCTACTGTGGGTCATTCCTTCCCAAACTCCAAGATTCATTCCCCATCCTCATGGTGAGCCTCGTGATCACTCTCATCACCATAAATATTCTCAGTCTCAGCCACAAAACCAGCATGCAAACCTGGAGGTGCCTCATCTTCAGTGCTATGGCCTGAATGATACTTCTCTTCTACTAGAAGATCATCTAGCTCAGCAAACTCAGATGGGTCTGCTTCAAATGAACCATGTTCAGATGGACATGCTTTAGATGGACCTGGTTCATCCCTGTGGTACTACATCAGGTAGGTCTTCATCTAGTTCTTCTTCACTCAACTCATCATATAACTTCACTCTTGTCTTACTTGACTTTATTCCTTTATTCCTATCATCTTTCCTTGGAGAGTACTAATCACTAGGTTTACTCTTCCTTAGGGTTGGAATATTTTTTTCTTCTGGTCCTAGGCCTTTTGGCCCTGCATTTAGGCCTCAAATGAATTTTTTTAGTAGGGGATGGGTTGTGTTACAGGGGCATGGTCTACATCAACTATAGGTGGGGTTGAAATTGGTTCAAGCTCCATTACACTAATCCCATGAGTGTTGCTTTTATGTACTTGTGCTGTCACTTTAACCTCAACAAACACATGCAAAACATCCTTGTAATCAATATTTGCATGGGTCCAAAAATACATCAAGTCTTTATCATTTGTAATGTCCATCCTCACCCCATTCTCTACATAGGTATGTGTTGTTCCAAGGGTTAAAGCGTGCTTATGTGAGTTGGGGATATCTTCAAGGATACTCTTATTTAACTTATCCCAATTCAGGTAATCCTCAAGCACTTGTACAAACTCTATAGATAACCCATTTTTTTAATCACTAACCTTCCACAGACCAGGGATCTTTGCAATCTTACTCCACTTTCCATTGTAATGGATCACTAAGTTCCAGACTTTCAGTTCTTGTCCCCACTTACCATTGCTGCAAACACACAAACAAAACAAAATCATATCATTTTCACTGATGCAAACAAAAGACTGAAAACAGACAAACAGAACAAAATTAGACCATTTTCACTGATGCAAACAAAACAAATAAACAGAACTAAACTAAACCACACTAAATCATGCAATCAAACGTGAATAGTAAACTGAAAAAAGAAGACAAATACAACACTAAACTACACTAAATGAGCACTGTTACTGATTCATGTAATCACCAACCACTAGCAACACTAAACCAAACTAAATCACTTTCAGAAAACAACATTTTCACTAATGCAAACAGCAACCACCAAATAAACAGTGGAAAAACCCAAATTTGTTCAAATGAACAAAATACTAACAAAATCATACCATTCACACCATCCATTCAAACATGCATTACATATATAAACACCAAAATGAAAACCCTAAAATAGCAAAGAAGACTTACAATACATCACGCCAATGAAAAGGAGGAGGTTTCAAGTCCTCTTCAATGTCTAAAGGAGTGAAATCTCGCCTCAGATTTGACTCCTCATCGCTTGGCATCTGACTGAAGAAATCACTAAAATCACTGAACGAACTACAATCGTCCCAGTGCTCCCATCATCATCGCTGCTACTGATTGTGATTTTGACACCGAAAACAACATTCTTCCCCTTTTTCGTTTTGGGTTTCCTCTTCTTCATTTCGGTATTACGCTTCTTCATTTCAATGAGAAATCAGAGAGAATACAGGGAAAGAGGAGAAATGGAACATAAAGAATGAAAACGAAGGGAGTTTTCCCTCCACTGTCCGTCTCTTCAATGGTACAAGCTAACAGAGAAAAAATCCTAGCCGTCCACGTGCCTGGTTCAGGTAATAGACGGTTGAGATTAACATGCTATCACATCAGGTGTGATAAGCACATGAAGGGCATTTCGTTATGCAAAATAGGAATAATGTTGACACGTGAAGTGTTTAACAGTCAAGGCACGGTAACTGTTAGTCTGAGGGGAAAAGTGCAATATAAATATTAATTGGGGGCAAAGCTGAATTAGCTATATATTTTAAGGGGCAAAGTGCAATTAACCCATGATTTAACTACATAGTCATAAAGGTCATGCATTACCTTTTGTTGTCCTAAAACTTGCGCTAATTTAAAGTTAAGGTCCATGGAACCATCTTCAGCCAAGAGAAAGGCTTTAAGAAAAATTCTTCAATGGAAAAATAAGGGAATAGAATACTCATATATACCAATCTATCATCTGTTGCAGTTATAATGGAAAACCACCACCTACAACAACCCTGAAACTCTAAACCTGTGAAAAGTTCTTCTATTTCCCACTTTCTTGGTTGCATGTTTACAAATGAAACCTTCATAAGTACTAAAACCACTCTTCAAGAAAATTGTGATTTGAACACAACGCTCAACAAAACAAAATTGCCATCAACAAACAATGATTCAAGCAAGATTGGTGTTGATAACCCTATTTTAACATCAAATAAAAAAACAACACCACCAATTTAATCATACCCAATTGAGCAAAATTTGCAAAAAAATGCACAAATAAGGATAAGAAAAAAGTGAACTTGAAATTGGGGGAACTCACTATGTCTGGGAGATTCGCCTCTATGAACTGGTGGAGCTTGTTGAGGCCACCACAGATGAAGGAAGAAGAACACAGTTGCAGAGGAGATTTCCTTGCCTTTTCAACTATTAGGAGCTGGCCGGAGTGTTTGGACTTTGACTCCTTCATGAAATGCCAGTTCAATGGGTCAACAACAACCCAGAAGGTATTTTTGAGCCTCAATGGAATCCTTATGAGTGGAAACTTTTGATTTCCTTGTGAAAACCCAATTTTTTTGGGGGAGAAGGTGGTTAGGATTCGTACAGGTGAGAGGGGAAGTTTTCTCAAAATTTTATGTTTAGAGATTGTGGGTGTATGGGTAATTTATGGGTGTGGTTAGCAATTCATGTGGGTGTGTTAAGATATGGGTGTGGAGAAAAAGGAAAATAATAACGTCCTTTGTCCTTCACAAATTAAGTGACCCACATGTTTGGTCAGACATCCCACTGCCTGTAAAACCATTTGAGATCTGCATTTAAGTGATGGAGATCAATCCAATGGTAAACAAGTGATCTCCTAATAAATTATTCCCTCAATGTGCCCACAAGTCCAACCCTACTGGATTCCCTACAAATGGCCCAATCAGTCAAAAGTTTTATGAAACACTTAGTTTGAAAGCAACTATATCAACTACCATCTCTCCTCCTCCCCACTTCTTCTTCTTCTTCTTCTTCTTCAAGTAACTTCCTCTTTCTTACCCTCCTTACTCTTCCTTCCATTCCCCCCCTCCAAAAACTCCTCTCTCTCTTTGTTTTTTTTTTTTTTTCTCTTTCTCTCTCTCTCTGTCTGTAAACTCACCTTTATGTCTCAAAGAAGTAGTGATCCAAGAAGAATTCCAACAACAAATCATCATAGAAACCCGAAGCCCCCAAATCTCATCTCTTCTTCCCCAAATCAGAGAAGTAGTCATCCAAGACTAAAGAAACCCCCAAAGCATATTAAAATTCTTCAAAGGTGCAACTCAGAACCAATTTTGTGGAAGGTGGGGTTCGTGTTTCAAGATGACGATCAAACCACTACTACTACCATCACTCATGACTCCAAACCTCCTCCTCCTCATCCTCATCTCGTGCTTTTTCGACCCCAGACTTGTACGGACATCTTTGCACCTGGGTCTGGCTATGTCTCCCCATCAAATCTCGAGGTAATATTTATTTTGACTTTACTCTTTTTCTTCATATTCTCATGGGTCTCTCACCATGTTCTTTCAGATCTGTGAAATAATTTTATAGGTGAACCAATCTCCTATTATTATATTCACTATTATATTAGAGCATCTCCTATGGAGAACCTTCAAAAGCTCTCAATACGACAATCTATTTGAGCTTTGATTGAGAATTTTGCTCCATTAGAGAAAGCCCAAAGCTTAAAGCTAGACACAAAAGATAGTGCATTGAGCTATTTTGCTTGTCTAGATCGGTTGACTATTTTGATCATGTATTCAAAGTTAAATAGTATAAAGATGGTTATTTGAACCCAGAAAATTATTTTTTAGCTTTTTTTTTTTCAATAGATTTTCTTGAATGGCCGATTGAAGTACACCCATCCTCAACTTCAAATTGGTCCGCCTTTTTGAGATTGAGCTCTCCATTGGAGATGCTCTTACTCATTCATTTTTGGGATGTTTTATCTGCAAAAGATGTCTCTGTTATAAAGATTATCATCTCATTTTACTTGTACATTGCAGTCAATATTACTGATTTGAAAGATAAATAAATAAATTAATTAAACAATAAATAGAGTTGTTTCAGGTTTTCTTCACTCAGGTGTGTTAGTGCAAAATTCTCTAATCTATCCTCTCCTGATCACAAAAATGCAAACTTTGCCCCATGATTTGCAGACTCCACCAAGGTATAAAAAGGATGCCAAGGTAGTGGTGAATGTGACAGTGGAGGGGAGTCCAGGACCTGTTAGGACCATGGTCAAATTAGGAGCTAGTGTTGAGGAGACAATTAAGCTAGTGGTGGACAAGTACAGTGCAGAAGGAAGGAGTCCTCAACTTGGGCAAGACACAATGTCATCCTTCGAGTTGCATCACTCCCATTTCAGCCTCCAAAGTAAGTTCTCAATCCTTTGTGTATATCTACTTGATTTAATGCCAGAACATGACGATGGAGTTTATCAAAACTTGATGATGTATTAACTCTTATTCTATATCAGGTATTAAAAAGACGGATACAATAGCAGATGCTGGAACACGAAGCTTTTATCTGAAAAAGAATAGTAGTGTGGATGATAGAAGATCACTAGTTACATTTTCATCTGCCCCAGATATTGTTCCCCCCAAAATAGGTGATGATCCTCCTAAAATACCGTTTGTGTTCTTTCCATCCTTCATAGCTCGAAAAATGAGTAAGATTGGAAGAAGAATGCAAAACCTTTGGAAGTTCATAGGATGTACTTGAGTAATGGCCAAGTACTGACCATTTTTTTTTTTCTTTTTTTTTTTTTGTGTATAAAGTAGTAGCAAATATATGATCATATTATATACACCAACACGTGTGAAATGTATAGTTGGAAGATTTTGATAATGAATGGATGGATTTCTTTAATAAAAGGCAGCGACTTTTAAACACAACACGTTCTACTGTATCATACCACCAAGGCAAACTTTTTTACCTACTCGCCCACACCACCACCTTTCTTCTTCTTCTCTTTACTTTCTCTTCCCTCTCCAAAGTACTCTCCACATATTCTCTTCATTCCCTCAAATTGAAATTGAAGTCGAAGAAGAAGTTGGAGCCTTTATAGGATTCAATCCAGTCCGATCAAGATCTTGACTTTGATTTTATTGCCGCTCCTCTCCCTCTCCCTCTCCTTCCCCTAACCCTTTCTGCTTTTTTCCTCGCCCTCGCAGAGGCCTCTGCAATGATGTGTTCCACACTCGTAAAGGCCGCCGCGAGGACAAAAAATTGACCATCGCGAAGGCTCTTGCGAGTGGAAAACTCGCAATTGCAAAGGAAGAAAACATAAAGGGAGAGGGAAAGGAGAATAAGGAGAGGGGGAAGGGCGACAACCTGTGCGAGAAGAAGAGAGTAGGATGATGATGGCAGTTTTGGCTATGTGGGAGAAGAAAAGCGAGTGGGATGATGGTGGAGGGCGATGATTGTAGAACCAGGAAGCCGTTGCAATGGCCACCATCGCAACTCATCTCCTCTATCTGTCACCGGTCATCTCTCATTGCCCTTCGCAATTGATCGCCCTCCTTTCATGTTGTTGTTGTTGTTGTTGTTGTTGTTCTTGAGAAGAGGTTACGAGAAAAGAGAGAAGTACTGGTCTAAATTGGTGGCATGTGTTAGCAGGTAAAAAAAATTGCCTTGGTGGTGTGGGACAATAGACCCTGTGGTGTTAAAAAGTCGTTACATTAACAAAAACATCACAAGAGTGAAATTTATTGGAAAAAAAGCCGTTTCAATTTTGTTATTTAATACTAAAGGTATATTGTTCATTCAGCATGGCATAAGCTCCAACATGGTTGGACATTGTTGCACTGCCACAATTCCCATAAAATCCTAACACTCTCATGTCATAGAACTTTGAAACGCCAAGTTGCACTGCCACAATTCCCATAAAATGCCCCACATTTTCTGCACTGATCTCCTAGTGACAGTTGTTTGGCACGGATAATTCTATGGCTTTACTATAACCAAAGCCTCTAATGTATGGCATGATGAATCAGAAACCAAAGCATCGATCCAGACGTTCCTAAGTCTAAAGAAATCAACTTGTCAACACAATGACAGCGCTAGGAAAGACCCATGATACCAAAGTACAAGAAATGATGCCATGCTAATTGAGTAAATTTGTACCAAAGGATATATATATATATATATATATATATATATATATATATGGCCCCAGTTTCATTCCTAGCTCAATTCTACACATTGATAGTCATTCCCAGTCTAGGAAACACATCTCTTGTGGGTAAATGATTCTGTGGCAGAATATATCCGCGTGAACATATATAGAACCTCTGCAGTAAAGGTGATGCTGAGGTAGTGGATCAAATATATCCACCTAAGGTATGTTTTCAATGTGGCAGGGCATTACCAAAGAGGAAGTGTGGGAGAAGAAATTGTCAACAGCAGTATGGAATCACTTCTTATGTCATCTCGGGTTTTTTGGATATTCCCCAACACAACAGTGTGTGCATGTAAAAGTTACCAATGCAAGGCCTTTACCATTCAAAATGATTCTCATCAAACAATTTCATGACAGTGAATTATGAAGATAAAGTTAAAATAAGACAGAACAAATCTCTGTGAATTCTTTCGCAAGTTCACAGCCTTTATATCCTCAAATATAACCATGTCATGATTTACTAATTAGACCCCATTCAACTATTAATATCTTGCAGATCAACGCGATAAGCAGATAACAAGACTATTTCTGCATGCTTCGCTCAACTGTCTATACTATATTTAATTCCACATGATAAACCAAGATAGTTCCAACTACTCCAAAAGAAAGCATATCCGCTAGGATATCGAATATTCTGTACCTGTAGATAGCGTGAATGAGTGTGGGCTTAAATTAAAGCCTTGAAAAACTCCAAAATGCAAGATTTTCATTAGTCAAACACTGAAACCTATACACATATAAAACAAATAACAAAAAACAAACATCAAACTGAAAAAAATAAAATAGTTTCTCTTGCAGATCAGGAATATGATCCATTTATGACTACTGTCCTGTCTCAAGTTGAGAACAACTCAAAGACGGGATATGCAAATCACAAGCGCAACTAAATTTTCACTTTCATTAATATGGTGACCGAAAGGTCTGAATTTGAGATGTAATGCAGTGTCATCTATGATTGTCACTGGGAACTGCCAGGGGCTAGAAAACTTCAGATTAAATTCATTAGGTAATTTAGAATAAAAGAAAATCTCTGGAGGGGCTGAGCAATGCAAAACCAAATTGTTTTTCGATGTTTTTTTTTAACACTTGAAAAGATGGCTAAGAAGCACATACTACTGTATGGCAACCGGTACAATTGTTTCTTCTTGTTGCAGAATATTAAGTTGTAACATCCAAAAAAACACTATACTGTACAAGAAGGTTATAGATGACTTGCACACTTACTATACAACAGCATCAGGTTGGCACTCTGGCAAAGATGCTTGAAAAGCTGGTAGAACTTTATACGCTTCATAGATCTTAACCAAATTAGGGAAATCCGACTACAAGGAAACTTGAGAAGATTAGTTCTTTACTACTTTCAGGAGCATCATTAGAACCAATATACTAAAAAATTGCTCTAATGGCTACAAGCAATGGAAAATGCAGCAGATAAGAGTTAGTTATCACCACAATAGATCATTTAAACCAAAAGGGGGTGAGGAGGGGAGGTGGAGACTCTTTAAAACCTGAGGAACTGAAGTTTTATACTAAAATTGGAAAGCTAAAGAATTTTGATAAAATTGTTCCTTTCAGATTGTGGAGACATGAAAAAATAACAAAACCAAAGGTAGTATAGAACAAACACAAATAGAATTTCACCATATCGATGTTGAATCTTGTAATGGCATTATTGATTTGCGGAGCCAAAAAAACATCAGCCTGCAAATAAGTACCACTGGTTAGTTTGAATTTGAGACCCTTGTTGGTAAAACCAGTGAGATTAGAATAGCATTGAGTAGGCATCTTTTGAAACTAACTAAAAAGTATCAAACAACTGAACAGACAACCAGGCTAGAACAAAAAAAACAGAATTAAGGTTAATCCTTAAGATTTGAAAAAGAACGCGAAGAAATTATGTCCTAATTCATACAAGACCACTATCATGCTATAGAAACTACATTTTAAGTTCTTAGCTCATATTGCTTAATTTCAATTGGCCCTCAATAGATAATGTTGAGTCCGGGGGTGAAGGTCGTGAAGCCCTCCGGCACCACCTCACTGCACACAAAGCCTCGTCACTATTGAGTACATGTTCAATCTTTTATTAACTTCACATGATGTTGCTCTTTATCCGATGTGAGACTAAATTTGCACGCTCAACTCAAGCCAACATCTCCAACAATCTCCATCTTGGCGAGACTTGAGCCTACCCTAACCTGGGATAAGCACCACCTCAATGTGCCATCATGCACTTCCAACTCGCTAAAGGCTGAACCATCGACTCTGATATCATTTGCTAGGTCCAAGAACGAAGGTCGCGAAGCCCCCGGCACCACCTCACAGCATGCATACAAGATTTCTAGTTAATGGACACGTCTCAAGCAACGATATTGTCCCAAACTTAGACACCTGTCGCGCTCAAGCGTGGGATTACAAATTTGGCTCAACTGACCCTGAAAGGCCTCGTCACTATTGAGTACATGTCCAATCATTTATTAACTTCACATGGTGTTGCTCCTTACACGATGTGGGACTAAATTTGCATGCACAACTCGAGCCAACATCTCCAAAAAATAAAAGTAGTATGATTAGAATAGTATTGAATATGCGAATTTTGAAAGCGACAAAAAAATGCAGACAATTACACAACACCAAGACTAGAACAATAAGAAAAAACACCAAGCTTTAAGGCCTATCCTTGAAATTTGAATTAGAACGTTAAAAAGATAAAGATCTTTCAAGTTTCATACTAGAATACTTCAAGGAAATTGTGTGTTAACTAGGGCTAGGCCGATTTGGGTAACCGGCTAAAATACGCAAGCTCGAGAACCAAACCGGTCATTTAAAAATCAAAATTTTAGGGACCGGGTGAGACCGGTTAACCAGAGTCTCAAGTAACCATAATTTCGAGTCGGCTTTGGTCCAATCCCCATTTCAACCAAGTTTTTTTTTGTTATTTTTCAAATCAATTCTTAATATTTATCTTTTTTAGGCCAAGATACACAAAATACCTATTGTATAGAAGGTAAAAACATACATTTTTGGGCCAAAATATACAAAATACCTATTTTAGAAATAGTAGAAACATACATTTTTGGGCCAAAATACACAACATAATTTTATAGGCCAAAATTTAGATTTTCTTAAAAATACCCGGGCCGGTTAACCAATGGGTTCTGGGGATTGGAACCAAGGACCAAACCGAGAATTTTAGTTTGGTCCAGTTTTAGGACCGAAGAATAAATTAATAGTAAAAAAAGGGGCCCGAACTGACCCGATTGGTTCGATTCTTGGTTCGGTCTAAAATGTCTTGCCCTATTGTTAACTCACATTTTCCCAAGTAAAAAGGTTAATAAGGAGAATAATATAGCATGGAAAGGAATATGGTGTTCATGAAGTTTAAGGGGCTTTTTACAATGAGTTCATGGTGAATTGGAGGCATTCGGTTGTTATGTATTCTTTGTGGTCCATGTCTTGTTCTCCGTTTGATTGTTCTTGTAGATTATCTGAGCCTTAGCTCTGTTTGTTGCTTTTCTTTGTTTCTTAATAAAATATTGGGGATGTGAAGCCAAGTAACCAAGATTCAAGATTACCAATGTATTGTCTGACATGCAAATACAGATTGTTTTGCAATATTCCCACAATTACTTATATTAAATATAACAAATAAAATACCAAGAGTTCTAAGAAAAATATAACGAAGGAAAAAATAAAGGTTTTCACTATGGTGAAACGTGGAGACTGAAAATGTTGAACATGATGCAATGCCTGATTTCGTAAAGTGTTATCTATTTAGTCCTTTAAAGATAATACTTAATGGCCATACACGGCCGTAAACTGCCTAAAGACTACCAATGCAAGGATTTCGTGCGTGAAAGAGAATCAGTACTTCTTGCAGTTTGAATGTTGATAGGTGATGTACTACCCTCGGGGTGGGGCCCTGATTAAAGATCATCAAAGTCAGCAATGCGTAATACTTAATGGCCATACACGGCCGTAAGCTGCCTAAAGACAACCAATGCAAGGAATTCGTGCGTGAAAGAGAACCAGTATTTCTTGCAGTTTGAATGTTGATAGGTGATGTACTATCCTCGGGGTGGGGCCCTGATTAAAGATCATCGAAGTCAGCAATGCGTAATATTGTCCTGTCGAGAAACAAAACACGCTCTCTGGCTGTAAAAGAAAAATTATACCAAGGGGTTGCCAATGTATATCTTTTGATGCCTCAGAGCACACCGGCTGTGATCCTCAATGCCTCAGGGCACCTTTGTCTTAGGCACCCAACACCTTTGTGACCATATGGCTAGGCCACATGTTATAGATTCATATTTGAATCATATTAAAGAATCCAATGAACTCTACTACACATGTGGCACCCAGCATATCATTAAAATGTGACTTTTTCACTTCTTTGGGTTTGATTGCCTATGAATACCCAAATTGGGGTGATGGGACAATCATGTGATCACTTTTCTTCTTTTCAGAGCTCTGTTACTTTTTCCTCGAGGCTCACATCATCCTGACCTCACGACTCAGTGATAAATCAAATGAACCAAGACCTACATTTAACCTTGTCCTAAAGTCAATTATTTCTCCGATACAAGTGCCTGGTGCATTTCCAACAATAACCTGTCTAGCTCCAAGGGCTAGTCTACAAAAGAGATTATCAACCCTTATACATTTGTGAAATTGCTCCAAGGCCCAATCAAACATCCAAATTTGCCTAAACTATTTCACTCGATGCAGCTAGTTCAAAATAATGTCCTCCAACACTTCAATTGTTATCCCATTTTGATCCAACTGAATGTATGATTTTATTATTCGTTCAGATACATTATTTGCACTACCAACTATCTATGTTTTGTCCATCATTGAAGCACATTATTGAAAAATTTATTGTGTATAGTCTAAAACAGATTTAGGCTAATGCTCCAAGGCTCGGTGAGATCAAACTTCCAAGTACTGAATGCAAATTTAAGTTTGAGATAGAAAGGATACAAGAAAAATAAGAAAAAAGGTGTATTTCAACCCAAAATTCCAGAATAGAATCAACTACAAACCAAAAAACTAAAATTGCATGGGTCAGAGGGGTGACAGAATCAAGAACTAGCAATAGACTTGGGAAAAATGGAGCTGGTAACAAAAAAGATGGAAAATTATACTGAAGAGTCTATTCTTATGCTATGAGATAAAGCATAGCCAACTGACTAGACCAACTACCAAGAGGAAGAAAGTTCAAGACTCCCTAAGAAGAAGGATCATTTTTAAGAAGAAAATTCATTCATCAATTGATTTGATGGGTCAAAGCAGAAGTGGGCATAAATGTGGAGTTTATAGGTCATACCGTCATACCCAATTCTTCTTGGAGTTCGAAAGTATAACAAGATCCAAACTCGCAATTGATAACGTGAAAGCCTTTTTGCAATTTAAAATAGCAATCCACTAGATGCCATGTTACAGAAGGGTTTTTTTTTTTCCCCCAAAGGTGAGGGATCTCTTTTTTAGAAGAAAATTATAGATAGGGGCAGGTATAAGCATGGAGTTGATAAACCATGATGAATTTTTCTTAGGGATTGGAACTTGGAAGATATACTGGGTTCTAACACCACACGATAATTTCGAAGCCTTTCAGCAGTTGAAAATTAGATATAGTGTACATAACTTGTTATTTGAGTAAGGGGAATTTTGTTTTTCTTTATTTCTTACTTCCTCTTTCCCTTTTATTTATTTATATTTTCTAATTCGTATCGGCACGGATTAGAGGACGGTTTGGTGTATCATCATATATCCAATATCCATATTGGAGATGGATAAGTTCTTACTCTTTTGGTGTAAAGTAGGCATTGATTATTGAGGATGGATGTATCTCTCAGGAAATTTTGCTTCATTTCATCAGCTTTTAAGGCTCCTTATATTTGAAAAAGGAAAAGGAGAGTCAGAAGTCAACCGTCTTTCATGTAGGAGTTTGTAGTTATTGCTTGGGCATTCTCAGCATTGACAGAAACTAAAACCCATACATGGTATTCCTATGATAAAGTTATGTGAAGTAAAAACAAGTCAAATCATTGCTATGCTCAAAACAATTATTTAAATCAAAATAAACTTTCTTTTGAGGTTAGTGTTATCATTCAGAAAATAGCAGCACAAATTATTTTATAACTGCGAAAAGCTGTCTAAAGAATTGAAAAAATGCACCAGCAAACACTAGTCTATATCTTAACAAGAAAACTTAGAATAGCATAAAGCCTGAGAAAGAAAGAGACCATGCATATTTCATCGCCTGTCGCATATTTGCCCGAAAAATCCTTTAGTAACTTCTCCAGAGCTGCACAAAGTACATAGACGTGATTTTGGAACTCACTTAGTATGTATTAGAAACAAACAGGTTCTAATTGAATGATAGTGCATAAGCTCACAATAGTGTTGAGAAGAAATGTAACAGTTGTGTAAATGAACTCTGAAAAACTCTGAAAAAATATAATAGGATTCAGAATATTTATATTGAGTGATTGTCTGTTATGCAAAGTTTAGCACAATTTATCTGGTTTCTTCTGTTAGTTAAGATAAACATCTGTTACAAAAATAACATTCACATCTATAAACTCATCAGGTTGAACTTTCAACGACTAATTCTCAAATGATTTAAGAAGCATATACTAGATTTAATTCAAGATTATTCTTTCATGTATAGCAGAGCCTGGAGTCATTTCTCACAAGTTCGCCCAAAGACAAACTTTTTCATGTCAGATAAAAAATGTGTGGCACTTTTGTTGGCACACGGATGCATGGACACTAGCTAGCACAAATATTATCCCCAACTTAGGGTCTTCGGCATGAGATTTTATCTAAAAAGTTCTTGATGCTACAATAGAAATATGTCCATCTTATTAATCTTCAGAAGGTGTAATATCTGAAACTGCCAGATGTAGGAACAATCATTAGGCTCAGACTGAGTCATCATCAGAACACTCTCCATCTTGGCGTTGTTTGAGCTCTAGTAGTTCACATTCACATACCCGATTCCATATGCCATACTTAAAAAACTCCAGCTTAAGCCCTTGTGCTTATCCAATATTACTCCAACTCGTAATTTTAATACCTCTAATTATCAAAAATTTATGTTTCCCTAGTTTTTAGAGATTCTATATATTTTTAGCGAAGCAAATGCAAAAGAATCTAAAAGCCTAAAGATCCAAGCTCACTATTAGCCTTGCCTCCTTTACAGGAATTGTCACTCCTCAAGACAACATATTTGCAATGCAATCCCTCACGTTTTGATAATTGTGCATCTTCACTGTCCCCCACCATCCTCCCGACTCATCCGGGGAGTTTTTAGATACATCAATTTTTTTTTATTAGCTTTTTAACATCCCTCCCTAAACACATAATTTATTGCAGTAACAGGTAACACATTCCAAAAGAGATCTATACCAACATCTCCTAGGTAATTCCAATATCCATATCGTGGTTAACTTCTGCAATAACATGCAAACTAATTAGTATAAACTTAGTTACACAAACCCTTGCTTTATAAGAGGCAATCCCACATATGAGAATAATGAACTCTTATTATGAATTTTTGAGTCTTGGAAGAACGGAAGAACATTGCAAAGTTTGATCAGGTTTCAAAAATGTTTTTCCAACGACGAACAAGGAGTCCACTAATGCTGTTACACTCACACCCAACCAAACCATGTGATTGTAGTAGATCTTAGAGGCGTTTGATACTAGTCACAAATCAGATAGCATTTAACCATGGTAGTGACACATTTCCAATGACAATCAGGCCTTTCTTAACTTGGAGTGTTGGGCCACTTCATGAGAGGTGATTATGCTGGAGATGTTATAGGGGTTGATAGAGAGGTACATTAAAAACTGATATCAGGGTAGAGGACTGCTTGTTTCCTAGGTAGTGGGATTGATACATTGTGATGCCTCGCACTACGGAATTTAGTATTACAAAACCAAGTGAGAATCAACCATGGTAAAGACCCATAAGTACGGGCAACTCCTCTCTAATAACAATGAGACATTTACATTTACCTCCACACCTCCACGGAGAGTGGTTAAGATGGGACAGTTCTAGGAAAACAAGAGGGCCAAGGGGTATTACAAAAGCATGAAGCACTAGCGGCTGACCCATCAAACACTTTGCACCACTGAGATGTTCACCCAAGCTTGATAAAAAAAAGGATGATTAGAACATCTATGCACTAATGCTTTTACATATTGTGCACACTGGCTCTTTCTCTTATGATAGAACCAGATTGAACTTCTTTCAGAAAATCGTGATATGTAAGAACCCAACTGTATTGTGTATGATAGTAGAGATATAAGTTAAATACAGAGCACATAAAGGTGGGTTGCTTACCAATAAAACCCTTTCTTATATGATGTTCGGCCCATTGTTGACGCTCTTTTGGACCAGCTTTTTCCTCAATTTGCTTCTGCAACGATTGGAAACCCATAAGCAATTAGAATTTTTAAAAGATTAGATTCCAGCATGACACAAATTTCGTACAAGAACACTATAGTTGATAATAAAATAACTGAAATTCACCAAACGAGATGGAATTATACCAGCACTCCCAGCATTTGAAGAGGTTGTATGCTACTACTTACAATACCTGCAACCTTTAAAACAATACTCTTCTCATCATTTAATGAGAACACAAGTTATAATGCATTAATGCTACACAAATTTGGACACCACAATGATCAGAATTCTCTTTAAGTTGGATGAATATGAAATGCCACACTATTCCAGTTTTTGCGTGAACTTTATGAAGGCTTCCCAATAACAAAGTAAAACCATCTTTTAGTTTGAAGTAACTAATTAAGTGGTCCCGTGACTTGCAGTTTCAGGAATCAACTGTGCAGGGTTGGATCACCACATCATTTAAGTTGGTGCTTACAGCTACTAATCAGGACAAAAAACAAGGTGCCAAAACTTAACACTTGTTGATAAAATATATGCATGTATCCATTATGAGGATCTACATACTCGAGCAATCATATTTCACTTGACAAAAGAATTCTACAGATTTAATCCATGTCCAGAAACAAATTGGACGTACCTGGAGGTTTAATGTTTTCCTTCTGACATCAGCTGGAAGAAGAGCATTTTGGGGATACTTGTCTTCCAAATACTGTCTCACAAACAAAACGAAAAAACACATCAGCAAGATTCACTAGCATCATCATAACACAAAACATCTTAGTAGAAATCCATGTGAAACACTGACCAACAAGATTGCAAATGAATCAGAAATGACAAAATCATCATCGACTAAAACCGGAACGAAATGAAGAGGATTTAATTGCTCGAACTCTGCTATCCAAACATGATTCTTGTCAGATATTAGGTCACCAACTTCCAACATATTAAACCACTCAACCGTGTAAAGTAACACTTTACCTGAGCTAAATTGCTCTTCTTTTGCAAGATCGACTGCCTTGTACTCATAAGGAAGACCTACACATTCATCTATATTAATTCCTTGCAAATTTTGTAGCTGAATAAACATTGGTCTTACAGAACAAAAAAAAAGTTAAATCCAGCAAAATGTGAAATGGCAAATGACTGTGGGCGTCTCCATTTGTATAACAATGGCACAATGTTTTCCAAAAGTTGTTTGGAGAGCATAGAGATGTGCCCCTGAATTTTTCCCTAATTGTGTTGGATTTAGTGTCTGGTTCAGGTTCTGCGAATACTTTTCACTAAATCCCATTTTTACGTGATTCGTCAAGCATGTTAAAGCTTATTATTTACCACCTTCAAGAGTTAGTGAATTAGATTGTAAGGGTCCCTGTATGGAGTGGTCCCAATTTTCTTGGGTAATTTCAGTCTGAGAAGTTGGCAAACCTAACCTAGCCTTGGGTTTTCTGATGATGCTCGTTGATTGTGATTTGCAGTATCTTCTCCTAAATTTGGGATATCGCTTTGCTTGTACTGACCTAAATTTTCGTCCACGATTTCTACTCGTTTCTACAGTTCCCTTTTAGTGTCCACTAAACACAACATAATACATGAAGCTTTGGGAATGTAGAAGAGGAAATGAAGTAAGGTAGCTAACCTTTGAGGTTCAAAGCGAACCTGACACGCCATGAACACGAGCTCGTCCAGGAAGAGTACAACACAAGCTTAAGGTTTGCCAATGGTGAAGAAGAAGAATCCTGTAAAAAGAAAGGAGAAAAATCGGTTTTAATTGATTTAGAGTTGAGAATGGAAATTGACTCACACCATTGCCAGCAAACATACTAATGAAGTGAGTCGAACAAGGATTGAATGAAGAAGGTTCCAAGGGTGAGGACGGAAATGTAGGATACGGCACCTGAGGAGGGTTGGGTTCCAATTCCATGAGGAGAAGAGAAAGCTTGTGACTGAGGAGCCTCTGTCTTCGATCAAATGTAATGTGGTCCACAAATTGTAGGTTAGTTGGTCGGACATCCACTCTCTCAGAGGTTGCGGGTTCGAGACTCATCAATTAGGATTTTGTGAGTTTGCACCCGGTTATTAGGAGCTCATTTGCTCCGCCATTGATAAGCCTTCGGATATTGAATGCAGCTGCTTAGATGGACTAGACCGGAGCGGAGCGAAGCGAAAGCAAGTCTATATGCGAGATGGAGGCGACAGGGATATTAAGTGGCAACAATATTATAGCCTTCGGGCCTGGTTTGGTTAACCTTAGGGTCAGTCATGTAGCCTTCGAACATGAATTAATAAATAAATAAAAAGGGTCAACGACCCAAATTTTTAATGTTAAAAAAAATTAATAAAAGCCAATTGCAATGCCAATGCATGAATCAGTTGGTGGAAGCGGATAAAAGCACCCCCAAGACCGATACGAGGAACCTTTAACATTCCTCTTTGCTTTTTAAAAAAAGGTTAATTGCACTTTCAGCTCTATAACATATAGTCAATTCAGTTTTGTCCCTAATTAACATTCATATTGTACTTTCCCCCACAGACTAACAGTCAACGTGCCCTGACTGTCAAGGCACGTGCTAGATTAAAAAATGTCATATTTTACTGTCCAAAATACCCTTTAATGATCTAAAGGCTGAGATTCAAAGTTGATGCAATTAAAATCGAAGACTGAGATTCAAACTTTCACTAAGACATTGGAATAATCCACCAACTCCTCCTTCACCACTACCGTCTCCACTTCACCACCAATAACTCTCACATTTGCTTTTTTTTTTTGAAAAGACTCACATTTGCTTCTACTACTACATCTACATGTTGTTTCATTGTAGATTCAATATTTAAGCATCAATAAATGGAAAAGTTTGTCAAGTTTTGATGGCAAGCTTGAGTTGCAGCTCATCTTCATCATCTGTTAAGTCAGTTCTATTGCAGAGGGCAAAGTTACATTCAAATTTATTTTAAGGGGTTAAGTTTCTGTCAGTAATTTATTTTAAGGGGTTAAGTTACTGTTAATTAACAGTTCTTAATTGATTTTCTTGCAGATCCCATGGTGTCACAAGCACAATCAAATAAGTGAATAGAAAGTTTGAAGTAAACAAGTTTTCTAAGAAGTATATGTACATTAGATGTTAATGCACAATGTAAATTCATTTGATGTTCATTGGATATTCTTGCAACAAAGTTTGATGTTATTTCAACAATGTAAATTCATTTGATGTTCATTGGATGTTAATAACACATTGTAATCAAATGTCTTAACATCAATGCAATTCAAAACCTGACATAACACTTTCAAGCATCAATATGCAACCTGACATAGCACTTTCAATAACCTGAATTTACAAGCATTTAATAACATTCAATACCTAACATCCTGAAGTGCAAAATACTGAATTTACAAGCAACAATAAACCAACCTGAATTTACAAACATTCATAGCAAACATTCACACCACCACTCCGCATTTCACCACCACCACCATCACCTTGAATTTGGCTGAACTAAAAGGGTGTACATATGCCAAAACACAATGTCCCACCTCCTGCCGGACCACCAACATTGCAGCACTAAAACGAGTTCATTTCCAAGACATAACTCGGCTTCTTAAGCAGCACCACTACAGTCTCTTCAAACACACCCCCAAACCCAGTCATCTATCCTCCCCTTCCTCCTCCTCCTCCTCCTCCTCCTCCTCCTCCACCTCCACCTCCACCTCCACTACAATCGTCGCCATCCCCTCATCTCATCCTCTTTTTCAACACAACAATGTCGTTTCAATCGTAAAAGATGATGAAGAAGCTCGTGAAGAAAGTCGGGGAGGTGAACTTGGCACCAGGAGTGAAGGAGTCTCTGAAGAAATCCATCCCAGACAGTAAGGTTGTAATGGGGAGAGCCAAGAGGGGTCTCTACGATGGTCGTCACATCCAGTTTGGAAACCAAATCAATGAAGATGGTGGCAACAAGTACGTTTCTTTCCCCTCAAAATCAAACCCCTTTGCTTCGATTTTTCTAACATTACTTGTTTATGTGTTTTGATATTGCTTGGAGAGTGTTTGATATGGTGCTTGTGTGGGAAAATTTTGCATTTATTAGTTGGAGAGTTACATGGGGTGTTTTTTTCCCCTTTCTCGTTCACTCTTCCATTTTTCGTATCTCTCTCTCTTGTGTCCCCTTCACCATCTCTCTATCTCTTGCAGGTGAGCTTCACCGGAGAAGAAGAAGCAGCAAGGAGAAGGAGAAGGAGAAGTAGAGAAGTAGGGAGCTTTTCTCGCGAATAAGAAGGCGCGGAAAATTGGGAGGGAACCAATTGATTTTTTAATCAGTTAGCTATTGGTACAACCGGTCCACATATTTGTTCCACAGAGCGTCCGAGCTCTTTTCGAGTCCCTTCGACTTGGGAACTACTTCGACTGATACCTTTGCGGGAACTTCGCATGCGATTGAGTGGATGGGTTTCAGGATCGGATGAACTTGGGGAAGGAGAGGGATGAGGTGGTGGTGGAGGAGAGTTGAGCGATTGAAGGTGGATGATGAAATGCCTGAAACGGACACCATGAAATAAAAGCGTTGAAGGAGACAACGAAGTAAACGAGAGAGCGATCATTCATGCCATAGCTATGAAATGCCTCTAGAGAACCCCAATTGAAAGTGTGAGCCAAACTCCTATGTTCTTCCAACCCACTTGAAATTTTGATCAAAACAGAGACTTGATGATTGTTTCACGATGTTTTCACAAATGGGTATCCTGTAAAGCTCTTGAATTGAAAGAAAAAAGATGGGTTTTGAGCAATAAAGGTCAATGTTTGAACAAAGAAGAAAGGGTTCTCTCACTCTCTCTCTTCTGAAACAAAAAAAGAAACTGAATACCTTGTTCTGCGTGATAAGCACGTGAAGGGCATTTTTGTCATCCAAAATAGGTGGAATGGTGGCACGTGAGGTGTTTAACAGTCAAGGCACGTTGACTGTTAGTATGAGGGGGAAAGTGCAGTATGAATGTTAATTGGGGCCAAAGCTGAATTGGCTATATGTTTTAGGGGGGAAAGTGCAATTAACCCTTTAAAAAATAACACAAAATTACACACCAAAATATGAAGTAGGCCACTTCTTTTAGAACATGCTCAACAACAGCTCATTAGAGTATGTTGATACGATTTTATTATCCTATTTCTATAAATTTTCTTAGCTAGTTTTCTTTATATTTTATATTAATTTTTCTTTTTGTGTCTTTTAGGTTGTCAGGAGCAGAATTCTAATAAGAAGCTAAAAAAAATACAATTTTCCTACATGATTTCGTAAGAATTGGTGGCACAAGGAAGTTTACATTGATAAAAAAAACCTAGAGATAATAGATAAAAAAGAATAATATTTTACTCGGAAAGAGGACAGTTGCAACTAACCATTAAGCCTCAATCTCAGGTACTAGTTCATGTGCAATAAGAGATCTGGTAATAACTTATTAGAATACGATCCTGAGCCTGGGAGTACTTTTAGGAGACTATGAGAAAAACAAAATAATCCCAAACGTCTGGCTTTGATTCTGAACCGGAGGAGCTCGACATTGCAGACAACATGTCTAACAAGAAACTTTTGGCATCCACCTTGGACAGTGTTGTACCCTTGTGCATTCAATAACCAACAACATCTTAGGGCAAGACAAAGTTATTTGAGCTAAAACCCAGCTTGCCCCACCATATTTCGAAGTATCATGGTTTTTCTATCGTGGATCCGAACAAGCATCTCAAGAAATTTGAGGTTGTTTGTTCCAGTATGACACTAATCACCGTGGATGATAACATCCTGAAGCTGAGAGCTTTTCCTTTTTCTTTGGCTGACAAGGTTAAGGATTGGTTCTATGAACTACCTTCCAGAACGGTAAACTCCTGGGATAGCACGAAGAAGGTGTTTCTGGAAAAATTCTTCTTAATTTCAAGAATCATCATATTGAGGAAGAAAAATAGTGGTATTCAGCAGGGTCCAAGAGAATCATATCCATCATACTATGAGCGATTCAAAACTCTCATAGCATCATGTCCACATCACCAGATGAGTTCTCGATTCAATACTTATATGAAGGATTGATTCTTCTTGAATGACAGATGTTGAATGCAGCAACAGGAGGAGTTTTGGTTGATAAAACCCCAACAACAACAAAGACCTTGATTGCAAACTGAGTCTTGAATGTCTGACAATATGAAGGAATATTACTACTTTTAATTTGGAAGTTCAAATTGCTAACTTTACTTCACTTGTGTCTCAAGCTTTGGAAAAGCCAAAAGTGCAAATAGTTGCACTAGTTTGTGGTGTATGCACTACGTCTGGAATGCATCTTATTAATGTCCTCAGTCGATTGAGAATCACCCAATGAATAACCATTTTCTAACACTTATAATGAAGGTTGGAAAAATCATCCCAACTTTGGATGGAGGAATTCAGAAAAATCTCAGCAATAAGCCTTTACTAGGTCACCCCTTGGTTTCTTCCAAAGGCCGCAAAGATCACCTCAGCAAGGTTTAGGTATGTCCCCTAATTATGATGAGATCCTTGGAACATTAATTATTTTCCTGCTTCTTTAGTTGAGGGTTAGCAAAACCAAACAAAAGGCAATGGATTTGAAGCTACAGATGAGACAAATAGCTAAGTTTCTGGGACAAATTCGTGAGCAAGGCAAACTTCTTAGTTGTACCATACCAACAGCTTTATAATTGGTTGGTTGGTCCTCTATTTGATCGAGTGGTCTTCTGATAGTTCCGATTAACTACTGAACAACAACAACAACAACTACTACCAGTGCCCATTAGATAGTGAGAGAGGAGAAACAGACAGACAGACAGACAAACAAAAGTAGTGCAGGGTTTAGCCAGACCACCTTCTATTCTCTCTTGCTAGCAACAACAGCTTCATCATACGTAGAAACAACATATCTGGCGACAGCAACGAAGGCAGGGTTGTGGTTGTCTAGGTTCAGTTGCAGGGAAGGAGGGGATGATGGGAGAAGAAAGATATTTTTTAGGGGGGGGGGGTGTTTATTGTCTTTTATGTCCCATTGGATCTATTAGGTTTCGAATCCAAGTTGAATCACGTTGGGCTTTTTCTTAAAGTATCCTTAATTTGATGGATATGTCTAAGCCCAAATCTACATTAAACCCAAATTTTATTCAAATTATTTAACAATCAAACCCTTAATTAATAAATTTACAACGATTGAATGATCTCTAGCCAAATTTCATAACATTTTAATCTGCAGTTATTGAATTTTTGAAGTAGCATGAAAGGGAACACTGAATATACTCGCATGTCGACCCTAGTCCCTTGGTAACACCACAGAATGCTCTCATGAGACTTTATTGTTGTTTGTGATGATTCATCAACAGAAACTACTAGTATGTTATTCTTGTCACAGATTCATATCTATGAATTTATATTATGGATGACTACCTAACAAGTCAATAATTTGATATTGTTGATACTATTTACTTGAGAGAATACTCATTCACTTGGAAGTATCATCATGTATTTCATTCATGCAGATGGCACCAGCCCTTCCACCACCTCCATTTCTAGAAGGCTATGTTCCCTCAACTTCCAAAGCAGATTATCTATAGATAAGGGAGCTCCCGTCACAACGAGTACCATTGTTGCCATACATTTAAGCAGAAAACTAGTCTGGTTCGGTAGACAGATTAGGGCGAAAAGACCTTTAATATACACACAGTCATTACATTGTACACAATTTTATGGTTTAATGAATCCGATATATGTTCGCCATCCGTAGAAAAAAAGGTTGTAGTTTTTGAATTTGCAACTATGATGTATAATTTGTTCTTTTTGGTAAATAGTCAAATAACTAGGGGTGGGCACGCGATGGGATGGACCTCATTCCTTCCCCATCCCGTTCGCTCGGGACCGGGATGTGATAGACTTCATCCTGACCTTGTCCCATCCCAAACGGGTTCATGACGGGACGAGACAGGATGGGATGAGCATGTACTAAATAGTCTTCCAATGAAGAATAACAAAAAAATGTCATCTCACGTCGCTCACACACCAATAATGCATAATTTATGTATATATAACTTTCATTATAACAATATAAAATGTCTTATAAAATTTCATCTCACATTAATCCTATTTAGATCTTGTATGAATGATATAAGTTCTCAAGTTGTCTTGATATAAGTTTAAAAAAATTAAAAAAATTGCTCGTTGACCAAATTTCCAACTACATAACTCATAGTGCAAAACTAAACAAAACCATCATTTGCCTTTATTTTCAACAAAAATAATTGTCCTATAACCAATCTAAAATGTGAAAAAACATTAATTTTCATGGGTTTTATTTGACCTAAAATATTCAAATTAAAATTTCTATATAAACAAAGAGTATCAAATCAAACAAGTTTTCAAACAATAGATGTTTTGATTTAATTTCAACACCTCATAAAATTTTCTTTAGAAGAGTAGTTTGACTAAAATTAATAATAGTAAATATTAAATAAATAAGTTCGGGATGAAACGGGATGGGCGAGATTGAAAATCTTCATCCGATCCCATCCCACTTTAGATCGGGACAGAACGGGATCGGGATGAATTTAATCAATCCCTAAAGGATCTGAAAAAAATCGAGACGAGATCAGGACCGCGGGATGGGATGCCCACCTCTAAGAATAACATTAATAACTTATAGGTTTTTATTCTTCTTAGATGCAAGATTCAAAAATATTTTTTTCTTCTTTTAAATCCATGGAAACTCGTTTCTCAAGGAGATTGTTTGAGCAGGAAGAGTCTAATTGTCTAACGTAGACTGCAGGGGCTTCACTTTCCTCCATGATTGAAAATAATTCTGTTTCAATTTTCGGTTGCACCAGAACTAGACTCTTCGGTTTTTTTTATTATTCTGACCCTCAAATATGTACTTTTCATACTAGCAACCCAAGATAACCACAATGCAATATAGTGTTTTTGAGCTTATACAAAATTGGTGGGGATTGGAAAGGTGCAAAACAAGTCATGTTGTTTTGTCAAAGAGCGTGCATGAAGTTTTATTATACCATATCGATTGAGAAAATAATAGGATGCAGAACAGTGGTCATAACACCTATACCATAACTATTTGCTCATAAAAATTGTGATCATGTGGATAGGAAGATCTGTGTCTGACCATGTGATAGAGAGTTGAGTAGAACTTTTGTCGAGATCCATCATCCCAGAGTTAAATAGGCAGCCATGCCTTATATTATCTGATGATACATCAAATAGTCCTTCGATCACAACCATACACATGACAAAGATCATCCATCATGAGGAACAAACACTTCACAACTAAATATGGATAATGAGGCCAATCACTAAAGCCCAAAGAGGCATTTAACGATGGACCACGACCAAAGTTAAAAGCCCAAATCTCAGGCCCAATGAATCTCTCCTCTCAGAGGATAGATACGTTACGAAGAATACAATTCATGTCGGGAATCTCTCCCCCAAGGACGTATCTAAATGAAGAAGAATATTGTTGTGAGTAATGTCCCCCTTTATTGCGCCATGCGTGCTTAAGTCACACACATAGTTAAATGCTTTCATTATATAAGGTAAAGGAGATAGATTGATCAAAGGTAAGCAAACATAACATAACTATACTCAATCCAAGTTCATTAACTCCTACAGTTAACTGACTTAAGCATCGGAGTTCCTTCGACCATCAAACATGTGGTATTTGACAATCTAACCTTGTTTTGCAGGTCAGAGCTCGAGGAGAACGAATTTGGACGCATTAGTTTGGTACCGTCCGTGGGGAACGACAGTTTCCTTAAAAAAGAAAAACAAACAATCAAGATACACAGTGCAAATGAAACCCCCTACAAACTCTCGGCTTAGCAACAATCAAGAGAATCCTTTCATTGGCGAAACTCAACTACTAAGCGGATACATCCCTAATCCAGCATTGTGGGGACCAGTTGCGCAAAGCAGTGAGTTACCACCACGAGATATGGTGGCTCAAACCACTCAACAGGAATCACTACAAGCCTCTGCTCTTGGGGGGAATGATAATGGACCCTCGTGTGGATTAGCTTTTAGCCACTATGGCTCAACTCACCAAAGTGGTCAAAAGGCTCGCATAAGAATGCGCTCCATTTGTCGAACACGTCAGAGATCCACCTCAGCAAAACTCTGCCAATCTTGTTTAGGAGAATCAAGAAGTTCCTACAGAGCTCCGCCAAGTAAACCATGAAGGGACAAACTTCAAAATGATGGATCCATAATTGGTGGACTTCCTCCACAAGGCTCATTCAGGATTGGAGTCACGGATCCAAACATGTTGTATGAACTTGTCATGTCGTCCTTCTCCGACAAAATCATGAACACCCTCTGCTCAAGAAGTTTGTCCCGCCAAAGTTCGAATCTTACAATGGCTCTACTGACCCATCTGATCACCTGCATCACTTTCACCATATGATGGTGCTGAAAGAGAGCTCAGATTCTACCATGTGTATGACCTTCCCAACCAGCCTCACGTCAACAGCGGTAAATTGGTTTAACAGCCTTCCACCATGATCGATATACTCCTTCCAAGCACTGGCTACAACCTTCATCACAAGATTTATTGTTAGTCAGCGAATCAGAAAGGGTCCTCACTATTTGCTTCATATCAAGCAAAAACTTGACGAAACTATCAGAGAATATGTTACACATTTCACTGACGAGCTGACCATGATTGATGGGTGTAGTGACGACACAGTTGTGACAACCTTCACTTTCGAACTCAAGGGAGGACAACTATACAACTTCCCAACTCTGGAGCCCTCAAAGAGCATGGCAACATTGTTGAAGAGTGCAGAAAAATATATCACTCTTGAAGAAATGTGAACCGCCAAGAAGAACAACGAGTCTGATAGAAGGTCTTTCCCAACTAACTTTGAAAGAAGGAAGACAAGAGGCGAGAAGACAGACCCCGAGAGGACAACGACCAACCCAAAAGGCATCGGACCAGCAACAGGTCCAAAATGGTAGAAAGAGTCCGATAAGCTGCAATCACGTAGAGTAAAGCCCAAACTTTCAGCTCACTCAATTGACACGAAATACAAACCGTATACTGCTTTAAAAACGAATATGGGAACGGTTCTACAGTCCATAATGAACTAGGAAGATGTCAAGTGGCCGCATAAACTAAGGGGAGATCCATCCAAACAAAAGAACTAATATTGTTCTTTCCACAAGGACCATGGACATGACACCGAGGATTGCCACAACCTAAGGAATAAAATCGAGTACTGGGTCTAGAGAAGAAGACTCAATGAGTTCGTTGGACTAAAAGAAAAATTATCCAAGGGAAAATAAAATGCAAACTCTGCTGCAGGACCACATGAACAAGCTGGAGTATTGATATACATCTTGCATGACACATTCGAAAATCGAGAACAATCCAACCGATCACGGAAATGATCTGTCAAAGATTTGCGGACACGAATACATCATCCGGACCTTTCTTCTCAATGCGCCATAATAGATCGCCAAACTCTGGTTTTTAGAAAAAGTGAGTAGGGTGTTCTTTTCTCCATAATGACGCCCTAGTGATATCAGTGTCAGTAGCCAAATGGGAAGTCATAAGAGTGCTCATTGACACGAGTAGCACCGCCAACCTCTAATACTTAACAACATTTCACAAAATGTAGTTCAGTGAGGAGGGACTCATACCCTCCGATCTGCCTATGGCGGGCTTCAGTGGTGAACAATGCTACCCACTCAGATGAGCCCGATTTCCAGTAGTAGCAGGAGCCCCAGGCAAGCAACGAGTCTTGTTAGCAGACTTCTTTGTCATCAACGCCCCGTCAGCATACAACATGCTTCTAGGGAGACCCTAGCTACACGAGATGAGCGTAGTGTCCTCCACCATGCATCAATGCCTCAAGTATTACATTGATAAAGACATTGGGGTCATTAAAGGTGATCAACTAGCTACACGTGAATGCCACTATGCAGCAATGAAAACTCCCAACAAATAGTAATCACTGTCAGGACCAAGGGAATTGTCACCACAATGGCCCGATCAACTGTAGATGGATCAGTTTCAATGCCATCAAATTTAGTTTCAATGCCTCCAACAATGAATCTGATCAGTATGAAGCACTAGTAGCTGGACTACCATTGGCTAAACACCTCAGAATACAAGAAGTCAGTGTTTTCATTGACTCCAAATTGATGGTCAATCAATTGAATACCGATTCCAAGTGAAGGACACATGAATGAAAGCATACCATCAAAAGGTAAGTGACCTGATTGAAAGCTTTAATACAATCACCGTTCAACAATGTGCAAGAAAGAACAATCATGGAGCAGACAACTTGGCGAAAGAAGCATCACGTACAAAAGAGGTTGACAATCCCTTCATCACAGTCCATAAAGCTCAATCTTAGAGAATGATGCACATGAAGTATGTACAGATCAGAAAAATACTTGGACAACTCCAATTCTAGAGTACATACAAAACATAACTCTGCCAACAGAAAAATGGAGGCTCGTAAGATGCGGAATAGAGCTACATAGTACACACTAATAAATAATAGACTGCACAGGAGATCCACCACAGGTCTACTCCTAAGATGCCTTTCACCCAGCAACACCGACTATGTTCTTCGGGAAATTCATTTTGGCATATTACGAGAATCTTCCGGGAGGCAGAACACTAGCTTACAAAGCTCTAACATTGTGGTAACAATGCAAAAGGATGCAAACAGATTTGTTCGGTTATGTGATAAATGCCAACGATTTGCTCCGTACATGCAGATGCCAGGGCAGAACATGATCTCGATAAGCAGTTTGTGGCCATTTGCACAATGGGGAATGGATATTGTAGGTTCGCTTCCAATCTCTGACAGAAAAAAATTCCTCTTTGTAGCAATCGACTACTTCACCAAGTGGGTAGAAGTAGAACCAATGTCAAAAATAGGAGAAGCCTAGATCGAACACTTCCTATGGAAAAAGATAATATGCATAATCAGAATCCCCAAAACAATTGTCACCGATAATGATCCCAATTCGAAAGCAAAAAGGTCAAAAAGTTATGTGAGAACTTGAGCATCTATCACCACTTTTCAGCACCTGCTCATCCGCAAGCTAACGTACAAGCAAAAGTAACCAACCGAACAATTTTGGAGGCCATAAAGAAAAAACTTTAAGCATCAAAATGATTATGGGTAGCTGAACTGCCAGGCTTTTTTTGGGCCTACAGGACAACACAAAGAACTCCAACTGGATAAATACCATTCGCCCTAACTTACGGATCTGAGGCGATGGTACAAGTCGAGAGTGGCATGCCAACCTTCAGAATTGAACAACTCTGAATAGAGGACAACAATGAAACTAGATATTCTCGAAGAAAAACGATGTAGCTTCAATCAAAATGACGGCTACCAACAGAAAATGGCCTGCTACTACAATAAAAAAAAAAGTCAAACCCCACACATTCAAAATAGGTGATTGGGTACTCAGAAAGATCCAGCTGAACACAAAAGAACCAAGTGCGGGGAAGTTAAACTCAAATTGGGAAGGGTCATACAAGGTGGTGAAAATCAATAGACCAGGAACATACCGGTTAGAAAATTCAGAGGGAGAGCAACTCAAGAGGCCATGGAATGTAGAACACTTGAAAAGTTATTATCAATAAACTATCACATTCCAATAAACTTCAGTCTCTTACTCCAGTAATCTCAACTAGTTAGGACAACCAAGTCAGACTAGACATATAAATCTTTCTGTCCAATCACCAAGTTAGACAGCGAAGTGTATTGAGCTAGTCAGGACAACTAAGTCAGACTAGGCATAAAAATCTTCTTGTCCAATCACCAAGTCAGAAAATGAAGTGTACTAAGCTAGTGAGGACATTAGAGTCAGACTAGAAAATTATTTATAAATCTTCTGGTTCGATCACCATGTCGGGCAATGGAGTATATTAAGCTAGTCAGGACATCCGAGTCAGACTAGAAAATTATTTATAAATCTTTTGGTCTGATCATCATGTCGGACAACGAAGTGTCTTAAGCTAGTTAGGACATCCGAGTCAGACTAGAAAGCTATTCATAAATCTTCTTGTCCGATCACCATGTCGGACAACGAAGTGTATTACGCTGGACAGGACAACTAAGTCAGATAACTAAATAGAAATATTTTTGTTCGATCACCAAGTCAGACAACGAAGTGCATAAAATAGTCAGGAGTAATAAAGTCGGACACAATGTTTAAATTAAAAAATATTTTTGCCTGACCAGTCAGACAATGAAGTGTATTCAGCTAGACCACAAGTCACACTAGATATTCTTCTTTTATAGTTCAAGAACTAAGCCGAACGATGATGTGTGTTCCGCCAGGCAGGACTATCAAGTCTGCCCTTGCAAAATTCTCTAAGTCTAAACTACCAAGTTAGAAAAGAACATTTATGAAGCCCGAACATCGAATTCAGGTTATGTTTATTATATTTTCTAAGTCTACACTACTGAGTTAGACTACAATATCTATGAAGCCCATACATCAAAGTCAGGCTACATCTATTATATCTTCTAAGTCTGAACTACCAAATTAGACTAGAGTTTTATGGAAACAAACCTCCAAGTCAGACAACACTTATTACAAGTTAGGAAGGAAGACAAAGCAATAAGAGACATGCAAATACAAAAAATACAATTTTTATTAATAATTCAGTCAATTACATCGGGGGAAGAGGTTACGGGAGGAACATTTGGGGGAGAAGAAGCCTTATCAACATCAGTAGGATCAGTAGGAGGAAACAAAGCTTTGTCTTTGTTAGTAGGATCAGCTGGAGGAAACAAAACTTTGTCTTCCTTGGTAGGATCAATCGGAAGAGAATAAGCTTTGTGTTCAACAATAGGGTCACTCAGAGGAGTTGGAGTAGGATCTTCATCATCATCGGAAGGAGTGCAAACACCTCAAAGTCGCTGTCTGCTATAGCGCGATACTTGGAGATGTCCCAGCCCTCATCCGCTTCAATATAGTCAATGATTTCAATTCTTCCAACAACAACCTTACTAAACTCTACTGCATCTGCAGTAGACTTAGCCTGCTCTTCAACTCCAGTAAGCTTCTGAGATGCTTGCTTCTTATTGCTTCTCTCCTCAACAAGTTGTTTTTTAATAGAAGCGAGCTTCGCAACAAGTTGTTCCACTTGCTCCTTAGTGATTTCACAGAGACCAGACTGGGAATCAACAACACTTAATGTTTTATCAAGAACTGCCTTCTCCGTAGAAAATTCACTCGTAGTCGCAGATAACCGCTCACACAGGCGATCCATCTCATTTTCCGCAAAAACCACCTTAGAAGTATATTGATCCTGACAGCCTCATCTTCCTTCAGAGTAGTCCGAGAAGCATTAATCATCTTCTCCTGATCAACGCACGCCTCTTTCACCTTATCCACTTGAGCTAGAGCATCAAAAAGCTACAACAATTGCTTTGCATGCTTTTTCTCCAAGGCACACACATGATCACAGGTAGCCTGATAATTAGACCCCGTCATCCTAGCATAAGTGAGATGGGACATCCTCTGCTCAGAGGAAAAAAAAAAAGACAAAAAGAAAAAAGTGAACTCTTTATTTGCATTATTTGTTGTACACCTTTGTCAAGGTGTTCTCCAGCAGAACGAACATGCATCGGGACTTTATCCATCAACCATTTTGCCATGAGTTGATGTGATTACGTGCACTCTCCTGCACGTCAACCTCCGAGTATCAGTTGAACCGACCATTCGTATTGATATGTATAGCCCCAGGAATAGGCTCCCTCAAGTTAACTTTTGGATGGAGCACAGAGGGGTCAAAAATGACTTAAGCTCCATCTTTTGTCACTTGTTTGACAATCGGAACACTGGTATTGACGGACACACTGCCTTTCCCCCTTTTGCCCAAAACAACATAAAAGGACTTCGGACGAAAAAGAGGATAATCAGTTCAAACTCAGATCAGCAGAAGGAGGAGGAGGACAAGACTTGGAGCTTTCACCTCTATCAACAACAACCTCATCAAAAATAGGATTGTAATTGAAGTGTCAAAAGACAGCTCCGCATTTGAATTCTGAGACTGGTTCATTGCAAGTTGTGTCATCTTATTTGAAATGATTTATGAGCTTCCTCATCCAAAACCTTGTTGAGGCCAGTCACACCAGCAGTAGCAAGGAGGTCCTTCTCGTACTCAATCAATGGGGCACGAGGACAGAAAACTTCCACCTTACTCCTCTCCATAGCCTGCTTCAATTCCTCATCTTCCTGAGCAGCAAGGTGAGAGTCATCCTCATGAATCTTCCCATAAACAACAAAAGGAATAGTAGTCTAAACAACCTTCACAAGCAGAACCCGACCCAACAAGCCTCATCCACTTTAAAGGTTGAGTAGAATCAACAAAACTACTCATGAACTGCCTCTTGGAAGGGCTACCAGGCCTCGAAGCTCCTTTCTTTTTCGTGGTAGGACCAACACCACCAATGCTAACATGAGTCGTCTCCTTGGTGGTTAGATCAACATCACCAACGCTAGCAGGAGCATCAAGATATGTAACTTTCTCGAAAGAGCTCACTTTCCCATCAACACTAGCACCACCAATGCTAGCAGGAACAATACTCTTCTTCGCACCACCAGAGCCAATAGGAGGAACATTTTGAGCAACAGTTGACACCAGAATTATGTTCATAAAGAACCAATGATCGCTCCTAACCATTAAGGCCGTAGAGACCACTCCGTTCAATGACGTTCCATTTGAACACTTCTTCAAGAGTCGACCAAGGAAGGGTAAGGAATCGACGCTTTGCCTCATTCTCCTCTGAAGTCAATTGCAAGTTGTTTAGATTTCTGGGAGGTCCTGAATGACCTCAGAGTCAATTTCGATCAAGGTCAAAAGAACCAGATTCCATAGAAGCATAGAACCGAGTCCTTTATGATAGCCTTATAAATGATACATTTTAAGCCCCTAATTCTATATTTGTTATGTTATATTATTTAATAAAAGATCTCATTATGTGTATTTTGTGTATAATGCAGGAATTCAAGTATTAATCATCAAATATGCACAAAATGACAGAATAAAGCTAAGTTCAACAACAAAGCCTATTGGAAAATAACACATGCATTACCAAAGATTTTCAAGCCCAAAGTCCATGAAGCTAAGCCCACAAAACACCTTCAATTATGGATCTCGAAAAATTTAATTTGAAGATTTGGACATCCACATGACAACTTCATCCTAGCCAAAAGGAATATTTGCATACTTCACTAGGGGTGGGCACGGTCTGGATCGGTTCCAAATTCGGAAGAACCTAACTCGAATTGTTTAAATTTAACGAATCCGGTCTGGTCTGGATTCCCTCATTTTGAACATTGAGACCGAACCTAATCCGGACCGTTTAGAACGATCCGGTTTCTACGGATCCAAACGGTTCCAAGTGCACAACTTATTTACCTACAGGTAGTAGCTTCACAAACAAAAAACCAATTATGTGCATCAAAAAAATCAGCTCAACAAAATTTCGTTAATTTGAACAACAACAACAAAGTTCAATGCGAGAATCTGAAGCTACAATACTATCCAGCTCCATTATTGCATCTCTCACAATCCTTGGGGGTTCAAATTTCACCTCATCTTCAGGAAGAACCACTGTTTCAAACCAGAGTGTATTGTCATACCCAATTAGTCCTCCAACCTTCACTAGCTTCATCAGTAAATCATGGTAGTTTGGGTAGTTGCCCTTGTTAGCATCCACAAATATTAACTCAAACTCTGCTTTTTTCCTTACACCAAACCATCACAATGGAAACATTCATTTTTATCAAAAACAACATATGAGTCCAATTTTGAGGATCCCTAGCCTATGAACTTTAAAATGTATACACTTACATTGCTCAACATTTCTTTTATTACCATCATGGCATCTGATTGAATAAATTCGATCTTATGCTCAACTCCCTCCTTGATGAATGGCAAACCTATCTCATAGGCTTTTCTATCTAGCTCTACTCCTACTACCTGACAAGATACAAAAATAAAATATGTAAATAAGAAATAGTAGGAATGTATCACAAATTCTGGTCTATTATTGCATACCCAGCTATAGAATTGAACTGTAACGTAGAATCCAAAAATACGCTATGGATTTTAGGAACTTACCTAGGCATCTTCAGGGAGAGCCAGAGCAGTTTAAAAAAAGATAGCTTCCATTGATGATAACTTCTTATTGAACAAATCTCATGAAGAAATATTAAAAAGGATAACTTCTTCTGATAAATGAACCATGTATCAAATCAAACGCATAACAGGAAAAAAAATTTACATTCTGCCAAAAAAATATAAAAAGACAAAAGTTTGTATTGATTGAAGTTATCACCGTAGTTTGAGATGATTGTTGGTTCTTAGAAGCTTTTGAATCAGCAGGGTGTTGTTTTATTAGAGGAAAATTTGATAAAGAGAGATAAATGGATGAATTAGAAATAAATAGATTAATAAGACTAAAGAGATCAAATGAAAGGAGAAAAATGGTTGAGGGAGATGTGGAGCAGTAATGAGAAGAGAATAACCAGTAAAAACACCACTCTCTAATGTCTACCCTGCATTTATTAACTTCAATAGCATCAAAAGAAACAACCCTTGATCTGCTGGCATATTCATACAGAGGATCAGCAACAAGTGAGTGAAAATGTTGTTTGCTGAGAAGATGAAGAGAAAGATGAGACGAAGGATACGACAGTAGCTGCTGGTGAGTGAGAGAGGTGAATGATTTGGTTTTTTAGGGTTTCAGTAAAATTATGTAACCCCAATCAAAATAGGACACATGTACAAGTGCTATTAAAAACGGATCGGAACCGAACCGTTTGATTTCAAAATTTTGGAACTGGACTCGAACCGATCAAGACCGTTTATTAATTTACAAAATCAAATTCGGACCGTTTGGTGCAAAACGGTCAGGTTCGGTTTGAATCCGCGGTTTCTCGATCCGTTTGCCCACCCCTATACTCCACCATCCATTCTCCAACATATTCCCTTATCTTTTTCTTATTTTATTCCACCATATTCTTTTCCTTATTTTATTTCACCATCCATTCTATTATTTCACACCTCTTCACCTATAAAAAACCCATGCTTAGAGTATACTTGAGAGGGTGAAAGAAAACCAAAGGGTTGTAATCAAATTGAGAGAAGTTGTAGTATTTGTAGAGTTTAAAGTAATAAGTTGAGGGAAGGCCTAGATTTTACCATGTTTGGCTAACATCCCACCTTAGGGTGTGGGTGAGCTCATGGGAGGATAGCTCCAAGATGACTCTATTTTAGATTAGTTCTTACCATATTCATGTATTAGAAAAGCAAGTTTAGTTAGATTGATCTTGTAGCTTGGTTGTATCATGAACCTATGAGGTAAGTAAGATAATTTGTGTTTCATCATATTAATTCAATTCATATTTTCTTCTTCTACTTCTTAAGCTCAATATTAGATAAGTTTCTATCATTGCATTTCTCTAACAAACTCCTTACAATGTTTACATTTTATTAGTCAAAGTTTCATTGTGATTTGTTAGATATTTGGCGTTTCATTTAAGTATGCTTTTAAATCCTCATTTGATTCTTAGGCTAGTAATATAATTTAGGCTTGAAATCAATTTCTCATAATTTCATATTCTCCATCCTAAGGTGAGATGAGAACCTACCTTAGGATGTGTTAATGAATTTGGGAAAGATTAATCGAAGAGTGGCCTAATGGCGTCATCTAATTATGATGGTAAAGTCAAAGCCCTAACTCTCACATTTAGATTTTACTTTCCATTTTTATTTTAAACACTTCACCAATCACTTCTTTTATAACTAGGTTAAGTTTCAAAAGAGATGAAGATTAGTTTTCCTAACTTTATAGCTCTCCTTGTGGGGTTCGAACCGTTTTTGTCGTTATCTAACTCAATAGATAATTGTGCACTTGCGGTATGACTTGAGATCGATCAAGTTTTTGGCGTTGTTGCTGGGGAGAGCAATGTAAAATTAGTTTTAAAATCAATTTTAAATGCTTATCATTAGTTCAGTTTATGTTCATTTTCATAGTTTAGGTGCATTTGCCATATTTGCTAACATCCTATTTAGTCTGGAAAATTTGAACATCTTCATGTTAATATTTTTTTTGTCTATCGTTTGCTGTTTTATTTTTGTGAAATTTTTTGGTAAATATATAAGACTTGGGATCTCAAGAACATCCTTCCATTTGCCAATTGGATCATCATTGTGTGAGATATGGATTTTTAAAGTCATACCACTTGTGTTGGAATTTTGTAACCTGATATTTTGATGCACTTTTTTGTTTCTTGTTTTTTTTTTTTGTTGAAGCACTATGCATATATTAACCTGAATTAAGATTACATATTAGTCGTCTGGCGTTATTAGCAAGTTCACGAGCTTCACCGTTAAGCTCACATGAGGATAAAGTTACAAAACCAGTTACAGTGAAAGTAAATGCCTAATATTACTAAGTAGAGGTTGCCACATCCAGCACTCCGAGGTTCGGCTTGTCTGATCGCTGCAAAACAACAATGATATTAGCGAGCCAAAATCACCAAGCAGGAAACCTGTGTCCCATCGTCATGCCTGGATTAACAAAAGGGCCGCCTCGGCAACAAAACATTCTGCCATCGTACTATCTGCAACTTTTCAGGAGATAGGAAAAGAAATCCTCACAATGACCATACCACTAGCATCTGCCGCCAAGACTCCAACTGCTCATTTCTGGGAAGAAGAAAAAACAAACAACATAAGTTATCAGAATCATGTCAGAGCTAAGCTCCAAAGGTATGTTCCGAATTTGTTGTGACTGGGCATTAATGGGATGGTGTTGGATCGCATGTAGTTGTTTCTGGAAAATGGCTCGTCCAAAAGAATAATGATCAGTCACGGGTTGGTTAGGCTGCAGACGAGTAGGTAAGACGACCGACAGGATAGGAGGCTCCTGGACTGTGGAATGATTTGCTATAACTGTTGTTGCCAGAGTCTGATGAATGGTCATGGGAGCCGGAGGTAAGGAACTAGAAATTGGTGTGTTGAACCATTGCTTGAACAAGGTGTCCCAAGTCTTGTTGAAAGATTTTTGGAAGGCCTGGATGCTAAAAGTAGCATGATTAAAAATGATGTGATTGTGGTGGGACCATATAGTGTGAAGAACTGCCATGAACTGGGAAAACATAACATCCTTGGTTGTAGCATGGAGTTTGGCTGTGTCCCACATAAAGGACAGTGCCTTGGATGTGGTTGGTGGAATCATGGCGGTAGCCCAATTAATAGGGAGTGGAGTGAATTGCTAGGTTCTAGAGATGACCGGGCAGAGAAAGAAGAGGTGGAGAATATCTTCCTAGTGATTGTGACAGAAAACACACTGGTTTTTGATAGGGACATGAACCCTATTCAAGTTTTACATTGTCGACAACAGGTTTTGAGCAACTTTCCATATAAGAAATATAGCGCTAACTGGTGCTTTGATCCGCCAGAGCTCTCGGAGGAGTTTAGTGGAGTTAACATTGTCGATTCCTCGGAAGGAAAAGGATTCCTGAGAGTCAGCAAGAAAGGCTTTGGTGGCACTCTTGACTGAGAAGACACCATTTTTGTCATAGGTCCAAATGAGTTGATCATGGTCAGAAGGACAGATGGTGATGTCTAGGATGTCCGAAAGCACAGGGGGAGGGAACCAAGATCGAAGGAGATTGGAGTTCCAAGCCCTAAGGGGGTCGTCTTGAGGATCCCATAAATCCGAAATAAGGGTAGGAGAGTCCGTAGTTGCCAAGATGAAAGAGGGACATTCAGCTAGAATGAATCTAGGTCAGACCCAACAATCTTTCCACAGGTCGATAATGTCTCCCGATCTAATTTGCCAACGGAGATAGGGTTTCATTTTGGCCAATGTATTGAGGTTCCCCTTCCAGGCAAAAGAAGCTAGGGACGGGGTTTTGGTGAGCTAGAACACTGATTTGTTGGGGTAGTAGATTTGCTTGAGTTGAATAGTCCGATGATTAAGTGGCATGGATATTGCTTGCCAAATATTTTTCGCCATTAAAGCAAAATTCTTGGTCCTGGCAGAAGGAAGATCGAGACCACCAAGGTGACAGGGAAGGGGGATGTGATCCTAAGAGCAGAGGTGTTTGGATTTACCCTCATCAGTTTCGTTCCACCAGAAATTCTTGGCAATCTAGTCCAGTTTAGTTGTGATGGAGCAAGGGAGAATGAAGGTTTGCATGGATAAAATTGGAATGGAGTTAATGACTGATTTAATCATGACTGTACGTCCTGATTGTGATAGAACTTTGGATTTTCAATATAAAAGTTTGGATCGAATTTTATCAACAATGAATTGAAAATTCGAGCCTTTCTTTTTAGACAACAGCAAAGGGGAGCCAAAATATTTCTCTTTTGGATTGAAATTTTTTGACCCGAGAACCCTGTTAATCATTTTTGCGTGTCCCGGATGGACCTTCGCGCTGTAAAAGACAGAGAATTTGTTATAATTGACAGCATGTTCTGAAGCCGCACAATAGGAGGTGAGGATATCTTTCACATTATGTGTTTTAGATAAAGAGGCAGGACAAAAAAACATGAGATCATCTGCGTATAGAAGGTGACTGATTGAAGGAGATCTCTGTATGATATTAATACCTTTGATGATTATTTTGTTTTCCGTTGTCGTGAGCAATTGAGACAAGGCTTCAACAATGATAATAAACAGGTAAGGAGACATAGGATCTCCTTGTCTAAGACCCCGGGTTGTAGAAATTGGTGGGAGAGGGGTACCGTTGAGCAAAATCCTAAGGGTAGTAGTTGAAATGCATTGGTCAATGAGTTGAGTCCATTCTTAGGCAAAACCAAGTTGTTTGAGGATACAGAGAAGAAAAGACCACTCAACTCTGTCGTATGTTTTTGCCATATCGATCTTAATAGCCATCCATCCTTGTTTTTTTCTTGCGGTTATGTTTCATTTGGAAAAAGGTTTCATGGGATAAGGCAATGTTGTCGGTGATGGATCTCCCTTTAAGAAACACTCCTTGGTGGGAGGACACAATGTTATCGAGGAAAGGCTTGATTCTGTTAGCCAAGATTTTGGAAAATGGTTTTGTAAATAACATTGCAAAGCCCTATAAGTCCAAAATTGTCTAGGGAGGTCGGGTTCAAGACTTTGGGGATGAGAGCCAGGAAGGTTTCATTAAGTTTAGGATCCATTTTGCGTGTAATAAAGAAATTGACAATCACTTCAATAACATCATGTTTGAAAGTGTCCCAATAATGCTGGAAGAAGAAGGCATGAAAGCCATCCGGCCCTGAGGCTTTATAGCTTCCCATGATAAGAGAGTGTTTATGATCTCTCCCTCGTTAGGAATGGTCATCAGGGTAGCGTTGCCAAGGCGGAGATAACTGAAGGGAAAAGGGCTTCGATCTCCTTGCTGGGACTGGGTTGGGAGGAGTGAAAAATGGACAAGAAGTAATCATTAAGGACGTGACCAACTGCTGTAAGAGAAGAATGCCAATTCTTATCTTTATCCCGAAGTCTAAGGATCAAATTGCATTTTCTTATAAGAAGAAAAGCTAAATGGAAAATTTAGTATTCTGGTTGATGATTTTTCTATTGTTATACAACTCTGTTTGATGATTTTTCTGCTTCCAAATTGTTCTCCATTGTGTTAAATTTCCAAATCATGTTCTGGAAATCAATTTGGGTTAGTGGTTTAGTTGCAATTTGCATTCTCATAGCATCTATACATTTTGGAAACTGTACTGTTTGTATGAGTTGGTTTCCATATTTCTCAATCTTCTGGTATTGAAAGAATTTTCTAAAATTTTTCTAGCAGAACTTCACTGAGTTGTGAATCTGAGGCATTTTCTATATCTCACTTTTATCAGTTATTGAATTCTGTATGAATTTTGAAAGTAAAACTACCAGTTCTAAATGTTTTTTTTGTTCTTTACCATTTAGCCTAATTTGTGCGTACTTTGATCTTGGTTGAATTTATAAGGTACTAAACACTATCCAAGGTTTGATTTTTAGGTGTCTCTTTGAAGAATATCTTGAATAGGAGTTTTGATTACTTTTCGGAGAAAGGGAAACACTTGATCAAGAGCCTTGGGTGAACTTATTGAACAATGGAGGATAGTTGGACCATAACTTAGGACAATTTTTTTTGTTTTCTTTGAGTGATTGGGAGGATTTAAATCTGTACTGTCATGTTGTAATAATTAAAACATAGTCCAAGACACAGCCAGAAGCAAAATAAGGTAACTCTCTCAACCCACTTCGAATCTCTTGTAAGAAGTGTTTCTGGAATGATTTTGAATGTTTAAATTTTTGCAAGATATCAAATTGTGCTAAACTATATAAGAGCGGACCTAGCTAATTGCAATTGAGTGGGATTTGATCACCTACCTCATCACTCCAATACGTTCAAACTTGACAAAATTTAATAAAATGAACTCAGATAACTAGAGCCAATTAGAACGGTGTTCATAAGACCTAAGAAAAAGAATAGATTATGATTGAACTCTTTCAAAGTAACGTTGTTTTAGTTTCAATTGGCACGCGTCGGTAAAGACCAGTGTGATTGCACCGCTATTTCTTACCTTTTCGCCTAGAGAGTGGTGTTTCGACGAAGTTTCTCACAAGTCTAATCTTATTTTAATTAGGAACATAGGGGTTCTTGAAAGTATTTAAGTTGTAGCTAAAATCGTAAGAAATCTTTGGATCTTAAATACGACCTTCAAAGGCTTAGCCAATTCTAGCATACCAAACAGGGTCAAACCTAGTTAGAATGCATCTCTATCTAGTGTGGTGGTCTAAGGAGTTTTTTATGTAATAAGCTAACTCTTACTTACATGACATATGGAAAAATCTAACTAGGGTGAGAATTGACTTTTGAGACGCTCAAAATATTTCTTCACTTCAATTAGATTGGGTTTTTTAAATAAACCATCATTTGCACTTAATTGAAGATAATCAACTTGTTGCTTGCTAGATGGATGGATAGGAATTGATTGAGCCTTGTTTGTGTCATGATTAGTGTCCCCCTTTAGGTACATTCACATATTGCATTTAGTTTAGGTTATATCATCATAGGTTGCATTAGATTGATTAAAGTTCAGTGTCAAGGAGTTCCTCTTGTGTTAGGAGCCATACAGTTATGGATTTTCATTGGTAAGATCATGATAATGTCGAAGTAAATTATTTTGCCTTAGCAAACCAAGGTCTACACTTAGAATCAAAATTTGATTATACCAATCATTTTTCACAAAATGGATATGGAAATCAATTAACCACCTTGGAACCAACACCAACCCAATTGGGGTTACGAACCTCTTAGGCCCACACCATCCTTTGATCCCCAATATGTGCATAACAACAAACATTACCTTAGTTGTCCTGCAATGCCTTTGGTAGAGACCAATCCATACCATGTCATGCAAAATATACAATCCACATCATCTTCATATCCAATTAGCTCATGGAAGAAAATTAACATTTCCCCCTCATTCCAAGAGAGCCTATATCAATATATGGAATCCTTAAGTCAGTCCATATGAGAGACATAACAACGTTAGCAGGCCACTGACAAACTTTTGGCTGAGATTTGGGATTTAAGGCTTCAAAATGTTGCATTGATGAATGTTAGGGATGAATGTGAAGAAAATCTATTAGAGGAGAATGAGGGATCTGGTGAATTGTGCCATATTGATTTGCCTATATCAACCCATCAAGCTCCCCAAGTAGAATAAGATGAATGAATAAACATGTGAGACAATGTGATGGAGAAGGATTGTGGATGAATCATGAATTTTTTGTTCAAGAAGATAACATTGATAAGCATGGTGAGCTTGTAGAATTGTCTAATCACTCCTTAGCCGACTCCATGTTTACAGATGTTATTGTGTCACCCATTATTGACCATACATACACTGTAGAGGTTGACACAAAAGAAGATCCAATTACGCCACCATGTGGTGATATTCTTCTTTTAACCATTGTTAGAACATCCATGGAATGTGAAGGAAGGCCTAGAGCTTAGAGTAATAATTTGAAGGAAGGCCTAGAGCTTACCATGTTTGGCTAACATCTCACCTTAGGGTGCAGGTAAGCCCATGGAAGTATAGCACCAAGATGATTCTCCTTTAGATTAGTTCTTACTATTTTCATGTATTAGAAAAGCAAGTTTAGTTAGATTGATATCTTGTAGCTTGTTTGTGTCATGAACCTATAAGGTAAGTAAGATGTTTTGTGTTTCATCATATGAATTCAATTCATGCTTTCTTCTTCTACTTTTTAAGCTCAAGATTAGATAGATTTTTATCCTTGCATTTCTCTAACAAGCTCCTTACAATGTTTACATGTTATGAGTTAAAGTTTCATTGTGATTTATTAGATATTTGGTGTTTCATTTAAGTATGGATTCCTTGTATGCTTTCAAATCCACATTTGATTTTTAGACTAGTAATATAATTTAGGCTTGAAATCAATTGCTCATAATGCCATATTCTCAATCCTAAGGTGAGATGAGAATCTACCTTAGGATGTGTTAATAAATTTGGGAAATATTAATCGAAATGTAGCCTAATGGTGCCATCTAATCATGTTGGTAAACTCAAAGCCCTAACTTTCACATTTAGGTTTTACTTTGAATTTTTATTTTAAACACTTCACGAATCACTTTTTTTCTAACTAGGTTAAGTTTCAAAAGAGATTTGAAGATTAGTTTTCCTAACTTTATAGCTCTCCTTGTGGGATTCAACCTGTATTTGCCGTTAACTATCTCAATAGATAATCGTGCGCTTGCAGTATGATTTGTGATCGATTACTCTTCCAGAATAAAAAATCATCTTTCGGCGTGCCCAGATAACCATGTAAAAGCAAATAGCAGACACCATTCTTATTGAACTTCAATGTCACCACAAAATGCAACACATTCTCGTTCAGGCGAATACCAACCTGCAGACCCTTTACCAAAGTGCTAATCAAAACCCTCCTGCCAGTGGGATCCAATTGGCAAGGAGGAATACCGATCAGATCTAAATAACTCTTACTCCCATCATATAAGGTAAAAGAGATAGATTGATTAAAGGTATGCAAACACAAGACAACTATACTTTGTCCAAGTTAATTTTATTCTACAGTTAACTGATTTAAGCATTGGAGTGCCTTTGGCCACCAAATAAGCGGTCTTTGGCAATCTAACCTTGTTTTACAGGTCAAATCTCAAGAAGAACGAATTTGGACGCATCACCATAATGCCAGAGTAAATGGGTAATGTCAGGCTGAAGTTTTTCTAGTATAGAGTATAAGCAATTCTAGTAAGATTCAAGACCGCAGAGATCAAATAGAGAAACTTTAGTTCTATTATCTCTTTAGTTCCACTTGCTCTTTAGTTCTATTATCTCTTCCCTTCGCAATGTCTCTCTTTTCTAAGGGAAGAGATCCGTTGGGCCTGGACTTGGACCTTTAACTATGGCATATTATTAAGGACCTTTATGGGTTTTAATGCCCGGGCCTGCCTATTTGGGCTTCTAGGACTAGGTTTGTTATCTGTGTTGAGATTGAAGTGCATATTTCTCGTGATGGATTGTCTTTGCCACGCGTACGATTATGATAGAGGGTTATTTCATGTATCATCAGCTATTCCCCTTAGTTAGTGTGCATGCTTACATGGCCACTAATTCTTCGACGGTTGGCTATTCGAATTCATCATTGTTTTTATGCACCAGGGACGGTGTGCCCTAGTCGTATTACAAAGTGGAAGAGACTTGTTGCTTCTATTCCATGAGCTACTCGGGTTGTTTCTCACCGGAGTTTTACTGGGAAAGGTAATGAAGACGATGCTCTTCTTGCTGCTTGGGAAGTTGAAGAACTGAATCGGGCTGTGGAGAGAAGTAAGGTGGAAGTCTCCTGTCCGTTAAACGAGTATGAGAATACCCTTATTTATACTACTGGCGTACCTGATCTCTTCCTCCTTCAACTAGTTCTGTTGATGTAGTAGAGTTGCCTGTTTTTCCTTCTACTCATCCCACGCCTGCCACTACTATTTTGAAAAAGAAAGGGAAGAGTGGTGCTTCCAATCACTACCATTCGAACCATCAAACTGGTTACTAGAGCCGGGGCTTCAGTTCTTCTGGATCCTATTATCCTTCACCCATGGATCGATTGGAAAGAGCTTTTCCCTGGAGAGATCGACAATAACTTGGATGGGAAGTCGGTTTTCGGAGATAAACGTGCAGGGTAGTGTACGTAATCTCATCGTCTCGTGGCATAAACATTTGGTTAAGAGAGTTCTGATGCCAGTGCGTCAGCCTTGTGAGCACCTCGACCAAGGCCTTAAAAAGATAATGGAGGGGATGAATCATCTCACTTATGCTAGGATGATGGGGTCGGAGTACAAGGTTGCACGTGATCATGTGTCAGTCGTGAAAAGAAGATGGCGGGGCAGGCGTTACCGCTTTCTTAAGTCTTACGCCAAGTTGATAAGCTGAAAGCGGAACATGCCAAACATAAGAAGTTTGTTGATACTGCTCAGGCTTCTTTAAAGGAAGTAGAGTTTGTGCTCAAGGCTGCAAAAGCGGTGGAATTGACCAAGATTGTTGATGGCAAGATTCACATCATTGAATTTATTGAATCGTAACATAATAGAAAATGAATGAATATTTTCTTTTTGTTGACACTTGTGTGTTTTTTGTTGCTTTATTTCTTTTGTAATGATCATTGTCCGATTCTGATATATTTTGTCCTTGGAGTTGTTGTAGACATAGCCTGACTTTTAACGTCTAGGCTAACCTTGTGATCTAGTTGTGGACAATAAATATAGTCTGACTTTGTCATTCGAATTTCATATATGTTTTTGTCTAACTTAGTAGTTTACACTTGGCTGAATTCCTACTTTTGAACTTGCTTCTGAGTTGGTTGTTATGATTACTTTGATATGTCTTGGTGGTCCGACATTGTAATCAAACTATAAATTTTGATTAAGTCTGACTTATACGTCCTGACTTATTAGGTATATTTGGTGTTCCAACGTGGTGATCAGGACAAGAGATTTACAAGTAAGTCTGACTTATATGTCCTGACCTTTTTAAGTACACTTCGTAGTCCGACATGTTGGTTAGGCCAGAAGATTTACGAGTAAGTCTGACTTATTCATGACTTTTTGAGTAGGCTTCAGGCAAGAAGGTTTATGAGTAAGTCTGACTTATATGTTTTGAGTTTTTAAGTACACTTCATGGTACGACATGTTGACCGAACCAGAAGATTTACGAGTAAGTCTGACTTATAAGTCGTGACTTTTTGAAGTGTGTTTGTAGTCTAAAATGTTGGTCGGGCCAGAAGGTTTACGAGTAAGTCTGACTTATATGTCCTGAATTTTTAAGTACACTTCGTAGTCTGACATGTTGATCGGACCAGAGATTTACGAGTAAGTCTGACTTATATGTCATAACTTTTTTAAGTACGCTTCATGGTCCGACATATTGGTCGAGCCATACGAGTAAGTTTGACTTATGTGTCTTGAATTTTTAAGTATACTTCGTGATCCGACATCGGCCCAGAAGGTTTTCAAGTAAACTCCCAGCCTGACGTCCTGACTGGATTAGATTATTGGAGTACGAGACAAAGGGTTCTTGGAATTTGGAAGTTTATTGATAATACTTCTTCAAATGTTCGACATTCCATGGTCTTTTGAGTTATTCACCCTTCTAATCTTCTAACCATTATGTTCCTGGTCTATTGATTTTCACTACTTTGTATGGCCTTTCCCAGTTTGGATTTAGTTTACCTAGGCCTGGTTTTTTTGTATTGAGTTGAACCTTTTGAGCACCCAATTGCCGATACTGAACCTGTGGGGTTTTACTTTTTTGTTGTAGTAGCTAGCCATTCTTTGTTGGTAGGCCGCTGATTTGATTGAAGCTTTGTCTCGTTTCTTACTGAGAAGATCCAATCCGACACACAGTGCTCCGTTGTTATCTTCTGTTCGAAACTCTTCGGTTATGAATGTTGGAATGCCAATTTATATTGGTAACATTGCCTCAAATTTGTATGCTAGGGTGAACAGTGTTTCTCCTATCGAAGTTCTTTTTGCTGTTCTATAGGCCCAGAGAATGCCTGGCAATTTGGATACCCACAATCTTTTTTATGCTTCGAGCTTCTTTTTATTGCTTCTAGGATTGTTTTGTTGGTCACCTTTGCTTGTCCATTAGCTTGTGGGTGGGCGGGTGCTGAGAAGTGTTGTTTGATGTTTAAGTTTTCACACAAAATTTTGACTTTCTTAACTTCAAATTGCTTTCCATTGTCAGTGACAATTACTCTTGGGACTCCCAATCTGCATATTATGTCCTTCCAGAGAAAGTTTTCATTTTGAGCTTCTCATATCTTTGTCAATGGTTTTATTTCTACCTATTTGGTGAAGTAATCCACTGCCACAAGAAGGAACTTCTTTCTGTCGGACACTGGAAGTGGTCCTACAATCTCCATTCCCCATCGTGCAAATGGCCACATACTACTCATCGGAATTAGGTTTTGGCATGTCATGTGGGTATACAGAGCGAATCGTTAACATTTGTCGCAAGTGATAAACACCTAAAACATCAATTTTTACACCCCTAAATATACAATTGCCAAGTCCAATTATCCAATAAAAATATCTCATTACGTGTATTTTGTGCATTTTGTAAGAATTCAAGCACAAATCTCAAATCATGCACAAAGTGGCACAATAAGGCTAAATTCAATAACTACAAGGCCCATTGGAAGTTCACATGCATTCATAAGGACTAAAGAATTTCAATCCCAAGACCCATGAAGTCAAGCCAACAAAGCATCAACAACTACGGATCTTGAAGAAATCAACATGAAGATTTGGACGTCCACATGACCAACTTTATCATGAAAGAAACTCTACAAGACATGTTTCCTTATTCAACTCCAACATATTTCCTCATTTTACTCCAATACCTTTCTTGTTTCACTCAACCATGTTTCCGTATTTCACTTAAACCCTTTTTACCTATAAAAACCCCTTACATAAAGTTCATAAGAAAATAGTTTTTCTCAGAGGGTTTTTTTTTGTTGTAGTTCTGGGCTTTAGATTTTTGCTTGGTAAAGAAGTGCATGTACTACTTTCCAACATTTTAATTTTTTTTATTGAAGAAGTAAGTTCTATTTTGTTTATCTTTCTCAATTGTTTATCTTTCTCTTTTAACTTTTAGTTTATTCTCACTATTCATGGGGATCAAATCTCCCCTCTCAAGGGGAAGAAATTGAGCCCCATGAAGATAGAATGATAGTCAGATTGTGTTTCATTTAGGAAGTAAAGTAGAACAATGAATTGTAAGAAGTACCTCGAAAGAATGCTTCATTTGTTAAATGGATAATGATTTCGATTATTTCCATAACTTTTAGGATTTTTTCGATGAAAAGCATAATCGAAATCAAATGATGTTTTAGAAATAATACAGTGGATTTGGTTAAAGTTTAAGGAAAATGAAAACATTTTCACTTCTTTAATCTCACAACTCAAGTCACGCATGTTGAAAAACCATGCGATTTGAGTATTTTGGGAGAAATTGAAATTACATTCTACAATCATTATGTTGGCCTTGAGATTTCTCTATATTCATTTTTGTTACAAGTTATTATTTTGTTTCGGAATCATATCATCTCTCAACATCCCCAATCCATTATTTTGATCTTCTATTTATTCTTTAAATTGAAATTCAAATATTGTCTTCTAATCCAAGTGAAGTAGTCGATAACCCCTACTTCCACTATGCATTATTGAAGTGTATTGTAGGTTGAAGGAAAAAATAAACAAAAAAAATAAGTATTTCTTTGATTGATGTCAAAAATCATGCAATGACATTAATGTCGGTTTTTGGCATCAATCAGCAAGTTCGAACTATTACATTTGCATCTTGTTTGCATTGTTGGCCAGTAACATCCCAACGTTAAGGCTTTGTGATCTAATGTTCTCCTTGCTGGATGGTTCCCGCATATGTCGAAATGAATTTCTCTTAGAACATAGTCGGTGTCACTGGGTGAAAGGCATCTTAGCAGCGGACCTGTGGCAGACCTTCTGAAGAGTCTGTTGTTAATTAGTGTGTATTGTGTTTCTCTTTTTCATAGTTTACAGACCTCCATCTTATCCGTTGGTAGTGATCTGTTTTGTATGTATGTCAGGATTGGAGTTATCCAATTGCTCTCCTGATCCGTTGTACACGTTTCTTGTGTTTGGTTCTCAAGGATTGAGCTCTCTTGTACTGTGACGAGTGGATTATCATTTTCTTCAGGACGTGATGCCTTCTTAGCCAATCTGTCTGCTATTTTGTTTTTCGCTCTTGTGCATCGTTAACGATTATTGCTTGAAGCTTTCAATCAGTTTGCTCGCCTTTTGATGGTAGGCTTTCATTCGTGTGTCTTTGACTTTGAACTCGCTGATCAATTGGTTGACTACCAAGTTGGAGTCAGTGAAAACGATGACTTTTTTTATTCTGAGGTGTTTGGCCAATTGTAATCAGACAATTACTGCTTCATACTCGGCTTCGTTGTCTGAGGCTTTGAAGCTGAATTTTATTGCCTTTTCCAATGCCACTCCTTCCGAGTTGTACATAATTATTCCAACTCCACTCCCCTTCTCGTTGGATGCTCCGTCGCAGCATGGGATCTATTCGTGAGCAGTTGGTTCAGTGGTTTCTTTATCTTGATTGTTGTTCAGTCGATGTTCGTTGAAGCCTGTGAACTCAGCGATGAAGTCTGCTAATGCGTGAGCATTTATTGCAATCTTAAGAGCATAACTTATGTCAAATTGACTGAGATCCACTACCCATTTCCCATTCTTTCGGACAACTCTAGTTTGTGCAATACCGACCGAAGTGGTTGTTCGGTCTTGAAAGTGATGGGGTGGGCTTGGAAGTATGGTCATAATTTTCTTGAAGGTACGACCAGGGCAAGTGTTAGTTTTTCCAGGGATGGGTAGTTAACTTCAGCGTCCGTAAATGTCTTGTTGACGTTTTAGACTTGCTTTTGTATGTCGTTCTCTTTTCGTATCAGTGCCGAACTAACTGCATGTTTTGATACTGATAGATACAATATAGTGTTTCTCTTGTTTTTGGTTTTGATAGTAGTTACGTGCTCCCCATGTACGCCTTCGGGTTTTGGAAAGCCTTTTTACAATTTTCACTCCACTTGAACATTTTGGTCCCTTTCAGTATCTTAAAGAAGGGAAGGCATTTGTTTGATGATCCGAAGATGAACCTATTCAAGGCTGTTATCCTACCGTTGAGGCTTTGTACGCCTTTGATGTTGGTAGGAGATTCCATGTTGAGGAGTGCTTGTATATGTTTTGGATCAGCTTCAATCCCTCTCTGATTGACCATATACCGGGGGAATTTCCCTGGTTCTACTCCGAACGTACATTCTGGGTTCAACTTCATTTTGTACTTTCGGAGCTGAAAGAAGGCTTGCACGAGGTCTTTGATCCGGTCATATTTACATAGGCTTTTGACTAGCATATCATCAATGTACACCTCCATGGTCTTGCCAATTTGATATCTGAATATTCTGTTCACAAGACGTTAGTACGTGGCTCCTGCATTCTTTAGTCTGAATGACATCACTCGGTAGAAATACGTACCTCTTTCTATTATGAAATATGTTTTTTCTTGGTTCGGTGGGTGCATTTGTATCTGGTTGTAGCCAGAGTATGCGTCCATGAAGCTTAAGAGCTCGTGTCCGAAAGTGGCGTCCATTATCTGATATATTCGTGGGAGTGGAAAATTGTCTTTCGGGTAGGCTTTGTTTAGGTTCGTGTAGTCTACACATTCCCTCATTTCCCATTATTTTTCTTGACAAGAACAGTGTTGGCAAGCCAGTCTGGGTAATGGGATTCCTTGATCATCCCTACATTCATTAAGCAATGCACCTCATCATTGATTGCTTGGTTACGCTCTGGTGCAACTGGTCTTCTTTTCTGTTGAACTGGCTTCTTATCTGGGTTGACTTGCAACCAGTGAGAGATGACAGAGGGGTCAATGCCTACCATGTCCTTCATTGTCCAGGTGAAGATGTCTTGGTTATCTTTCAGCAGTTGGATCAGCTGCTTAGTTAGTTATAGGTGAAGTTTTGTGCCAATCCAAACTCTTTTTCTTCCTTCTTCACCGTCCAGATGGATCAGTATTGTTTATTTTTCCGGTTGTCCTGTATTTGGTCGGCCTCTTGGACTGTTGTATCGTCCTCTGGTATGTCGCGATCCATCTGTAATTGATCAGATTGCTGTAATGGCTCCTCTGGTCATGACTGTGATTGCTATCTGTTGGGGGCCTTCATTGCTGCATAATGACATTCACGTACAGCTGGCTGATCCCCTTTGATGACCCTACCGTTGTCGCCGACATGATACTTCAGGCATTAGTATAAGGTGGAAGATACTGCACCCATTTTGTGCAGCCAGGGTCTTCCGAGAAGCATATTGTATGCTGAGGACGTGTCAACAATGAAAAAGTCTGTTAATAAGACTTGTTGTCTCCCTGGTGTTTCTACTACGATTGGTAGTCGGATTAGCCCGAGTGGGTGGCATTGCTTCCCATTGAAACCTACCATAGGTTGGTCAATAGGTGTAAGTCCTTTTTTGTTGAACTGCATTTTGCGGAATGCCGTCAAGAATGGGAGGTTGGCCGAGCTACCTGTGTCAATGGGTACCATTTTGACTTCTCACTTGGCTATAGAGACTGAAATCACCAAGGCGTCATCGTGGGGGAAATGAACTCCCTGTGCATTCTTCTCGAAAATGGTTAGAGTTGGGTGGTCGATTCTAGCCCGCCGAACATAAAGGTTCGGATGTCGTATCCTCGTTCGTAAGTCTCAGATGGATCGCTTCCATGATCAATTAGATCGTTTGTTTTTCTCCAGCTACACCGTGCAGGATGTATATCAACTATTTGAACTGCTCATTCGACCCCGTGGTAGCATCCATTTTTTCTTTCCCATTGGACTGCTTGTCTTTTAACCAAAGAAATTCACCAAGTCGTCCATTCTGGATCCAATACTTGATTTCATTCTTTAAGTTGTAGCAGTTTTCCATATCGTGTGTTGTGGTCCTTGTGTAAAGAACAATATTTGTTCTTATCTCGTCCAACCGGATTTCCTCACAATTTGAGTGGCCACTTGATGTTTTCCAAATTTGCCATGGACTTCAGAATAATTGCCAGACTGTACTTTGTGTTGATCGTTCATGTCTGGCTCTTTCGGATTGTAGCTTTCCAGGTTCTTGTTTGCTGAATTCGGACTTACTGTTGGTCCGATGTCTTTTTTTATTGGTTGTTTTCCTCTTGCGGCCTATCATTTCTTCTTCTCTTCTCCCCTTTCCCGATTCGTTGGGAATGACCTTTTCTCGAACTCGTTTTTCTTCTTGGCGGCCAACATCTCCTCGAGGGTGATGTATTTTTGAGTAGTTTTCAATAAGATCGCCCTGCTTCTCGGAGGATCCAGATTCAGAAAATTGTAAAAAGGTCATCTTTTCAGTCCGGAGGTGAAAATGGCTACGGTTGTGTCGTCACTACATCCGTCCATCATGGTTAACTCGTCATTAAAATGAGTAACATACTCCCTAATAGTTTCATCCGGCTTTTGCTTGATGTGAAGCAAATAGTGAAGACCCTTTCTAAACCATTGACTATTAATGAACCTTGTAATGAAAGTCGTGGCCAATGCTTGGAAGGAATCTATCGATCTAGGAGGAAGGCTATTGAACCAACTCATTGTTGTAGACATGAGGCTGGTCGGAAAGGTTCTGCACAAAATGGACTTCGTGATTTCTTTCAGTGCCATCATGTGGTGGAAATGTCATAGATGGTCCGACAGATTAGTAGTTCCATCATAAGTTTCAAACTGTGACGGAGTAAAGTTTTTCGATAGAGAGGCCTTCATGATTGCATCAGAGAATGATGGTCTGACCAACTCGTAAAACACATTGGGATTTGTAACTCCGATCTTAAATGGAACTACTTTATTGAAAAAAAAAATCCTGAATGGAACTTGTGGGGGAATTTGTCAGTCTGGGATCCATTTCCTTGTGGTTCGCTTCCCTCAAAATTCGTTCTCCGAAGCTCCGCATGAGCTTCGTGGCTCTTTCAAACGTGGTTGCGGGATTTTGCTGAAGTGGTGCTCGGCCGTGTTTGACAGATGGAACACGTTCCTTAGTGAACCTTTCGACCACTTTAGCCAGATAATCCATATGGAGTAAGAGTTTGTAAACACAAGGATCTACCATTGTACCCCCAAATGTCTGGGATTGTTGGGCCACCACACCGTGTGGTGGTGCTGCATACCTTGCATAATTGGTTCAGCTAGTGTTGGGTTTGGGATGTGTCTGCTCAGTAATTCAGTTTCGTTGGCAAAAGGGTTGCCTTGATTGTTGCTAATCTGAGAATTTGTAGGATGTTCCATTTGTACAAAATCTTTTTGCTGCCGATTCGCGCTAAAGGAACTACCAAAAAAAGATATTCTTTAAGGAATGAAACTGTCATTCCCCTCCAAATCATTCCTCCTAAAGATCTGACCTGCAAAACAAGGTTAGATTACAAGGTTAGAAAACTATGGGAGAGAATGAGTTTGGACAGAGTAGAGTTCAATTGTGTTTGCATACATTTAGTTGGTTGTCCCCTTTACCTTATATAATGTGTGTAGTTAAATCCCTGTATAACTTAAGCATGTAGAGCGTGATGAGATGAGACATTTCTTACAACGGTCTCCTCCTTCATTGAGATATGTCCCTAAGGGAGTGATTCCCACCATGATTAGTCTCATTCGTAACGTCTCTCTTATCTAAGAGAAGAGATCCATTGGGCATGGACATGAGCCTTTAATTATGGTCTATTATTAAGGACATTTTTGGATTTTAATGATCGGGCCTGCCTCTTTGAGCTTTTGGGACCGGGCATGTTATTTGTGTTGAGATTGAAATGTTTGTTTCTCGTGATGGATTGTCTTTGCCACACGTATGATCGTGATGAGATGGTTATTTAATGTATCATCAGAACTAAAAAAAACTGCAGCTGCAAACAATTGGATGAGACCTTGTTTTATTACGGTTGCATTAATAACACAAAAAAAGGACATTAAAACCTCTTAAGATCCATCACCCTTCTATTACTATTTTATACAAAATAATCTAATAAAGAACACATCTCAGTGGTCGGAGTGTAACCATGAAATTAACTTAATACAATTTGCTATACAACCTAAGCATACATATAAACTACACGAGAGTCAGAGACATATGATAAGAGTCCTAAAATGGCCACCTTTAGTCATTTCACTATACGGGGGGTTTGTGTGGAATAGGAAAATACATCACCCCAATGTCAAGAAAAGTTACAGCCTTGAATGGAAGCTCTTCGCCGTGAACATTTACCATTAACTACCCAAAATGATGGTAGCACAGAACTGTTGCGCTGACCATATATTGGTATTCAAGGATTTTAATTTGAAATCTGTACAAATGCTGAACAGGAAATCACTTCTTGTTTTAAGTCTTTCCCTCTTTGTCCTCGAGATCACTCCTACTTGTTGGCCTTAAATTTTAAATTAGATATAACATGAAAGTGTCTCTCCAGATCATGTACCAAGTCGCTATTTACTGACCTAATCCATGTGTTTATTAAATTTTTAAACAGGTAATATACATTTCCTTGATGATCCACATATTGAAAAAACTATAATAATAGAACCACTCTCCAAGGTACAACCTATTTAAGGATTGGAAATGAAACTACTAAGAACCAAAATCGACAAACAAAACAAATTCCAATTCAAGCCGAATAAGAATCTAAATCATCCATCCCCAACTCCTATGCAATAAAATTTGAAGATATGTTTAGATTGCAATAAAATATAAATTGTTGAACTTATGTGTCGTAACCTGGTGAAAGAAAATATTAGTGCATAAAACAGCCAGCGATTGCTATATGCAAACAAGTCATTGACATAAGTTCAATTTTACATTTGTTGAACGCAAAGGCATTACCTTTTTTTTTAATCAAAAAGTTAAACTTGCATTAAAAAGAAAAACCATTCAAGTTAAAATACAACTCATCTCTAAAACATTATTACTACTACTACTACTATCATAAACTGATGCAGCCAGTCGATGAGCTGTTAAGTTCATATTTCTTCTAATAGAAATAGCTTTGAAACATTCAAAATATGCTAGTTTGGAAAAGATTATTCCTCATTTCTTAATTCATTAATAAAAGATGCAAGAAAGGCGTGACGCAAAAGCAATACCAATGTTTATAGTCAGGTAATAAAAGATAAAGAAAAAACAATGATGCTTTTGGAAGAGATTATTCCCCATCTTAATACTATTCCTACAAAAGCGCGATGAGTGAAAATAATGTTTAAAAAGTATGTGATTGAGTAAAGCTTGTGATTCCCAGTTACTACACATTTGAAATTGTTGGAGAACAATCAGAACAATGTATAAATTTGTTTGAAATAAATAATGTGACAATACAAATACTATTTGTATTATAAATTGATTACAACAAAATCAAATCAAATAAATAAATCTACTAACTTGTATTGCAGATAGAGGCTTGCGAAATCACTATTTTGAATTGGCGAAGTTGGTACGTCTTGATTTGTAGATAGAGGCTAGCGGATACGCTATGTCCTATAGACAGAATTCGCCCCTACTCGGTGCTGTAGTTCTTTAGGCCTCTGACTACCAGGATTCAACTATCTAATACCAACACCGTAGCACAAGGGTGTTGGCTCTGGCGAATTTATCGAATGCAATCTTTCTCAGAAGTGAAGAAGAATGAATAACTCTAGAAAATTAATATGTTTGAAGAACTTGTTTTTGTCTTCAATATATAGAGAACAAAAGGGTGTGATCATCCTTTCTTAAATAAAAAGACACATATTTTCTTTTCAAGTGCAAAAGACACATCTTTTCTATTCAATGTTGGTTATTTGCTATACAAACTCCAACAATACCCCACATTTGTATAGTAAATATACAAAGTTGTCTTCTGGAGAGAAACTTAGACATAATATGCAACGGGAGAGGTGTCTTTTGGACTTGAACATTCCTTAGTGAATACTTATCGGATTTACCGGTGACGCAGTGTGTATGGGAGACATTGAACTGTTCACCATGTTTAGTAAACCAAGACAATGAGCATCACACATATTATATCTTCACATTTTTCAATTCACACGGTTGTGTTCATTTTGGTCTTGAACAAATCCCGGATTCATGAGAGCCTTAGAGAACACAGCCATATCATTCTCATAAATGCGACTCCACATTTACTCCCATATAGGTGACACTTAGATTATTAATACCATGTTGTATTCATTTTATCTCTCAAGAGATTAGTGTCATTAAGAATAAATAAATACTCACCCTGACCATCACAGGTAGTATACATTTCTTATCATGGGAATGAGTAAGTGTGTACACTCTATTCTTTGAGTTTCACCTAACTAGTTTGCCTTTTTGAACCTAGGCCTTGAAATTTCATTTGGCTAGGTTAGGTTTCTGCCAGGTATACTCCTCATTAGATTGGCTATAAGCCCATTCTCCTCGATAATTTTAACACTTCCTCTTTTGGTATACCCTTTGTAAGTTGATTCACAATATTCATCTTTGACTTCACATAGTCAATTGAAATGATCCCAGTCTTGAGCAATTGTTTTATTGTGTTATATCGTCGTCTTATGTGTCTAGACTTTTCATTGCAAATGTTATTTTTCGCTCGCGCAATGGCTGCCATGCAGTCACAGTGAATACATATAGCAGTCACAGGTTGAGGCCATAATGGAATATCTTCTAAAAAATATCTCAGCCAATCTGCTTCTTCAGCAGTCTGATCTAAGGCTATAAATTCGTATTGCATTGTGGAACGTGCTATACACGTTTGTTTTTGTGATTTTCATGACACTGCTGCCCCACCAAGTGTAAATACATATCCACTTGTGGATTTTGCAGTTTTACCGGATATCCAATTAGCATCCGTATATCCTTCCAAAACTGGAGGATATTTTGTATAATGTAATCCATAGTTGATTGTGAACTTCAAGTATCACAATACTCTGACCAAAGCTACCCAATGGTCTTTGGAAGATTTGATAGTATATCTAGCCAATCTATTTACTGAGTAAGCAATATCCGGTCTAGTACAATTTGTAATGTATTGTAGTGTCCCAATAATACGCGAGTATTCCAATTGAGAGACACTTTCTCCCTTAATCTTCTTGAGATGGCAACTTGGATCATAAGGTGTTTTAGCCGGATTGCTATCAAAATGACCAAGTTTTCGCAAAATTGTTCCACATAATGTGATTGGGTAAGTATGTAGCCATCATTATTTCTCAGAATTCTTATTCCCAAAATTACATCAACTTTACCCATATCTTTCATATCAAAACTCGAGTTCAATAATTTTTTAGTTGAGTTTATGATATCGAAGTTTGGTCCCATGATGAGCATGTCATCAACATACAAGCATACAACGAGAATAGAACCATTGTCAAATTGTGTGATGTAAACACATTTATCAAATTCATTGATCCGAAATCCATGTGATATCATTGTATTATCAAACTTTTCATGTCATTGTTTAGGTGTTTGTTTAAGTTCATAAAGAGACTTTACTAGCTTACAAACCTTCATTGATTGTTCCATAAATTATGTTTATAGATTGTTGGAGAACAATCAGAACAATGTATAAATTTGTTTGAAATAAATAATGTGACAATACAAATACTATTTGTATTATAAATTGATTACAACAAAATCAAATAAAATAAATAAATCTACTAACTTGTATTGCAGATAGAGGCTTGCGAAATCACTATTTTGAATTGGCGAAGTTGGTACGTCTTGATTTGTAGATAGAGGCTAGCGGATACACTATGTCCTATAGACAGAATTCGCCCCTACTCGGTGTTGTAGTTCTTTAGGCCTCTGACTACCAGGATTCAACTATCTAATACCAACACCATAGCACAAGGGTGTTGGCTCTGGCGAATTTACCGAATGCAATCTTTCTCAGAAGTGAAGAAGAATGAATAACTCTAGAAAATTAATATGTTTGAAGAACTTGTTTTTGTCTTCAATAAATAGAGAACAAAAGGGTGTGATCATCCTTTCTTAAATGAAAAGACACATATTTTCTTTTCAAGTGCAAAAGACACATCTTTTCTCTTCAATGTCTGTTATTTGCTATACAAACTCCAACAATACCCCACATTTGTATAGTAAATATACAAAGTTGTCTTCTGGAGAGAAACTTAGACATAATATGCATCGGGAGAGGTGTCTTTTGGACTTGAACATTCCTTAGTGAATACTTATCGGATTTACCGGTGACGCAGTGTGTATTGGACACATTGAACTGTTCACCATATTTAGTAAACCAAGACAATGAGCATCACACATATTATATCTTCACATTTTTCAATTCACACGGTTGTGTTCATTTTGGTCTTGAACAAATCCCGGATTCATGAGAGCCTTAGAGAACTCAACCATATCATTCTCATAAATGCGACTCCACATTTACTCCCATATAGGTGACACTTAGATTATTAATACCCTGTTGTATTCATCTTATCTCTCAAGAGATTAGTGTCCTTACGAATAAATAAATATTCACCCTGACCATCACAGGTAGTATACATTTCTTATCATAGGAATGAGTAAGTGTGTACACTCTATTATTTGAGTTTCACCTAACTAGTTTGCCTTTTTGAACCTAGGCCTTGAAATTTCATTTGGCTAGGTTAGGTTTCTGCCAGGTATACTCCGCATTAGATTGGCTTTAAGCCCATTCCCCTCGATAATTTTAACACTTCCTCTTTTGGTATACCCTTTGTAAGTTGATCCACAATATTCATCTTTGACTTCACATAGTCAATTGAAATGATCCCAGTTTTGAGCAATTGTTTTATTGTGTTATATCGTCGTCTTATGTTTTAGACTTGCCATTGTAAATGTTATTTTTTGCTCGCGCAATGGATACCATGCAGTCACAGTGAATACATATAGCAGTCACAGGTTGAGGCCATAATGGAATATCTTCTAAAAAATTTCTCAGCCAATCTGCTTCTTCAGCAGTCTGATCTAAGGCTATAAATTCATATTGAATTGTGGAACGTGCTATACACGTTTGTTTTTGTGATTTCCATGACACTGCTGCCCCTCCAAGTGTAAATACATATCCACTTATGGATTTTGCAGTTTTACCGGATATCCAATTAGCATCCGTATATCCTTCCAGAACTTGAGGATATCCAATTTTGCAGTTTTACCGGATATTCAAAGGTGTTATTACATGTGTGATCAATTAGGTTTTGGCATGTCGGACCTATGGACCAAATCTTGATAAATTTGAAAGGCATATTGCCCTTGCCAATGTTGTTGTAGAGATCAAGGATGATAGCTCTATGATCCTAGCAGTGGGCACAAACAAAGGATTGGTTTGTTGTGGGAAACAGTTGGTTCCAATCACTGCAAGACAAAGCCTTGTCAATTCTTTCTCTAACATGGTCCTTACCTATCCTTTTATTGGTCCAAGTGAATTTGATTCCCTTGGAATGAAGGTCAATGAGGTTTTGAATTGTTTCTTATTGATATGCTTTCCTCCTAGTTTCTCATTAGAATAGAGCATTTACATTAAAATCCCCTAAGATCAGCCATGGAGACAAGATTAGAAAGCCCAGACATTTCAGAAAACCCCAAAAACCACTCCTGAGTCTGGGGTTGGGATTACAGTACATAAAGAATGCGAAATAAGAAAACGAAGCATGATAGTCTATAAGAGAGACGTAGATGAAATCTTGAGAAAAGCAATAATATTAATGTTAACATCTTTTTTCCACAACAAAGCTAAGCCCCCAGAATTACCCACTGATTCAACTACATGACTATGAGCAAATTCAATACTATTTTTTACAAAGTTAACACATTGTTCCGATGCTTTGGTTTCTATTAAGAAGATCACATCAAGATTGTACTCCTTAATAAGAGTCCTTATTGAATGAATTGTAGAAGAGGAGCCCAGCCCCCTACAATTCTAGGAACAAATCATTTCCCTTGTGGTGGCACTGGAACCTCGACAAAGTAGTATGAAGGCAAATAATAAAATATGTGTGATAGTAAATATTGTGTGGATTTTAAGTGAAATAATGGAAGCAATGGTATGACAGAAAAAACATAATGGGATGCAGAAGTAGTAAAAAGAAATTTGGAAAGGTAAGTAAATACCTAATTAGGTGTTGTTGAAGAAGAAGAAAAATCATTGACACTTTCATTCCCAACAACAGCTCCTCATAATTCACTTGCAGAGACGGAGATGTAAGATGAATAATGTTGCCTAATCCACCCTGCTAACTGCCCATTACACTTGCTATCTTCAACTGTATCTCCTTGTTTTTTGCATGTCTATCAGAGAACAGTCCTGATCTATTTCTCTTGTACATCCGCAGTGCACTAGTTGGAGTTTTTTTGCTTGATGTACCCAATGATGCCAATATTATATGTTCCAGTCTTGTATGCATCAGGTGGTCAATTATGTAGTGTTTTCTGAGAAATCTCATATTTTCTTCCTTTCTCAACTTACTACTATCATTCATCAATTATGTTTTTTCAACACAATTTCCTTAGCATTGCTTGGATTAGATATATTGTTTTTATCCGCTTCTTTCTCCTCTGGAAATATCACAAAATACTTCTGGTTCTCATCTTTTTGATTTTTTATGGGGGATGAAGAGAACCAAAAGTGATATCTAGATTTCTCTTCCTAGAGATAAGCATGCCACTCTAGTTTGTAGATGTTGGGCTGTCCACAATGTACATTGTAGGGCTGGGCAAGATTCCCGGTCCATCACATTCCAATCCGGACTAATATGGTTCCGGACCGTTTCAAACCATATATCAAAACAACCTCCAACAATTTCATCCTGGTTCCGGTCCTGGACCTATTGGAATCGAGACACAGGTTCTGAAAATGTTGTCTCATTTCATCCCAAATCGTTCTGAATACTGCGTGGACATGCTTCAAGCCCAGCTCTAATGATCAACAACCCTAACCGTAACCTCGCCTAAACTTCATTTTTCACTGTTCTGAGTTAAGATTCAATTTCTAATCCACTCTCCCTCGCTTCCACCTATAGCTCCACAGCCTCCACTACCAAGCAATGCCGGCAGCAGAAAATCGAGATCATCCAGTCATTCACCTCCATCAGGTAAGGTTCTCCCCCTTCTTCTTCTCAGTCCATTCCCCCACTCCCTCTGCGCAAATAGATTGATGACCATGACCTGTTGGTCGGCCATCTCTCCCCCTCCCTCTCCGAGAAAATCGATCAATGACCGGCCGACCATCTCTTCCTCTTCTTTTTCTTCTCAGTCCATTCCCCCTCTACCTCTGCGCAAATAAATCGATTATTCTGCAGGCTAATAGCAACAGACAATTGACAGGGAAGAACACAAGAAGATTACCCAAAAAACACAGAGAAAATAACTCTAATGTTTAATCAAATTACTAAAATCAAAAGGTATCTCCAAAATCAGCCCACAAGCCGAGCTTTATAGCTAAAACTCATCAATATTGGAATTTTACCAAAAATGGAAACACCCCAATAATAATTCTAAAACAAAATATGTAATAAAATAAATATACTGCAAGAAATCTGGCCCAAATTGGGTTCAGAATCACTTCCTAAACAATAATTGAAATATTAATATAAAGGGAAATAAATTACTAAATTTGTGGATCTGAAAGAGGAACGGTGGATTTTGGCCTCGAAAAGATGTGCAACTAGTATAGCTCATTGACCATGACGTGTGCGTTGAAAAGAGCTTTCCGAATTGGGGTCGTTTGCGCGATTCTAATACTCGTAGCCAAAGTTATGGCCAAAATACTAAAACGCACCCTAAATTGCCAAATATGAAATAGAATTATGATTTCCTGCAATTCTTGCGCTGATCTGCTAATTCGAGATATCTTAGTGCTAATAACGTGCTATCTCAAAGCTAGCATCATCTAACTCGGATCCTCCTGCATCAGTCGCCCCGGGTTGGAAAGAACTCGTCATTGAGTTCACAATCGCATCATCGGGATCTGCAAAACAAGGACTCGGGTGCTTGACATTAAAGACATCAGAAGTCCGCAAATGACTGGAGAGGCGCAGTCTGTAGACATTATCATTGATCTTTTGCAAGATCTCACAGGGTCCAATATTGCGCTCCTTAAGCTTATTATACTCTCCAACAGGAAAACGATCACGGGTTAATACCGCCCAAACAAAATCACCAACATCAAAAAGTACTTGACGACGGTGATGGTCGGCTTGAACTTTGTACTTGGAATTACTCTCGTGAATAGCCAGCTTCACCTGCTCATGGATACCCCGAAGATGTTCTGCCATTGCATCTGCCTTGGGGTTCAAACGACCCACACGTGGAAAAGGGGCTAAGTCGAGCACCCTGGATGGATTCTGACCATAGACAATCTCAAATGGGCTCATTCCGGTGGTTCTGTTCTTTGACCTGTTATAGGCAAATTTTGCCTGAGGTAACGCCAAATCCCACTGTTTTGGTTTAGTGTCTGCCAAACTCCTCAAAAGGTTCCCCAAACTGCGGTTTACCACCTTGGTCTGTCCATCTGTCTGGGGGTGGTAGGCGCTGCTAAAATTCAAGTTCGTCCCCAGTTTCTCCCATAAACTCCACCAGAAATGACTCATGAATTTGGTGTCACGATCCGAAGTAATGGATCGGAGAACACCATGTAAACGCACAATCTCTCTGAAATAAATATGGGCAATCCGGGCAGCATCCATTGTTTTTCTGCAAGCTACAAAATGGGCCATCTTGGAAAACCTGTCAACCACAACCAAAATAGAATCCCAGGCTCGTTGGGTACGGGGTAAGCCCAACACAAAGCCCATACTGACATCAAACTAAGGGGCCTCAGGTACAGGTAAATGTGTGTACAGGCCCGCATTAGTGAGAACTCCTTTGGACCGCTGACACACATAACAATCTGGGCCAATAATAGGAAGAAGATATCAAGGCCAACGTCTTATCTCGCCCAAAGTGACCCTCATTATGAAGTTCACGTATAATCTGCTGCCTTAGTGAACAATCTGGAATGCACAGCTGTAATCCATGAAACAGATAACCATTATGCAAAATAAAGTCATGTCGTTGACCATCAGTTACCTCCTGAATTATCCTTTCGAAGGAAGGATCTGCAGCATACATATCAGAGAAAGCCTCAAATCCTACAACTCTAGTGCTCATGGTGGTAAGGAGTAACGTACGACGGCTCAGTGCATATGCGACACGGTTCAGACACCCTGCTTGGTGCCTCAACGCAAACGTGAACTCCTGCAAGTATGCCACCCACTTGGCATGCCGTCGACTCAGCTTGTGTTGCCCATTGATGTACTTCAGGGCCTCATGATCAGTGACAAGAATAAACTCCCTCTGTACTATGGCATAAAACTCCAAATCATAGGTGGAATAATTCTTCTTTGATCCTGATAGTTTCTTACTGAAAAAAGCTATTGGACGCCCTTCCTGACTCAAAACACCACCAATGTCAACCCCAGATGCATCACAATTGACCTCAAACACCTTTTCAAAATCAGGAAGTGCCAAAACTGGTGCTTCTGTCATCTTCTGCTTGACCAGTTGAAAACTGGCCTCCGCCTCATTGGACCACTGGAAATCACGTCCCTTGAGGCACTCTGTGATGGAGCAATCAGAGTGCTGAAGTTTCTAATGAACCGACGGTAGAAGGACGCCAATCCATGGAAACTTCTGACATCGTGTAAGGTCTTTGGTTTGGGCCACTCCAAGACCGCATCTATTTTCGACTGATTTGGATGAACACCATCAGTAGACACAACAAAACCAAGAAAAATAACAGAAGTAGTGAAGAAAGAACACTTCTTTTGATTGACAAACAAGCGTTCCGTCCTCAACTTATCAAAAACAGCACGAAGGTGATCAAAATGTGACGCCCATGTCGGACTATAAATGAGGATATCGTCGAAGTAAACTACAACGAATTTCCCCATAAAAGGTCGTAAAACCTATGCATAAATCTCATAAATGTACTGGGCGCATTGGACATGCCAAAAGGCATGACCATCCACTCATACAACCAATGATGCGTCTTAAAGGTTGTCTTCCACTCATCTCCAGGCCTTATTCTGATCTGGTGGTATCCGTTTTTAAGGTCAATTTTTGAGAAAACCTTAGATCCGGACAGCTGGTCTAACATATCATCCAGGCGGGGAATTGGAAACCTGTATTTCACTGTAATCCTGTTGATTGCCCTGCTATCAACACACATACGCCAAAAGCCATCTTTTTTTGGCACTAACAAAGCAGGTACTGCACATGGGCTCATACTCTCACGGATGTAGCCCCTCTCCAACAACTCTACCACCTGTCGCTGCAACTCTTCAGATTTCTTAGGACTGAGGCGATAAGCCGGCCGATTAGGCAAACTGGACCCCGAAACAAGGTCGATCTGATGCTGAATATCCCGCATAGGCGGCAGCCCAGGAGGAAAATCCTCTGGCATCAGGTCAGAAAACTCTGCAAGAAGCTGCTGCACCTCTGTTGCCAAATCTGAATTCACATTAACTGCACTATTCCCACAAGGTAACAAAGCATAGACCACATCTCCACGATCAATCTCAACTAAAAACCTGGACCTAGAAAGCATATTAGTATTATTGGTTACCGGGGTAGGAGTGGTTCCTTCCCGACGGGGTGCCAACACAATCTTCTTCCCTTTAATACTAAGGGAATATGTATTTTTTGCCCATCATGAATAACACTGCGATCATACTGCCAAGGTATACATGACAAGCATCCATAGATACAACATCACACCAAGCATTATCAAAATATTTCCTACCAATCGAAAAAGACACTAGGCAACGCCTATCTACTGTTACCTCACTGCCTTTATTCAGCCATGATAATTTGTACAGCTTGGGATGACGATCTGTCTTCAACTGCAATTTCTGGACAGCCTCTTCAAACACGACGTTCTCACAACTGCCACTATCAATGATCATCTTGCAGACTTTATCTGCAACTGTGCATGTCGTGTGGAAAATATTGGTTCTTAACTAATCGTCCCCTGAATCATCCTTGGGAGTCAGTAGACTCTTACGAACAACCAGAGTCTCATGACCATCTCCATACAACACATCTCCATCTTCATCTTCATCATCGTCATACACATGCTCTCCAAGTTCCTCAAATTCGTCTACCACGTCTTCCTCAATCAGGAGATTGTTGCCCTTCTAAATAGCAGACTTCCTGCACTCAGTCGCTCTATGTCCCTGTTCACCACATCTAAAACATCTAATAGTAGAGTTACTCTGTGGTGGTGGTTGGGTAGGACGGGATTCTTGAGGACGAACTGGCCGACTGCTTTGATCACTTCTGATCATAGGCCTCCTGTTCTGCTAATTTTCCACAGCAAGTGCACGCTGGTAGGCTTCAGAAACTGTCCACAGTGAGTGAAGGCTGAGGACATCTTGCAGGGGTTGTCATAATCCCCCCAAATACCGTGCCACCATCTGCTCTTCCGTCTCAGATAAGTCATTACGGGCTACTAATTAATAGAACTCCTCCATGTAATCATCAACAGATTTCGTGCCTTGCCTCAATGAATGAAGTCGTTGAAACAAAGTTTGAGTGTAGACGAAAGAAGGTGACCCTTCATCTTTTTATTCATCTTTTCCCAATCAGTGATTTTGGCTTGGCCCTGCCTGTCGCGTGATCGCTTCAATTGCTCCCACCACACAGATGCTCTGCCTTTGAGTTTGATGGCAACCAATTTCATTTTGACAGGATCTGGAACTTCCTTATACTCAAAGATACGCTCTACTTCATTCAACCAATCCACGAATCCTTCAGCCTATAACGTCCCAGAAAACTCGGGTCGATCTACTTTAAAACCGAGATTTCCATGACGATCCTCCCGACCACGGCGCTCCCAGAATCAAGCACGATTGTGATACGGGTTTTCAAAACTGGAATCAGAATCGTGATCTTCCATCTCACGATTACCAAATTCCTGCGCCGTTAGACGCTGGGTTAGCTCTGCAACTTGCCTCTGTAAATCTTCAATCATCACTTCTTGAATGCTACGATCATGGTGAGGAGATTCCTCATTCGAAACCTGCCCGCGACGAACACGACCACGACCACCAGCCATAGAAACTGATAAAATCTCACCCCAATAAGATGCTGAAGCTCTGATACCAATTGACGCCGACCAGAATAGCGATTATTCTGCGGGCTAGCTCTAACAGATAATTCACAAAGAAGAATGCAAAACAATCGCCTAAAACAAAGAGAAAATAACTCTAATGTTTAATCAAATTACTCAAATCAGCCCACAAGCTGAGCTTTATAACTAAAACTCATCAATATTGGAATTTTACCAAAAATGGCAACACCCAATTAATCATGCTAAAACAAAATACGTAATAAAAGAAATATACTGCCAGAAATCTGGCCCAAATTGGGTTCTGAATCACTTCCTAAACAATAATTGAAATATTACTATAAAGGAAAATAAATTACTAAATTTGTGGATTCGAAAGAGGAAATGGTGGATTTTGGCCTCGAAAAGATGTGCAACGAGCATAGCTCGTTGACCACGACGTGCACGTTGAAAAGAGCTTTCCGAATTGGGGTCGTTTGCGCGATTCTGATACTTGTAGCCAAAGTTATGGCAAAAATACTAAAATGCACCCTAAATTGCCAAATTTGAAATATAATTATGATTTCCTGCCATTCTTGTGCTGATCTGCTAATTCGAGATATCTTAGTACTAATAACGTGCTATCTGAAAGCTCAGCATCATCTGACTCGGATCCTCCTGCATCAGAATGAAACGATATTAATTAAATGCATTGAAATCATTCATTTTTTCCCTTGAACCAGGATTTCCAACGGGTGAATTGGTGATAGTTACGATCAATTTAAGAACCAAATTATACATTTGAGAGGTTGATGATTTCATTCAGAGAGAACTAAAGAATTCACAATTCTTTGGTGTTGAAAGCAGCTACTTAACATTGAACAAGAGTGTTGGTGTTAGTAGGAAATGTTATGCAGCTACTATGAATTGTTGTGCAAGTAGGAATTGTTGGTGTTAGTAGGAATTGTTGTGTAATGTATAATGCATGCAACTACTATGAACTGTTGTATAATGATTAATGTTACTACTGTTATGCAACTACTATGGCAGATAAAACTGGGCAAAATATGGGTCGTGGGCCTTAGTAGATTTTATAAGTTTCAAGGGCCAAAAAATAAAATTCGGGATGGTATGGTCCCGACCCAGACCGTTCCGGTTCAAACTGGTCCGGGTCCAACCGATTCTACCCAAAATAAAGTGGTATCCTAGACCATTCTGTTTCATATTACCGGAACTGGGACCGGGATATGCCCAATCCCGGACCATGCCGACCCCTAGTACATTGTGGTAAAAGTGGGACAATTGGGCCCAATTGGGTTGATTGTTGTATCAAATATGTTTTTTAAGTAAGAACTTTCAGTACCTTGGTTCTGGCCCTCAATAGTTTTTTTTTTTTTTTTTGGGGGGGGGGGGGGGGGGGGGGGGGGGGGTCAATAGCCATGAATGGGGGGTCGATGGCCCTCCTCAAATGATGTTGTTTCTTCTCTACGACCTATATTCTTCAGATGATCAATGAGGGAAGAAATGGGTTGGATGTTGGGTGGAACTTTAGACATGCTCGGTTTTGAAATAAGGGAAGATAGTGCTTTTAAGTTTTGAGTAAGGAGCGAGGATGGTGGATCGAATTGATTTTGTGTAAGAGGTGAAGAGATGGTTGAATGAAGTCCCGGAGTATCGCCCTTGGATATTGAATGAGAATGACCGATTGGATTCTTGCCTATTTGGGACGTGAAAAGGTAAGATCTTGAATGGCTAATTTGTTTGATTTAATTCCAAAAGAGAATTTGCTTTCATTATATATTAAGAAAGGAGATGAAACAAGTTTAAGTTTAATACGAAACTTAACTGATATTCCTTCCAACTGTGGATTGATTTCAATTGGGATGAATGGGGGCGAGACATTTTGAGTGAGGGACGGAGAGTGGAGAACAGATCCTCTGTCTTGATGACCATGTTGTGAGCCGTTCCCCTTTTGAAATTGAATAAAGGATGATTTTTTGCCCAAATTACTAGAGTTTGTAACGAATTGCATCTAGTCGTCTTCCTGGTTATGTCGAAGTGGTGTGTATCGCAGAGTAGGAGCGGATAGACTGGTGATTACGCCCAAACGGTACATTTTGCTAGTCCTCGAGCAAAACAAAATTAAGAATAAAATCATAAGTCATTTTCGTAGGAATCACGGTTGCACTTACCTTAACGTGAAACACGGCTTTTAACCTCTAGATTACCTCTAGAAGACGAGTTATAGTCCCGTGAGGGTTTCCAAAAATGTTACCCCCAAACATTACTGACTCAATAAAACAAAATCTATTTTCTAAAAACATAATGCAAAAACATGGGCATTCCCCTTTATTTTCCTTAGAGTAATTTTCTAATTGCTTAAAATTCAAGAAAAACAACAAACTAAAACTGTCACAAAAGTATATCAATAGAGTACAATAATTTAATAGTATCTAAAGGTTAAATAAATTTCATAATCATTCTCAGCTCGAAGTGTGTGTGTGAGGAACCTTATCAACATAACTCTTCATCTCATAGTAAAGATGTGACGAGATAACCTTTAGAAAGTACGCTTCGACTACAAATCTCTCATGTCACTCAGAAATAAAACACTCAGAGATTGGGCACTCAGTTTATATGTGAGGAAAATGGTATACTATGGAAAATGCAAACGTCTCACATATAATCATCATAAAAAACAGAATTTTCAAAGAGTGAAATGAATATGATCTCATGGACAGGAATATTGATTACTTTTGAGAATGTTGAATCAAACACCATAGTTCTTGCCTATTCAATCTCCACATCTACTGAACCAACTTTTACTTAAGATCAATTAGGTCTTTACTAGGATGTAATGAGGTTTTGATTATGGCAAACAATAATGGACAAAAAGGATACAAAAATTTTCTGAAAATGGCTACACCCTTGATTTTGAATAAACACATAGGGCTTTGAAGAACAAATCAATGTTGTCATTATTTTCTTCTTCAAGCCTTTTTTTTTACTGCATGCTTTTCCCCGTTTATACAATCAAACGTTTTTACTTCGAAGGTGCATGAAATATCTATTTTCAACTCTTTCTATTTGCCCATTCCATAAAATAATAGAGGTATTACTCCTTGATTGGAGTAGGTAATGGGAATGGGGTTAACAAAAAGAAGGTTATTTAAAGGCTCAAAGGGCTGCAAATGGATATTTAGTATTGGGTAAGCTAAAAGGCTAAAAAAATGGTTTAAAGAAAGAAATGCCTATATCACTTCATAAGTTCTAGTTAGTACTAGGACATCTCAACTAAGAAAGCAAGAAGTTCTAGTGTAAAAATTAATTTTTTATGTCATTCTTAAAGCAATCAGTAAGAAGATAAAAAATAATGAGATCATCAACGAAATAATGCGGACTCAAGAAAAATCAAAGTGTAATTAATAACCCTCAAGAAATAAAGAATGGCTCAAAACTCACAAGGGTTAAGTCTCCATTATATTCTAAGGTTTTCTAGTTCAATATCTCACTAATCAACTTCAAATCATGTTGAATTTGCTTATAGTGCACGAATAGTCAAGTTGAAAAGTTTCACGAAATGCATATAACATAAGGATAATATAAAATATCATGTTTTCTACTAATATAACTATGTGACACGTGTTAGTATGTGTTTTCTCAAAATTAAAGGCAACAAAAATATTCTCTAAAATTAAAAAGACTCAAAACCTTTTTTTCTTTTTTTTAATTCACCAAGAGTTCAGATTTCGAATTCATTTTCATAAATATTTTGCACAATTACCGTAATCATCTAAGTATTCAATGGAGATTGAGTAGAACACAAAAAATGACTCGTTTTAATTGTAAAATACGTTTTAAGCTCAAAGATTTTTGAAAATTGCACAAAAAAATCTAATAAACCACCAGCACCCCCAAACCTAAACCAAACATTGTCCTCAATGTATAAAATAATAATCATGACAAATGAAGGAAAAATAAAAGAGGAGGGTTAGAGTGATTCTACCATGATGAAGCTTTACCAATTTCAAATAGACAATGTCCTCACAGTCACCAAAATATAAAAAAAATCATAACGATGGGAGAAAGGAACACATGGGATGAGGGGCTCCGAGTGACTCCTGTAGCAACACCTAAAATAACCTGAAACACTAAAAGAAAAACATAAAAGCAAAAACCTAAACTAAAAAAAATAAAATAAAAACCTAAACTAAAGATAGGGTGGAGAACATCAAATCAAGTAGACAGGGGCAACCAGAGAGATCTCCTCTGGCACCTCTACTCGCTTCACATGGTGCTTCAAGCGTTGCCCATTTACTCTAAATACTCTCCCATCTTTTGGATCTTCAATTTCTATGGAACCATTGGGAAAGACTTGTTTTACCATGAATGGGCCCGTCCATCTCGATCTTAGCTTGCCAAGATGAAGATGAAGTCGTGAGTCATAGAGATAGACTCGTTGATTGGGCTCGAAATGTTTCCTCATAATTTTCTTATCATGAGCCGCTTTCATCTTTGCCTTGTATATTCGGGAATTGTCATAGGCATCATTCTGCAACTCCTCAATTTCAGCTAACTGAAATTTTCGCTGAATACCTGCATCATTGAGGTCAAAGTTAGTGCTTTTTACAGCCCAATAAGTGCGATGTTCTAACTCAATAGGTAAATGACAGGCTTTTCCATATATAAGCCGATACAGAGACATCCCGAGAATTGTCTTATAAGCGGTACGATAAGCCCATGGTGCATCAGGAAGGCGCAAGGACCAATCCTTTCTATCCGAATTCACCATCTTCTCCAAGATTTGTTTCACTTCTTGGTTTGCCAGCTTGGCTTGGCCATTTGTCTGCGGATGATAGGCATTAGCAACCTTGTGATGAACTTCATACCTGGGCATCAAAGCCTCAAAAGAGTGATTACAGAAATGAGTCCCCTGATCACTAATAATGGCTCGTGGTGTACCAAAACGGGATAAAATTTGTTCTTTGATAAACTTGACAACAGTGTTGTTGTTATTGTTCCGGAACGACACAGCCTCAACCCATTTGGACACATAGTCCACTGCAAGCAAAATATACAAATATCCAAAAAAAAAGGTGGAAAATATCCCATAAAATCAATCCCCCAACAATCAAATATCTCAATGACTAAGATGGGGTTAAGGGGCATCATGTGTTTCCGAGACAATGCACCTAACTTCAGGCATCTATCACAAGAACGGCAATAATTGTTAGTGTCCTTAAACAATGTAGGCCAATATAATCCAGACTGTAAAAATTTTGCAGCTGTCTTTTTCATAGAAAAATGGCCTCCACAAGCTGCACTGTGACAAAAATGTAAGACACTTTCAATCTCACCTTCAGGGATACAACGCCTCATGATTTAGTCGGGGCAATACTTATATAGATAAGGATCATCCCAATAAAAATTTCTTACCTCGACCAAAAATTTGCACTTATGTTGAGCACTCCATGATGATGGAACTTCGCCGGAAACCAAGTAATTAACAATGTGTGCATACCATGGTACTTGAGTGACGGCGAATAGGTGTTCATTAGGGAAGTCATCACGAATGGGTTGGCCATTGGCAGAGTCACTGAACTCCAGATGAGACAAGTGATCCTCCACAACATTCTCGACCCCTTATTATCCTTTATAGCTAGATCAAACTCCTACAGAAGTAAAATCCACCTAATCAATTTTGCCTTAGCATCCTTTTTAGAAAGAAGGAACTTAAGAGCCGCATGGTCAGTAAAAACAGTGATAGGTGTACCAATCAAATAAACACGAAATTTATCTAAAGCAAAAACTACAGCTAGCAACTCTTTTTCAGTAGTCGAATAATTATTTTGAGCATCATTAAGTGTTCGACTAGCATAGTAAACAACAAAGAGCTTCCCTTCTCTTCGCTGTCCCAAGACTGCCCCCATAGCATAGTTGCTTGCATCACACATTATCTCAAATGGTAAATTCCAATCCGGTGGCTGCATGATGGGGGAAGAGGTGAGTTTATCAATGAGTGTTCGGAAGGCGTCCTCACACTCTTGTGTCCATTGGAACATGACGTCTTTGACCAGGAGGCTACTTAATGGTCTAGAGATGGCAGAAAAATTTTGTATGAACCTCCTATAAAAACCCGCGTGCCCTAAAAATGATCTCACATCCTTGACACTTTTAGGTGTAGGTAATTTAGAAATCAATTCAATTTTAGCTTTATCAACCTCGATTCCTTTATCAGAAACTATGTGTCCCAGAACTATTCCATAAGAAACCATGAAATGACATTTTTCCCAATTAAGCACTAGACCCTTTTCTTCACATCTACTTAAAACAACCTTCAAGTGAAATAAACATGAATCAAATGAATCACAAAAAATAGTCAAATCATCCATGAATACTTCCATATATTTTTCAACCATGTCACTAAAAATACTCATCATGCATCTCTGAAATGTAGCCGGTGCATTACACAAACCAAATGGCATACTCCGAAAAGCATAAGTACCAAAAGGACACATGAAAGTAGTCTTATCTTCATCCTCTAATGCAATCTCAATCTGATAATATCCTGAATACCCATCTAGAAAGCAATAGAAAGAATGCCCAGCTACTCGCTCTAAGATTTGGTCTATGAATGGAAGTGGGAAGTGATCCTTGCGGGTGGCAGAATTTAGTTTCCTATAATCAATGCACATGCGCCACCCTGTCACTATCTTAGTAGGAACATGCACCCCCTCATCATTAGTCACTACTGTTACTCCAGACTTCTTGGGGACCACTTGAGTTGGACTTACCCACTTGCTATCAGAGATGGGGTAAATGATGCCTGCATCTAACAATTTTAAGACTTCCTTTTTCACCACCTCTTTCATAGTAGGGTTAAGTCTTCTTTGAGGGTCTCTACGGGGATTAGTTCCTTCTTCTAAGTGAATCCTATGGGAACATATTAAGGGGCTAATACCTTTGATATCAGCTATAATCCAACCTAATGCAGATTTGTGCTCACGTAACATATGAATCAATTCTTCTTCTTGTGAGCTATCAAGCACGGACGAAATAATAACAGGAAAGGTATCACCTGGTCTGAGGAATGCATGTTTAATTCCCTCAGGCAGTGGAGCTAGGTCAACTTTAGGAGTTTCCACGGTGGATGGTTGTGGTTTCTGTCTTTCCTTTGGCAACTCCTCAAAGCATGGTTGCCATTGTCGTCCTCCTTTATCCTTTAACCCTGAAACAACAGAAATATCAAAAGTATTTTCAGGATAAAGTGAATTCTCAAAATCAGAAATAGAAAGGAGGTACTCTAAGGTTTCAGAATCTGCGCTCAGGAGCGCCTCCTCTGATAACAGTGTGTCTATCATGTAGGTATGATGACACTCATCATCATCATGTGGTTGCTTGCTAATATTGAATATGTTGACCTCCAGAGTCATGTTCCCAAAAGACAGCTTCATTAGACCGTTCCTGCAATTGATAAGAGTGTTAGCTGTGGCAAGAAAAGGTCTACCTAAAATAATCGGAACTGTAGACTCCATATTAACCGCAGAATGAGTATCTAAAATAAGAAAGTCGACGAGATAGTAAAACTTATCAATCTGCAGCAAGACATCCTTGACTATTCCTCTTGGCTTCTTAACCGATCTATTGGCCAATTGTAGTACCACGGATGTGGGTTTAATCTCTCCTAGACCCAGTCGCAAGTAAATAGAATATGGCATTAGATTTACACTTGCTCCTAAATCTAACAAGGCGTGGCCGAACTCAAGAGTCCCAATCTGGCAGGTGATTGTAGGACACCCTGGATCTTTGTACTTAGGTGGTGTCCTCTGTTCAATCATTGCACTTACCTGTTCTGTCAAGAAGGCAGTCTTCTTGACATGATATTTCCTTTTGATAGTGCATAGATCCTTGATGACCCTCGCATAAGTTGGTACTTGTTTAATCACATGCAGCAAAGGTAAGTTAATTTTAACTTGTTTCAAGTGTTCTAGAATCTCACCATGCATTTCCGATTTTTTTCCAGTAGGTCGTAGTGCTTGAGGAAAAGGGACTGGAACTGGAATGTTCCTGTTGGGCTCATCCTCAGGGATGTTCTCCTTTGCACTTGGGCAGGTGCCTATAGTCGTGGACGAGCTTGATCCATCTAAAATCTTACCACTCCGAGTAGTGATGGCATTAACCTCTTTGACATTCTGAGAGTCTGAAGTAGAGGTTTGTGCCATAAGTTGGCCCTTCGGATTTGCTTGAGGCTGTGACGGAAATTGGCCCCGTTCTTGTATTGTTAATGAACTTGTCAGCTTGGTTATCTGGCTTTTGATCTCCTTGTTCTCTTCTGCCAACTGTGTCAATGCAACCTCAAATTTTTGATTAGTTTTACCTTGTGCCTCTATAAATGCATGTAATGTGTCTGATAAGGAACTTCTGTTAGATTGTGCATTGTATGGAGGTGCAGGGAATGACCTAGGTGGTTGTGCCTGTGAGTGTGTAGGTTGGTCTACTTCGGACTTCCAGCCTAAGTTAGGGTGATCTCTCCAGCCAGAATTGTAAGTGTTAGAGAATGGTGAGTAAGGCTTCTTGTACATCCCTAAGGCGTTACATTGTTCCTCATAAACCCCTCTCATCTCAGTCAAGGTCAGGCAATCATGTGCGAAGTGTTCAACTCCCCCGCATCTAAAACATGCGTCATGTAGCTCAACTCTGGCAACAGTATGTGTGGGCCTACCATCTTTGGTCTTAAGTGCCTCTAACTCCCTAGTTACTCTATCCTATTGGGCTCTAAGGCTATCCTCTTCCCTAAGTTGGTAGACTCCAGCTGAGAGTGTTCTATCCGTGCTCTCAGTAGCACTTGGACCAGTCCAAGTATGAGCATTTTCAGCCAAGTCATTCAAGTACTCAATGGCCTCGTCAGGGTCCTTTTGCAAAAACTCTCCATTACACATCATCTCAACGAACTGACACTCTCTACTGGTGAGTCCCTCGTAAAAATAACTGACTACGCGCCAACTCTCATTCCCATGTTGTGGGCATGTATTCAAAAGATCCTTGAACATTTCCCATGCTTGATATAATGTCTCGCTATTCTTTTGGGTGAAGGTAGAAATCTGTCTCTTTAGACCGTTGATTTTGTGGTGAGGAAAATATTTATTAAAAAATGCTTGGGTCATCTCCTCCCACGAACCTATAGACCTTGGTTGCAAAGAGTATAGCCAACTCTTCGCTTTTTCCTTAAGGGAAAAAGGAAAAAACCTTAGTCTAACCGAGTCTACAGCCTCAACTTTGTTGTGAAAAGTGGCCACAACTTCCTCGAATTCCCTAATGTGAACATAAGGATTCTCACTTTCTAGGCCATGAAAAGTGGGTAATAATTGTATCATACCCGACTTAAAATATAGCTTTGGTGTACTTGGTGCAAACATGATACATGATGGAGTAGCAGTGCGCAAGGGGTGGAGATAGTTCTTTAGCGACCGAACATGGTCATCTTCGTGATTACTCATGGTGTTAGAATTAGAAGTAGAACTTAATTTGGCCTCAATGTGTGTTCTAAATTTGGGATCCTAATTAGTCTCCCTAAGTGGTCTCTATTCCAACTCACTCCCCCAATGTCATTTTTTGTTTTTTTACAATTTTTGTTTTTTTTAGAAATAAAATAAAATAAAAATTAAACTGGACCTAAAACCTAAAAATAAAATAAAACAATGAGCAAGAAAGATAATACCCAAAACCTCCCTTGTAGAATGACACTTGTTCCTCGGCAACGACGCAAAAATTTGATTACGCCCAAACAGTACACGCGGTCAATTGCAGTAAAGATTGGGGTGTCGATCCCAGAAGGAAAAATGATCTACAAAACAAGGTCAAGGAAGGAAAAAAAAAACTACGCGAAACTAAATTTAAGAAATTCTAGCAATTTTAAAATATGAAATTGAATTTAGTGTAATAAAAATTAAGTTTAGAAAAATCACAATGTTCCAAGAATCCCTCCTAGATTTCACGCGCCAACTAGTATTGATTCGCTATGATGACTCGATTACGTGTTTCACGTCCCGAACAACATAATCAGAAAAATAGTCTTTAATGCATTAATATATCCGAATGTAAATGGATTTTAAATTTCACTTTTTCCAGAAAACACAAAGCTAGGTTGGTCATATGTGATATCCTAAATTTACGATATATCCGGAGACAATAACATAATAAAAGACGATCACATATAGCTAACCTACCGGAATCAATTGATCCTTAAAAATTCCACACATAAGAAAAACGTGACTAAACTTATATGGAGAAGAAAAAGACAACCGCTGGAATAATAATCTACGAAGAAGTTTATGAAATCTTTGTCACTAAAATAACATAAACTCCTATATTAAATAAAAGTGAGAATCATAAACACCATTATTCATCGTGAAAGCATAAACTGAATCAAATACTAATTAAGTGCGTTACATCTAGGAGTTCGTCTCTTCACCTTGCGTGGAGTTTAGTGACACATGGCGAAGGTGAGGACAACAACAGCGACGTGGAGCTTCATCTGCATGGCAACGCGTGGTGGATCAACGATGCGCACCCTGCTGGACGTCGTCTTCGCTGCTGCTGCGCTGCTGCGTTCTGCACAACGCTGCTGCTGCGTTCTGGACAACGCTGCTGCTGCGTTATGGACAGCCCTGTTGCGTGTCCACTGCTGCTGCGTTCTTCTTTGCTGTGCTAGAGAGCGCCTTCTCCTCTGCTGTTCTCGGCTGCTGCTGCTGCCTTTCTTTCTTTTTGCCAAAAAAAAAAACTCTCTTCCTGTGTTTGTGTTCCAAAGGAAACCCTTATTGGGTCCAATTGAAACTCTTATTGGGTCCAATTGAAATTCCTTTTGTTAAACTAAAACTCCTTATTGGGCCCAATTGAAAACCCAATACCTAATTGTAAACAAAAGGGATCCTCCCCGTTGGTGGATTTCTTTGTTTTAAATTCTATATCAATAATGGGTTTGGCTATGTTCATCCATATAACTTCTTTGTTCCACCAATTCAAAACTAATTTCATTATTTTTCTTTGGCTTGAGTGTCTCCCGCTCCATTTCGTCAATTTGCCTATGAATTTCCAAATTCGCCATGCTAATGCACTTTTATCATTTAAACTCCAAATCCTACAAAAATACAAAAATATAATAATTAAACTAAAATACACTATTCGAAACACTAACAAACATAAATTAGGAGGTATATTATGTAATAATTATGTGAACATCAACTGGTCACAACCTCCGCCATTCACGACAGTTTGCTCGTGTGTATCTTCGGGTTTATGGTGAGTTGCGACAGAATTCTCGCCAAGAATCATGTTCTTTGTGCTATTGGACCATTTCCCTTCTCCCGAAGTTACAGAGCTATTTTGCCGAGTTCTTTAGAGAGAGTTGTCTCGCGCCCTAGGTATTTTCTACCCACCCACCAGTGTCAGTTTCGGGTACATGTACCCCCTCCATTTCCTAAAGTGGTTTACCCCATGTTTCTGACTCCCATAGTATAAACAAATCATTGGGAATCCTTCATAATAGAAAAATATCTCAATATGTTTCTCTCTGGAATGAGCTTTTTATCACTGATGTTACCTCTAGTCTAGTGTCAAACAAAATTTGTGCTCTGCAAAAAAGGTTTTTGTTATCAAATCTCTTAGTAAGTTCCATGTCTAGTACTTCCCCAATCGAGCTTGTCAGGCATTGAATATCTTTCACAGTGAATCTTTTAAGGGGACTTCCAAGTAATTGGATCCACACCGATACCAAATTAGAATTTGTACTCTGTCAAAGGAGTTTCTGGCTTCCAAGCATAGGTTAACATAATGAAATTGTTCATTTACCAAGGACCATTGTTAAAAACCCTCTCCATGACTTGTTTGCTGTCAAACTTGAAGAGGAAAACTTCTGTACTGAACCACGTAGTACTAAATTCTTCGGATGGAACCCATTACTTGATAAGAGCTTCATGGATGTCTTCATTTCTCATTCTGGTAGGTGACAAAAACTTCCAAGAACAGTAAGCCACCATATACTGTAAATCCTTTCCTCCTCCTCTATAAAAGTGAATTTCTTAGATATGTTGGGTGCAAGAACGTCATTTGAGATTGACTGTTTGAGAGAATTCATCTCAAAAGAAGAAGGGATAGGTGATACATAATGCTAAGAGTAGTTTTAGTTTATCAAATAACTAGCTCTCGAATGCATGTTATTTGTGCACCCAATTGCTTTTTGGAGAATAGATTGACAACAACATTTAAAAAAAAAAAAAACTATGTTTGCTTTTCTTTGGCAATTACACTTGAAATGGCTTCGCATGCATGCGAGTATCATGTGCATGGTAATATATACTATACATACAATTGCATTTTTTATATGGATAGAGGGGCATTGTCTAGGTTTGTTATGATGCCAAAACACGATGAATCTGTTATATCAATGATAGAAATTATTAATCTCAATAAGGATTACATGTTAAAATTTTAATATTAAGGATAAAATCTGAAAATCTGAAAAAATAAAAATAAAAATAAAAAATAAAAAATAAAATTAATAAAATAAATTTATAAGTTAGCATGAAATTGTTATAACTTAATTGACATTAACATAAAATTTAGAAGATTACAATAGAATTTTCTATTGTCATAAAGATACAAACTATTAGCAGAACACAAAAGTGATGAAATTTAAGCTCTGCTTGGTATACCGTAAAGTAATGCTTCTGCATTCTTTTACGGGTGATTACTCAAATATAGGCGCTTGATACAATTTGCAAAAAAGTGTTTATGGAATTCAAATTCCACACCTCCATATCTTGTAATTAAGTGGTCCCACAAATCTTTACAAGTTAAAATCTCCCGTAAAACTTTGCAAGTCTCACTCTTTCCTTCAACTTCTACTTAGACAGTCCAACACTATAATGAAACAAGTTTTTTTAGAACTCTTAGCTTGTGCGAAAACTGTATGTACAACTGTATATTACTATTATTATTATTATTATTATTATTATTATTATTATTATTATTATTATTATTATTATTATTATTATTATTATTATTATTATTGAACTCTCTTTATAAAATTAATGAATAATAGTAGGAGGAATGAGTTAATTACAATTAATTTTCAATTTTTATGTAGTTGATGTTTGCATAAATGCAATATCCAGGCCAACAAAGCAAATATTGGGTGTATACATTTTTTTTTCATTAACTATTACCAAGTAGTTGTAAAGCAATGCACGCAAATTAATGCATATGCAAACTAATGCAAATGCAAAATTTTGCAGAATGCAAAGTTTTACGGTGAATCAAGTGGAGCCTTAAAGTTTTTCAAGTTGAAGTTGAAGTACTAGAAAAATTGAACAACATTTTACAAAGTGGGGTTAGTGGGTCACCACTACTTTAGGAAATTACAAATTAACCATAACATGAGATAAAGTCTTTTTTTGAACAATGAGCAAATTTGAAAAAATATTCATGACACCAACAGATTTACTATCTTGGTTTAATTGGTTCGGTGACCCTTCTCATACTTTTAAATATATGTTGTTGTGTTGTTGTAGAAGCAACTTTATGGGTCCAAGTTTAGAAAGAGAGATTGTAGGAAACAAACATGAAATATCCTTAATCCACTACACCAAATTGGCATTTTTGTAACAATCCCCAAAACAATAACATTTTTTAGCTATAACAATTCACAAAACAATTTTACACATTTTCACAAACAAAGTAATATAATAAATTGGATCACCATGAATAGTATCATACTATTCATGGTGATCCAATTTATTGTATCACTTTTTTTGTGTAACTATTTTTCATTTTTTTTTACTAAATTTAGTTTTGACTTAAAATAGTTTGGTGGTTGTAACAGTTCAAAAGTGTTGTTGTTTTGAGAGTTGTTACAAATATTCTAATTTGGTGTAGTGATCGTTTGAAACATGAAGGACAACAACAAGGGTTTTTTAGTTCCACTTGCAAGTGTTCTCAACCCTTGTGTTGCTCGCAAACCTTTCATCCTGTCATGCCCAAATTTTTTAGAAAATCAAAATCCTTATATCCACGTAGGATTAGGATTTTCGCTTCCCCAAAACTCAGGATATGAAAATTTAACAACAGAAACATTAAATAAAAATTAATATCAACAGAAAATTCTAACCAGGTTAACTCTTTGGAGATTCCGTCCCACAAGTAAACTTCTCATATTGCCGCTTCAATTACTTCCTAACCTGAGAAAAACTAAATGACTACGTTCCAATAAGAACGTAATCAAGAAGCATAAACTTACTTAGGTCAGTGAGTTAGCTGGTATGAGAATTCTCCATCTCTTATAAAAAAAAAAATAAGTAAGACGTTTTAACATGAAAAGTTCATAAACAATTAAATAACACATCACAGACTCGTAGTTCCTCCATGAGGCAAACATGTCATACTAATAATTTTCTCATGTTTAAAATATATATTTATTTTACCAACACTTAAAAAGTGAAGATCGAGCATGGTAAGTCTGTCTTGCAGAAATTGTGAGTAGACCTACCATCCTGCACAAACGGTTAGAAACTAACGGATAAAATTTATATTCATAGTACACTAGTATTAAATTTCCACACACTAGTATAAATAAAATTTATATTCATACCTACCATCCTGCACAAACGATGACACAAATCATATTCATAGTACACTAGTATTAAATTTCCACAAAAACACATTTTCTACCTTAAGGAAGACATGTAGTTCTCATTCAAAGATCGAATGAGCATTTAGTTACTTTCCTTAAGGCAATAATGCACATACACAAAAAATTCGCTTCTTTTCCACAATCGCATTGTCCTCCTATGTTGAACACGCCTCACCCAAGTGTCCCTCCCTTGTCTTCAAAACCACTCGAAGCGTACATGTTCCAAGTCGGGTGACACATCAAGGAACATGTCATCTTACCCGAAGTTCGATCCATGGCAAGTATTTTCTAAATACTACACGTACTACCGAACTCACATGGAACGGCGAACTCGATATACAAGAAAGTCTGCATACCAAAATATATAACACGTATACAAGCATATACAAAAACACATTTTTCATTTTTTTCGGAGTTGTGAAAAATAGCACAAAAATCAACTAATTCTCAAAACTCTTTTACGGTGACACTTTATCAACCATAACAAATCAATCACATTATTCACCCCTTCTATTGGGGAAACAAATAACGGTTAATAAATAATAAATCTCAAGTCATAGACTTCACAACATCACGCACAAGTCTCTTATATCACATGCCAAATAATGCTCTTAGAATGCGTTTGAAATGACCGTACATATATTATTGCTATAAAATAATTAAATTTTTTTAATAAACAAAAAAATTATATACATTACAAGAAGACTAACATTAATCAAATTGTCAATCCCACACACCCTTATAACACGTTTAACTAATGACAACATTTATATAAAAAAAAAACTAAACTTAATTTACACTCATATACATTTAGACTCATCGCACTTACACTAACCACATAACTAATTTACAATCAAGCATGTAAATAAAAATAATCTATCAATAACAGGTTCTAAATATATAATTAATTTACAATCAAGCATGTACATAAGAATAATATCACAATAACATTTATAACATAATTATCAATTACTTCAAGACATTCAAGTATTGTATTTTTCTAAAGCAAAAGAGAGCGAGAATTACTCACCTCAACTAACATCTAACAATTTTAGAAATACAAGTTACCAATCAAAATAAATCATAATATCATATTAGAGAATGAGAAAACTCACTAACTTCTACTAAAAATTTTATATACAATAGCCATCATAGAAGAGTATAATATAAAGATTTCTAAAATTCGACTGGTGGAAATTTTTTCTGCCTCGAGGGATATCTAACCGTTAGATGGACTCTAAACCATCAGTATGTTTTCATAAGTGTGTTATGAATTTACAAATTTTATTTTAAAGGATTCTGACCACTAGAAGATCTCAATCCGCCGTAAACACTAAGATTGCGCAGAAATGTCTTTATTATGGGATTTATATAAAAACCTAGTTTCGAGTTTCCTCTTTTAACTCAACCAATTCATACGACAATACAAAAAAAATTCATATTTTAGAGTCATATCCACATTAAAAAAATACTAAACTTAATCCATTGATTAACCTACAAAAAGTAAAAGAGAACGAAGAAAACTCACTGGTATTATGCATTCTTTTTCTTCTTCTTCTTTCACCGCTTTTCCCCAATTCTTTACGTAAGTTCCTCCCATTGTTTTGTGTGTCTAAAAGAAAAAAAAAATGAGGCTAGGTTTTACAACTTTGTTATAACGCTCTAATTAGGGTTTCCTAATTTATTCTTTTGCTAAATGTACACACACTTTCTATTCATTTAACCATTACAAATAAAAGGTTTTACACATTATAAAATAATACATTACAAATTAATAAGTAAATATTATTTATATTTGTGTAATTTGGTGGGTATTATACTATACACACCTCAAAATAATCTCGTCCCGAGATTCGAAAGGTAAGAGAGTTGTGTGAATTTTGAAGAGAAAAAAAAAATATGTATACAACTTTGCAAAAAAAAAAAAAAAAGGTTTTAGAAATACATTTTCAGACAAGAAATTATTCAAATCTTATAATTAGAAAATTATGCATCATACAAGGCCATACACCGAACATGCATAGACACGGGGCTGCTACATGTGTATATTCATTTTATTTTAACAAAAACCCAAAAATAATAAATTAGACATGTACAAAAATATTTATTAAGGTCACTGAAAAATACGGGTGTTACAATACATACACTTCAAAATAATCTCATCCCGAGATTCGGGAGAGGGGTTACTAGATAATTAATTTTACAGTAAGCCAACAACTTACCGAATGAAACAACACTATAGTCAAAATAATAAATCATTTCATAATAGATTTTCTGCTAACCTTCCAAAAAAACAAACCACATATCACTTGGACAAACAAGTAGCACATGCATATGCCCCTAACTTCATGAAGACCATCACACCAATATATATTATAAAATTTAATAAGTATTAAAAAAATACGGGGTGCTACAATATATACAACCCAAAAGGAATCTCGTCTCGAGATTCGCTGAAAGGGCTAAATAAAGACTCGGGATAATAAAACCACTAAATGAATAGCTAAATGGAATAATGTCACGCAATACTGACATTAAAATAAGTTATGATTAGCCCCGAATACATAGGTCAAAGGAATTTCATCACGAGATTCACGAAAAAAATGAAACAATACTAAAAGCTCAAGGTTCACCATTGTCATTTTATCTTTAGAAATCTACACTCTTACTCACTCATATCCACATTCCTAGGATCACCTAGACTCTACCCCAGCCTAGGCTAACCAAATGCTTTAATACAAACTGTCACGCCCCGATTTTTTAGAAAACTAAAATCCTTATATCCACGTAGGATTAGGATTTTCGCTTCCCCAAACTCAGGACGTGAAAATTTAACACCAGAAACATTTAATAAAAATTAACATCAAAAAAAAAATTCTAACCAGGTTAACTCTTTGGAGATTTCGTCCCACAAGTAAACCTCCCATATCGCCGCTTCAATTACTTCCTAACTTGAGAAAAGCCAAATGACTACGTTCCAATAAGAACGTACCCAAGAAGCATAAACTTACTTGGGTCAGCGAGGTAGATAGTATAAGAATTCCCCATCTCTTATAAAAAAAAATAAGTTAGAAGTTTTAACAGGAAAAGTTCATAAACAATTAAATAACACATCACAGACTAATAGTTTCTCCATGAAGCAAACATGTCATACTAATAAGTTTTTCATGTTTAAAATATATATTTATTTTACCAACACTTACAAAATGAAGGTCGAACATGGTAAGTCTGTCTTGCAGAAATTGTTAGTAGACCTACCATCCTGCACGAAACGTTTAGAAACTAACGAATAAAATTTATAAGTTATCAATTATCATAAATACAATTTATTTTCAAACATTGAAACACAAATCATATTCATAGTACACTAGTATTAAAATATCCACAAAAACATATTTTCTAGCTTAAGGAAGACATGTAGTTCTCATTCACGGATCGAATGAGCATTTAGTTTCTTCCCTTAAGGCAATAATGCACATACACAAAAATTTCGCTTCTTTTCTACAATCGCACTCTCCTCTTGTTGCCGAACACACCTCATCCAAGTGTGCCTCCCTTGCCTTCGACCACTCGAAGCGTATATGTTCCAAGTGGGATGCCACATCAAAGAACATGACATCTCACCCGAAGTTTGATCCATGGCAAGTATTTTCTAAATACTATACATAATACCGAACTCACATGGAACGATGTATCCGATATACCAGCAAGTCTGCATACCAAAATTATATAACACGTATACAAGCAGGTCTGTATACAAAAACACATTTTTCATTTTTTTTTTCAGAGTTGTGGAAAATAGCACAAAAAATCAATTAATTCTCAAAACTCTTTTACGGTGACACTTTATCAACCATAACAAATCAACTACATTATTCACCCCTTCTATTGGGGAAACAAATAACGGTTAATAAATAATAAATCTCAAGTTATAGACTTTACAACATCACGTACAAGTCTCTTATATCACATGCCAAATAATGCTCTTAGAATGTGTTTGCAATAACCATACATATATTGCTATAAAATAATTAAACTTTATTAATAAACAATAAAATTATATACATTAAAAGAAGACTGACATTAATCAAATTGGCAATCCCACATATCCCTACAAAACGTTTAACTAATGACAACATTTATATATATATATATATATATTAAAAAAAAACTAAACTTAATTTACAAACACTCATATACATTTAGACTCATCGCACTTACACTAACCACATAACTAATTTACAATCAAGCATGTAAATAAAAATAACCTAACAATAATAGGTTCTAAGCACATGATTAATTTACAATCAAGCATGTACATAAGAATAATCTAACAATAACTAATTATCAGTTACTTCAAGACATTCAAGTATTGTATTTTTCTAAAGCAAAAGAGAGCGAGAATTACTCACCTCAACTAACATCTAACAATTTTAGAAATACAAATTACCAATCAAAATAAATCATAATATCATATTAGAGATTGAGAAAAGTCACTAACTTCTACTAAATTTTTTATATACAATACCCATCGTAGGTGAGTATAATATAATATAAAGATTTATAAAATTCAACTAGTGGAAGTTTTTTCTACCTCGAGGAAGTTTTAACCGTTGGATGGACTCCGAACCATCGGTATGTTTTTCGTAAGTGTCTTATGAATTTACAAATTTAATTAGAAAGGATTCTGACCAGTAGAAGGTCTCGATCCGCCATAAACATTAAGACTGCGCAGAGATGTCTTTATTATGGGATTTATATAAAAACCTAGTTTCGAGTTTTCTCTTTTAACTCAACCAATTCATACGACAATACAAAAAAAATTTCATATTTTAGAGTCATATCCGTATTAAAAAAAATACTAAACTTAATCCATCGATTAATTTACAAAAACTAAAAGAAAACTCATTGGTGTTATGCATTTTTTTTTCCTTCTTTTTCTTTTATCGTTTTTCCCCAATTCTTTACGTAAGTTCCTCCCACTGTTTTGTGTGTCTAAAAGAAAAAAAAAATGAGGCTAGCTTTTCCAACTCTGTTATAAAGCTCTAATTAGGGTTTCCTAATTTATTTTTTTGTTAAATGTACACACATTTTCTACTCATTTAATCATTACAAATAAAAGGTTTTACAGATTATAAAATAATACATTACAAATTAATAGGTAAATATTATTTATATGAGTGAAGCTAGGGAACCAGGTTTTGTAACCATGTTTTATAACTAGGATGATGTGGCATCGTTAGAGAATGTTTTTTACAACCTCGAGATACACAAACACTTTGGGGATTTCATTATTCTTTCAAGATCACGCCACGTCACCATGGTTACAAAAACATGGTTTCCTAGCATTTTTGTATTTATATTTGTGTAATTTGGTGAATATTACACATCCCTTCTCGAATGGAGCTTTAACCCCATATTTCAACTTACTATTTTCCGTTTCTTCTTGTGTTTGTTTTTTATTGCATGTCTAAAGCAACGTACTTTCCATCCTCATCATTCCCACACTAGTGATACTTATAAACTCCCTTACCGAGACTCCCTCATCATTCATTCTCTCTTAATTAGCCGCCGCAAGGCAAATCTCATCACCTCCCTACCCAGAATGGATAACCAAATTGTTCCAGTCACTGAACAGAATATCATCTATGATTTTCGCTGCATTTCCAGAAACTAACAGCATCATGAACAATTTATAAGAATGCGATCTACAACATTAATTTTGGCAGACTCAGATGAAGGTCTTTTCACCCACGGATACCGAGCACATTACTGCTACCAATTCTTCAAATGCAATCGGGGGGCCAACACAACATAGATACTACATATCAAAATCCATCAACTACATCTGCATCCCCCACACCAAGCAGACCCAGTATTATCTTCAACCCCCTATTGTAATTCCACAATGTACACATCGTCCCACCCACTACACCCACAATGGATCAATTAACAACACCCCCACCTCCAACAAATCCTTTACCAATGGACTCGAACCGTACCTAAACTGACCTGTTAATCCACAAACTTGAAACTCAATTGGCTAGAAATTTGACCCTACCAACACCGGTGTTTGCTCCAAAACAGAAACACACCATGGAAGATTCGAAACTTCGAACGGTTGCAAAATTCTTTCATCATCAGCAGATCAACAAAGAGACTTTTGCAATGGGAGAATGAACATCCCTTTTATATTGAAACTCTACCGAAAAATCAAGATATAGACAACAATTATTACCTGGTTCAACTCACCCATATAAAATACATGGAAAAAACTCTGCGCAATGGACCTTGGTCTCTCTTTGGTTGGCTCATCTCGGTAAAAAAATGGGAGCCTGAATTCCACTTGATCAATTACGATCACATCCCTGTCTGGGTGAGGGTTCATGAATTCCGAATTCAGAAAATTTCCTTGGACAACCATAAAATTATGGCCTCATGCTTGGGGACGTTCATGGAAGCAGACATGGTCTCCCTTAAGGATCTTTCAGTGTCATACACAAGATTTAAAATCTGGATCGATGTAGCCAAACCACTCCCATGCAAAATGGAAACAGACGTTGGCTTACCTAGAGATCGTTCGATCCTCATTCGCTTCTACTATGAGGATATGCCTATGTTTTTTTTTCTGTTGTGGAAGGATAGGACACACTTTCACAGAAGCTTGTCCCATGTTCAGATCTGCAACACAAAAATTCAGAGAATTAAACTCAGGCAAAAGCATCAAAACTCTAGCCTTACCTTTCCAATTGAATTCAAGAATTAAGATGAAAATGGAAGGAGTATCGGGTAGATCTCCGTCTTTCAATAGACGCTCGGCTCCCATGTTCCTTCAAAACCCTATACGACATTTTGTGAGCTCAAAATTGGCGGTAGCTCTGATGCAAACAACTAATCCACAGATTGAAAGTAACAGGGACTTAAATCAACATCCTTCTGTGGAGACATCGACAACCTTGGCATTCTCACTTCCTCTTTGCATACAAAATACAGATTACACATCACAATTCTTTTAGGAAGAACAACAAATCCCACTTCAGTATGTGTCGACTCAGACACTAAGGAACCGAATTCTGAATTGCCAAGAAAGTGAGACTCATAACTTCATTCAAGATGCTCATTTACATTTACACCAGCAGAAACATCCTCTACCATATAGTCTAGCTTTCGAGATGGCTGCTTCTAATCCACGCCTATCAATCAACATAAACAAGAAAAGAAGAGGTAAAACAAGATTGTCCCTTAAACAGACTGGTAATTCTGTAATGGGTGGTGTTGTAAAATTGGGGAAAAGAAAATTGGTTACCCAAAAGGCTATTATATCCTAGGACATCGAGTTACCTACTAAGAAAAAGAAATATCAAAGCAGGGCTATACAAAAGAAGCAGACTTTGGGCACGACTTGGAGAAACAAACAATTCATCGGGATGGATTCTACTGGTGGTAATCAATCAGGTTTTATTACCAAGTAGGAAACTCAACAACGCATGCCCACAGGGACTGATCCACTGAGTGAAAGCCAATGAACCAATGGATTCACAGGTTTTAGCATTAAAGAGGTACTGGCGGCTGTCGATGATGGGTCGCCCGAACAGATGTGATCATTTCATGGAATGCTCATGGCGTACGAACTTTCCGAGCTTTTCGGAATCTCAAGTCCCTCTCCCTACAGTCTAATCCAAAGATTTTGTTCATTTCAGAAACCAAAGCAACATAACCCAAGATGGAAAGTATTCGCCGGGGACTTGGTTATAAACACGGAGTCTCAGTAGCAGCAACTGGCTAATATGGGGGAATTGCTCTTTTTTGGAAGGAAGGTATGCATATTACAATTTTGTCTTATTGTAAATATTATTTCAATTGCATCATAGATAATTATTTTACTACTGAACTCTGATATGCTCTTTTTGTTTATGGTGAACCTAATCCCACTCTTAGGCCTCAATTCTGGCATAATTTGACAACTTTGTATTCTTTACAACAACTTCCTAGTCTTATCATAGGCGATTTAAATGCCATTCTACAACTTGGAGATAAATTGGGGGTAATAGGCCAGTTCAATCTACCTTTCACAATCTTAGATCTTTCCTAGAAACTACAAATCTTATGGACTTCCCGCTTAATGGTACCAAGTTTACTTGGAATAATAAAAGAAAAGACAAAAATGGCATCAAAGCTAAACTTGATAGAATCTTGGTTTCCACAGACTGGCTTCATCTGTTTCCCTTGGCCATCGGCCACTCTATTCATGCATGCACTTCTGATCACCGAGCCATCTCCATCCAGTTAGTTTCTAATTTTTCACCAAAAGGCCTTAAACCTTTTAGATGTTTCCATATGTGGACCCGCTACACTACATGTCGACCAGTGGTCGCTTATTCTTGGTCTACTCAACAACATTATTTTTCATATCAAAACTTTCACTTAAAAACTAAGAAGCTAAGTCAAAAACTTACCAAGTGGAATAAGTTAGAGTTTCGCAACATCTACACTTATTTAAAAGAAACTCATGATGCCCTCACTCATCTGCAAGATAAATTCCTTTAAGAGATAATGCAATTGAAATTGGAATTTTAGAGGACAAGATCGATGAACTCCTCATTAAAGAAGAACCCTTTTGGAGGAATAAATCGGGTCAATCTTGGCTTAAAGATGGTGATAGAAATACATAAAAATTTCACATATTTGCCTTGCTACGTCGAAAAAGGAATTTGATTCTTCGTTTGAAAGATGAAGATAATGTTTGGCAAACTAGCCATGACTCGGTGGGTAAAGTGCTTAATGACTATTTCCAGAAGATTTAAAACTCCTCTAATCCAACTCCTGATGTAGAAATCCTCTCGTTATTCTATCCTATCATCTCGGATGAGGAAAACACAAATATTCTTTCCATCCCTTTGAGGACGAGATAAAAAACACCATTTTTGCCTTTGGGAGCCACAAAGCTCTCGGACCGGACGGCTTACATGCGTTCTTTTTCAAACACTATTGGGATATCGTCAAACAGGATGAAATAGATGTTATCACCCATTTTTTATCACCCGACAAATAGATCCTAAACTAAACGAGACTTTCATAGCCCTGATCCCCAAAGTAGCCAATCCAGTCTCCCTTGATAAATTCAAACCCATCGGTCTTTGCAATGTGATTTACAAAGTTATATCCAAAATCCTGGCCAACCTGTTAAAACCACTTTTTAACGATATCATTTCACCAAATCAATGAGCTTCTCAAAGGACGTTCCATCACGGACAATGTTAGTCTTGCCCATGGGACCTTCTTGCAAATGAAACATTTTCGTAAACAGAAAGCAAGGTTGGATGGTCATCAAGATAGACATGGCTAAAGCCTATGACAGGGTTGAATGGTCTTTCATCCTCCTACTCTTTCAAAAACTCGGGTTTTCGAATCCTTGGATTTAGATGATGCAACAATGTATTTCCACCACAACTTTGGAAATCCTTCTCAATGACACTCTGCTCACTTCTATAAAACTCACTAGAATACTCAAACAAGGGGACCCTCTTTCCCCTTACTTATTCATTCTGGTTGCTGAAGCCATCTCACGTATCCTACAACGGGCGGACTCAAACAATTTGATCAAAGGGATTAAAATCAGACGATGACCTCATGTTTTTCTGTAGAACACCTCTAATTGAAGCCCATTCAGTCAAAGATTTGCTCAATCAATACTGCCAAGTTTTGGGGACAAGGAATCAATTTTGATAAATCCTTAGTTTTCTATAGTTCAAATGTCCACCAGAAACATGCGAAGATGATTAATAGGATCCTGAGCTCTAAAATGTATAATCCCAAAGATAAATACATGGGCTCGCCTCTTCTGTTGTCAAAAAACAAAAGTAAGGATTTTAAATTTATTAAATTCAATTCCAAACTGTCAAGTTGGAAATCCAAGGTCCTCTCCCAAGCTGGTAGAACGGTTATGATCAAAGCAGTCATAAATTCAATCCCTGTTTACAATATGCAAACCTTTCCACTACCTTGCTCCATTTCCATTACAATTGACAATTTGACACATAACTTATGTGGAAGGGCTCAGGAGAGAGTAAAGCAAAACATACATCCGTGCACTTGGGACCTCATATCCCAGACTCGCACCCTAGGCGGCCTTAATATTCTTACAATCAGGAACAAAAATCTGGCCCTCATGGCCAAAAGCATGTGGCAAATCATCTCTTCTCCTCTTACCAATCGTGCCACTCAACTCAAAGCTCTGTATTTCAACAATAAAAGTATCTCACATGTGTCCAAAGCCCCTTCCATTGCTTCCTTTGCCTGAAAGGGTAATATCACAACCCTTCAAAAGATTAAAAACTTGGTTGTACGTTTGGTTGGTCAGAACATTGACCTCTGGAATTATTGTCGGGCAAAACCCAACTTGGTACTCAAGGATTGTCTTCTAGACCAATCTCTTCAAACTCTCCCTGGTTCAATACCGGATCTCTGTCATAACTTGACTAACAACAATATCTGTTGGAATGATAATCTGGTCCACAACCTCTTTCCGACTCCAATTGCCAATGATATTTTGAATATCAACTTCAGAGCTTTGGCTACTCAGGATTCTCTTATTTGAACTCCGAAAAAAAATATGGAATTTTCACTGTCAAAAGTGCAACCAAAACTTTTTCAAGTGAAGGATTGGTCAGGTCTTCATCAAATCCTACCACTCAAGTGTTTGATCACCAAGTCTTAAGATATATTTGGAGAATCAAAGCTCCCCTTTTAGCTTTGTTCTTAGTATGGAAGATAGCTAATAACATCATCCCAACCAGATCTAATCTGGTTAGAGTTCACACTCCCATCGAGGATGTTTGTCCTTTCTATGAGAACCATCAAGAAGATGTTTTACATCTTTTTTTCCAATGCCCTATCACTCACAGACTTTGGCAGATTTCGCCCATTCCCATTGTCTAGCTAGCCCAAGACTTTGATTATCCTTCTATCCTCAAGTTTTTCAACTTCATGTGGAAGACGACTAACACTCACAAGCTTGATAAGAATCAATTGCTTTCTCAATTTGCTTTGTTTCTCTAAACAGTATGGTGGACTCAGAATAATTGTATTTTCCATAATATAAAATTTAGCCCTAACAACTTTTTAAGAAAATTTAATCATTCGTGGCATTATGGTATAAACAATGGTTATCCAATCAGTCTTTTCCCCCTAGTCTACCTTTCACTTTCATGAAGCTTTGATATATGCCAATAAGGAAACCCAATCCCATCCCCAAAACAACTTCTCCAGGCAAACCTTCTTTGGCCCACTTACGCGAGAAGCCTATACCCGTGTCTATTTTATCAAGGAACAATTTTACTGTGCCAGATCCCACAATATTAATAGTACAATCAATCCCACTTTTTCTCTACCTGATCCTCTCCATCACGATATGATCATAGTCTCTTATGATGCCAGTTCTTTTCTGATTCACAACAGGGTTCTATGAGAATTTTTGCAGTCAACCTAGAGGGTGATATTTTGGCGAAAGTTGCTAGTTCGATTGCTAAAAAAATCTTGGATAACACCATGGCGGAGTGTCTTGTAGCTAAGGCGGCTCTTATTTTGATACAGGCAAAACAGTGGAAGTCAGGTCTACTCTTAGGGGACTCAAGCATGCTCAACTCTATTTTGAAGCAAGATCCACAACTTTCTCTTTTGGCCACACGATGGGTGTGACACCTATTATCAGTAATATTAGATGTTTACTTTCTATTCAGAACTTATATGGTACTGTAAATTTTGTTAGTTGTGACCCTTAACTCAGATGCCCACAACTTAGCTAATTCAATGGGAAGACAATGGTGTAATATCTCTTAAGCTCGGTTATAATGAAATGGTTTAATAAAAAAAAAATCAGATTTACTTTTGATTGACCCCAAATTCGTTATAGAGGTTAAATATTTCGCCACTCATGATTGCTTGTAGTCTGAGGAATAGCATGCATGACACAAATATATATATATAGAGGTCTAATAAGTCTACGCACCAAATGATTAGTATAGATCGCCAAAGCTCATGACATTGATCTTGTGATGGACCTACTCCCCACAACATCATATGCTCCCAGAGGTTGTAATAAGAAGAGGTCCTTTGGATCACTTTGGTCATCATAGGATCCCATGCATATTCTCACCCATTTTGCATATATGATTTGATTTGGATACGTATCTCTTTAATTTGATCACTTTTTGTTCCATCCTTGCTATGAAAAGGAGTGAGATGTATAATGATCAGATCTATAGACTTAAAAGAAGTTAAAAGTTAGAGCAGCATGGATGTTAAATCATGAGTGACACCAATTCACGCTTATCTTTCCCTTTTTGTTTGATTGCAACATTCACTATCCTCTATTCTTGTTCATTACCTCTTTGAACTCGATTCAAATCAGTTCATTGTAGCATGTGAGTGAGAGGGAGGTTTGATAAGATGGTAGTGAATTCCATGATTGTTGGTTAGGGATGAGTGATCTCTATGATGATTCAACTCAACTCATTCTACTTGCACCTTTGCTTCCAATTTAATAATGCATGCCATCTAATTGTGTTTGGATGAAAAGGAAAAGGGTTGATTATAATGTGTTGTGTAGGGGCTCAAATCAACCATTTACAAACTCATACTTTTTATTTTATTTTGGCCTATGTATTTTAGGCAAGACAACTAAATCATTATAAAAAAACTAAATCATTTTAGGCAAGATAACTAAATCATTATAAAAAAACTCCGCCCGTTGCAACGGCCGGTCCCAAGCCCGGATAAAGGAGGAGGGTTGGTGTTAGGCTTGTGATAGCCAACCGTAAAAAACCCATCACATCCCTTTTCATGGATATTGGTTCAAAAAGATTAATCCAGAAGGATAGGGCGTCCCCCGCTATAAGCGACGCGCTGCACCTACGCTCGGGTGTAGTGACAAATGAGCAAGGCGCGCTGCAGCGGCGCTCGGCTGTAGTGTTAAATAGGCAAGGGTTCTCGCACCTTTCTGGACGGGGGCGAGTAAAGAAGTTAGTCCAGGTTAGAGCTAGAGATAGAATGATTAGATTAGCCTCTTGGAACATAGGAACCTTGACGGAAAAGACAATAGAATTAGTGGATGTCCTGCGTAGGAGGAAAGTAAACATAGTTTGTCTTCAAGAGACAAAATGGAAGGGGAACAAGGCTAAAGATTTAGGAGGAGGGTTCAAACTCTTCTATTCTGGTAAAGATGGCACTAGGAACGGGGTGAGAATCGTGGTAGATAAAGTTTTTAAGGATGCAGTAGTAGACGTTAGGAGGTTTGGGGATAGAATCATAAGTATTAAACTAGCTTTAGAACTAGAGATAGTGCATGTTATTAGTGTGTATGCACCCCAAGTGGGTTTGGACGAGGAGACTAAGAAGGATTTTTGGGACTCTTTAGAGGAGTTAGTTCTTGGAATTCCCTCTTCCGATAGGATTTTCATAGGCGGGGATTTGAATGGCCATGTCGGTAAGGATAGAGTTGGGTATGAGAGGGTACATGGAGGTCAAGGCTTTGGGGATCGAAACACCGCGGGGATTTCTATTCTAGATTTTGCGTTAGCTCAGGATTTTGGGATCGTAAATACTTTTTATAAGAAGAGGGAAGACCACTTGGTGACCTTTGCGAGTGGGCATAATAGAAGTCAAATTGATTATTTTCTTGTGAAGAAACACGATTTAGGTAGGTGTAAAAATTGTAAGGTTATACCAGGAGAGTGTCTGACATCCCAACATAGGCTGTTAGTTCTCGATTTTTGTCTTAAGAGTAGGGGTCGTATTGCTATAGAACAGGTTAGACCGAGAATTAAGTGGTGGACCTTACAGGGAGATGTGTGCCAAAGATTTAGAAAGAGGATTTTGGGTGGCCAGTCAGTTTCAGAGGGTGGGGAGAATCTAGAACCAAATGATAGGACTAGTAGCGCGGATCTTTTTGAACATTTGGCAAACCGAATAAGAAGATGTGCGAATGAAGAGTTAGGACAGGCCAAAAGAGGATGTTTCTATGGTAAGGAGACATGGTGGTGGAACGCGGATGTGCAACAAACCATTGCGGAAAAGAAAAGATGCTTTAAGGCGTGGCAAAAAGATAGGTGCCTAGAGTCTTATGAGCTTTATAAGCAGGCTAAGAAGTTGAGTAGTAGAGCAGTAGGGGAAGCTAAGAAGAGAACGTATGATGCTCTTTATAATAGGCTAGGTACGAAGGAAGGGGAGAGGGATATTTTCAAGATAGCGAAGGCTAGAGAACGAAAAACTAGGGACTTGAGTCATGTTAAGTGTGTTAAGCATGAGGATGGAAGAGTCTTAATGCAGGATAAAGCTATTTTAGATAGATGGAAGGATTACTTTTGGAACCTACTCAATGGAACACATGTAGGGGAGTTAAACTTGGAGGGGTATGCTTCACAGGAAGGGAGAGATCGCGTGTTCCATCGCAGAGTTAGTGCCACAGAAGTGAGAGAAGCTTTAAAAAGAATGAAGACAGGGAAGGCCGTTGGACCGGATGATATACCAATTGAAGCATGGAAATGTCTGGGAGAAGTTGGAATTCAATGGCTAACTAAACTCTTTAATAGGATTTTGGAAACTAGAAAAATGTCAGATTCATGAAGGCATAGCATTGTGGTACCAATTTATAAGAACAAAGGGGATATCCAAAATTGCTCGAACTATAGAGGGATAAAGCTTATGAGTCATACGATGAAACTTTGGGAGAGGGTTATAGAACAAAGACTTAGGAGTTTAACCACGATTTCAGAGAATCAATTTGGATTTATGCCAGGTAGGTCTACTACGGAGGCCATCTTCCTGCTTAGGCAAACTGTAGAAAAATATCGAGAGGCACGTAAGAGTTTGCATATGGTTTTTATTGATCTGGAGAAAGCATATGATAGGGTCCCCAGGGAGTTAATTTGGTGGGTGTTTGAAAGGAAGAAAGTGTCTCAATTTTATGTCGATATCATTAAGGATATGTATGAAGGGGCTGTAACAAGTGTTCGCTCAGTAGGTGGGATGTCTAGTGAATTTCCAGTGACAGTAGGACTACATCAAGGGTCGGCGTTAAGTCCATATCTCTTTGCTTTGGTCATGGATGAGTTGACGAGACATCTGCAAGAAGATGTACCTTGGTGCATGTTATTTGCAGATGATATTGTCTTAATGGATGAGACTAGTGCAGGTTTAGGTCAGAAATTAGTTAAGTGGCAGGAGGCTTTAGAGAGTAAAGGTTTTAGAATTAGCCGTTCGAAGACGGAGCATCTAGTGTGCAACTTTGGGTGTGAACCAAGAGGGAGAAGTAATGCAATTGAGATCGAAGGTGTCGAGGTCCCGGAGTGTGAGGCTTTTCGATATCTAGGGTCTATAATTCAAAAGAATGGGGCTATTGGAGCAGATGTAGACCACAGGGTTAAAGCTGGTTGGTTGAAATGGCGAATGGCGTCAGGAGTATTGTGCGATAGAAGAATGCCTGCAAGGCTAAAAGGGAAATGCTATAAGACAATTGTTCGACCAGCCATGCTATACGGTTCAGAATGTTGGACTACTACGGGACAATATACGCATAGGATGGCAGTAGCAGAAATGCGTATGTTAAGGTGGATGTGTGGTAAAACTCGTAAGGATAAAATTAGAAATGAAAGAATTAGGAGATACTTAGGTGTAGCGCCCATAGAGGAAAAAATTAGAGAAAGACGTTTAACTTGGTTTGGTCATGTGCGGAGGAGACCAAGCACGGCGCCAATTAGAAAATGTTTAGATTGGCAAGTTAATGGAGGGTGTAGACGGAGGGGACGACCGTTGAAAACTTGGATGAAGACGGTGAATGAAGATATCATTGAGCTTGGATTAGGTGAGGAAATGTGGGAAGATCGCATTGCTTGGAGAACCAAAATTCATGTAGCCGACCCCGAAAATCTCGGGAATGGGCTTTGATGATGATGATGATGATGAACTAAATCATTATTAAAAAAAAAAAAAAAAAAAAAGTACTTTAGTTATTGGGTTGAGATGAGTCCACACAAACCTACCCACAAGAGATTTGAGTGAAGTCCAACATCAAGTAAGGATGAGTCGTCGCTAAGGTTTATAAAGAATTGATCCACTTCCTAATAGCAACGATGCCTTTTAAGATAAAAAAAAAATCGCTCCTATGTATAGTGGACCTAGGTGCACGCCAACATGAAATCGTTTCTAACTTTCTATCCTCTTTGCCTATGGCCATTTCCAAACAATTGATAATAAGCTGCAGCGGAAAAGAATATCAATTCATCTACCTCTGTGATAAGTAACGAAGATATTAACCCTGAAAATGGGACAAGATTTGGCGCAAAGCTCTTCTGAATTGTATATTCCTCCTATGGAGTACATTTTTCTTTCTTTCTTTATCTGGTTAACAAGACAAAACTTGAGTTGGATAAAATATGAGAAGCAAATAGTGAAGTTGGTGAGTGACAAAAAGAATCTATTCTCCACCACCCATCGTTTTCTCCATGCAATATTATTCAAAAAAGTTTAATCTGATCAAATGCTTCTATCATATGTCTCCTTCCTTCTACATTGTTCAATTCAAGGGGAGATTGAATATATATCTCTTTTACTTCTGACTTCGGGGTCTATTTAGCCTTCTCCAAAAGTGTTCAGTATCTGTTTTTTTCCCTCAAGTTGAAAGAAAGCAAAGCACTAACAATACATACTATACTAATTGAAATTAAGACAACATAATTATGGACTAAGGGCTCCAAGCCTTGAGAACAATTATTATTTTTGCATTTTTGCAAATCCAACCTGACTAGCACTGCCACGTCAATTATGTTTTTCACTAACTAGTTTGAATTTGAACAACATATATGTTTAGAAAAGGTATTCCTCGAGATCCCCCTTGAACATGAGATGCCCTTTTGTGTTGACCACCATGGCACGCCACCATCGATTTGTACAATGGTTAGTGTTTAAACTGCAAAATAAATTTTAGCCCCTTTGTATGGTGATCAGTGAAAAAAGCAATATGAAGAAATCAAGTTTTTACTAACCACCGTTGACTATGGTAGTGGGGACGGAGAGTTATTAAAAAAAATTATTATGTAAACAAAAATGTAAGTTTTTTTTCCTTGCAATGTGTAAGAAAATAAAATGAAAATGAAAAATGTGTGGCTTATTTGGTAACAAGCAAAATTACAACATCGTAAATTTGAATATACATTATAATTTAGAGTGGTGTTTTACTATTTTCATTACAATTTAGACAAAGTTAAATCACAAGGATTGAGACTTGGAAAATGTGTTGAGGGTTAAAATTCATTTTTATGATAACATGTTTGTAATAAAATTTATTGTATATATATATATATATTTTTTATTATTGAAAATCGTATAATGCATTTCATACCGTTAGTATTTTTTAACTTTTTCAAAAGAATGAAAATGGCACTCAAGGCATATTCAAACAATAAACTCGAATTCTAACAAAACCAATGATCAATACAAACGCTAAAAATGTAAACAATATATATTTTATTATTAAAAATGTCTAATGCGTTTCATGTCGTTAGTATTTTTCAATATCATACCAGGAAAAAATTGAGACAGACATCTTAATGCACATTTAAACAAAAACCCTAAACTTCATGTTTTAGAGAATTCAAAGTTTAGGGGAAAAATCACTCTCGACGTTTGAATTTTTTTCCCAATTGAATTTTGAGTGAGTCCAGCCCTAAAGTTTATAGTATATATTTATACCTTATAATAGGCTTGAATTTCAAAATTGATTGAAGGCGAAACTGAGATGGTGGCAGGGGTGTTCAGGACATGATATTTCAAAATATTTAATTTTATTATTAAAAACATGTAAATATTTTCAATATTTTTATGCCTGAAGTATTTTAAATATTTTTCAGAAAAATGTACGAACATTTTAATGAACATTCAAACAAAGACCACAAACATTCAATTGATTAAAAAAATAAGGATTAAATTATAAAATACAATGTTTTTTAATTTTTTATAAACTGATTGAGGGCAATGGTAGAGATAGTAATGAGAGTGTCCAATGCATAAAAATGAATGATAAGAAAAAAATGTATATAAAATGTCAACGACACGTGTAATATGCTGCTATAAGTATACATAAAAGACAACTTTGCATCAGGTTTGGCAATGAGTCTTGCCGTGTCTTACTCATTTTATATTAGGGCCGACTCGAAAATTTAAGATACAATACAATACCTAACTTGCATCCATCTTTCTATCGGAAAGCTCCTACACTCGAAAAAAATTAGAAATAAAAAAACTAAAATACAAAATATAAGTAGCATGGGAATGCATAGGATCATGAAGACTCCAAATAGAATAGGTTAAGTGATGTGTGCGACTGACACTCTGTCTATATACGCACGCACATACAGCCGGGTTTTTGTGCCACTTCTTCTTCCTTCACCATCCAATCTCCAATTCCACCGTTTCAACCAAAACCACACCCACACCCACAAAACCCTCTATTTATCTCTCCTTCTCCTCCAACCCAACCCCTTTTTTGTGTTTTTCCTCAAACAATCAACAATGCTTCCCTTTCAGAGCTTACAGGAAGCAGAGCAGGCTCTGGGTCGACATTTAACATACGCAGAGACACTATGGTTCAGCTATTCAGCTCAAAAGTCCGATTACTTCCTTTACTGTCACAACATTCTCTTCTTGTTCTTGGTTTTCTCTCTTGTTCCTCTCCCTTTGGTCTTCATCGAGATTAAGCGATCCAAAGCCATTCACAAGTACAAGCTTCAGCCCAAAGTCAATCTTCCCCAGTCTGACATTTTCAAATGTTATAGGGATGTGATGTGGATGTTCTTCTCTGTCGTGGGTCCTTTGCAGCTCGTCTCCTACCCATCTGTAAAGGTAGGTCACATTTTTCATTCAAATTAAAAGGGTTTTGAAGTGGATTTTTGGGTTTTTGAGTAATGGGTTTTCATTCTTGTGTTTGTAGTTTGTTGGGATTCGGACGGGTTTGCCATTGCCCTCTGGATGGGAGATTGTGATGCAGTTGTTGGTCTACTTTTTGGTTGAAGATTATGGAAATTATTGGATCCATAGATTGTTGCATTGTAAATGGGGGTATGAGAAGATCCATAAAGTTCATCATGAATTTACTGCCCCAATTGGGTTTGCAGCGCCTTATGCACATTGGGCGGAGATTTTGATTCTGGGTATTCCATCCTTCCTTGGCCCTGCTATTGCTCCTGGTCATACGATCACCTTCTGGCTTTGGATTGCTCTTCGGCAAGTCGAGGCGATCGAAACGCACAGCGGGTAAGCTTGTTTAATTGTTTATGTGTGTATATGAAGAATATACTCATCTTTTATTGCAAGGTTATTTGGAATTTTAAGTAGTTGGTGGGTCTTTCATGGTGCAAAATTTTAGAACGTTTCCGTCATTTGATTCCTAGATGGTGAGAGAAAGGTGGTCAACGAAATTTTCTAGGTCTGTTGGTCTTTGTGATAACTTTTGTTAGGTAGGTGGTGCCTCAGATCTGTCGAAAAAGGGCCTCAAAGAGTCTCAAACAGTTCGGAATGAAGTTTCACCTTTGTTACTCATTCCGACCCTCTCTCTCCTTTATGGTTTCATTCTATATGGATTTTCTTTGTTTTTGGGAATTCAAACTCAAAGCATCAGTTTTTCTATTACATTCACTTAGACCATTTCAAATAGGATGTAAGATTATGTGCAGAAGCAATGCTTGTAGATGTAAACTTTTTTGAATTAGAAAATTAATTCATTTGATGGTTTAAAGGGAGAAGGGCCTTTTTGGTTTCAAGCCACTCAAAGGCACAACACATTGGTTGGTAAAATTCATTTCAACATCAGATATATAGATTGTAAATGCACGGTGGAAATTAGAGCTCCAAGTGTCTCTATATAATAACCAGCTGAAGTCTCCATTTAAATTCCTCTCTCCAAATTACTTTACACGATGATTCTTCTTCTTCTTCTTCTTCTTCGTACACTTCTTCAACCAAATCAAATGCTCTAGGCTAAACAAACGTCTGTTCAAACAATTAGCGTCTAAAGGCTGGATGTACTTCTTGATCAACCGATAAAGGATGTTGGTGGTGGAGAATCTGGTAGGGGGACCCCTTCCAGTTTGATTAAATTTCAGTTCCAATGTCTTAGCATGAAGTTGAGGATGATGTGTAAACAAGGACCCCCTCCCCCCCTAAGCTGTCAAGCCCTTTCCTCCCCTTTGTTTGAAAATTGACTTGCCTCACTATTCCCCATCACGACCCCCACCCCCACCCCCACCCAAACACCTAGCCCCTTTATGTTGGTTAATTGTGAACTTTTGTGAGTACAAGTACGTGCTTCCAAAATGGAAGGACATTCCCCTTGCTTTTTAATCTAAACGAGCAAACATAGAATGAAGAACTAAGAAAGCACCGATACCTAAAAGAATTGGCCGTACCAGACAATTGGATACAGATATGGCTCCGATACGTTCAATGGAGTCAACGACCAAGATACGTCAAGGATACAAATATGAGATAGTCCTGATACGTTTTTTTTTTTTTTTTGTCTATTAGCTTATGGGTTATGAGTCTTGTGACTTGTATGATTGTAAACATTATGACTTGTGAATTTATTATGTGGGAAGTGTATGTTTTATGGCTTAACAAATCAATGATGGAATGACTTTGGTGTTTGTGATTATTTTTTATTAACCTAATATTTATGACGTTGTTGTTCGTGATTATATTACTATGCTTTTAATTAATTACTACCCTTATCATAGTTTTTGAAAGTTTGTCTTATTGCCGTGTCCGTATCCCTACCCCTACCCCTACCCCTACCCCATATCTGTATCCGTGCAACCTAAATGAAGAAAGAGTTCTAGAAGTCAGTCCAAGATGACATGCTATATGTTTTTAATTACACAAGTTTGGTTAGTTATAGAAAATTGTTGTATGCAATACTAATGATAAAGCATGGCTATTAACAATTATGCCAATCAGCAAATCTTACTTTTGTTATATTTGTTAACAAAACATTTTTTTTAAGCAAAACAAATAGGCCAATAAACTTGACTACTGATGATTTTTTGTAATGATGATTTTTTGTAATGACTGAAAGTCAGTATTTTTTTTAGATGATTTTGAGAAATAGGCTTGACCACTGATCGAAAGTGGATACAAGGAAGATCTTTATGGGAAACTGCATTATAATTTGTTTTAGAGATTTTTCTCCTTGGTCATCTTCTGCAGAGTTTTACTGATCAGTGTTAACCATCATGACTAATGCATTGTTATTACCTTAATGATGTTGAGAATCAGGGGAATTGAGGTAAATGCGCCATATATAGATTGACTTCTAGGTTCTGCTCTGATATAATGGGATGATAAAGAGTTATTGGTTCTGCTCCGATCTAATGAGGTGATAAAGAGTTCTAGGAATTGAATGTTCTAGAAAATGTTTTTGTAATAAAATGTGACTGAGAGCATGTAATTGGATTTTTAGTAACTAACAAAGCATTGTCCCATTTTGTGGCAGTGCTATGCTGTTTTTTAATGCTTCAATCTTTAGTGTTAGATACTGACATCGCAGAAATATGAATAAACAAGATAAACAAAACAACTATTTTATTATTGATTTGAGTGAGTGAAAGGATGATTGTGATCGTGGTTTGTGGAGTTCCTTGAACGGATAACTCCAATACAAGAAGTTAGGACCTTACTAGGACACTAAGCATCTGTTCCAAAGCCATCTATATCAAAAAGATAACTTGCTTGTCCTATTATACCTAAAAAATAAACACCTTGACACTCTTACGTAAATTACCATTGCTATAAACTCGAAATAAACACGTTTACACTCCAAACAAAGTCCTAGGGCTGTTATAGTAAAGTTAATTTACAACAAATAATTAAATCATAAAACTAAAACAAAATAATGAAACATATAGGGTGAGTTTTCATTGAATTGTGAACTATTTAACTTGGCCATTCGACATGCTATAAGACATATAGGGTTTTCAAGTAAGCTTTGATGGATTTGTAGCATACACAAGCCTAATCCTACAAAGAGCTAGAAAGGAAAAACTTAGAGAGCAAAAAAGAGACATGTTTTATTCATAGTTTTTTCTTTACAATACTTGTTACTTACATGTGGTTTCGAGTCTTTATTATTAGTTTGACTTATTTTATAATTAATAACATTAGTTTATACCAATTATACGTGATATATTGATTTTTGATGGTTAACTATTTGGAAAAAAAATCAACCGATTAATCCCAAGTTAGACTGGGACCGATCATTGCCTTAACTCATAAAGTTTTAAACACAACCTTTAATTCAGGTTTCAAACTTAACAATGCTGATTTTTTTAATGATATTGTTGGGATTTTTCGTACCATTGCTAGTTAATTTTATAAATGATATACTATGCACAGTCATTGGCATAGGCTTATGGATAGGTGTGCCATAGCCACTTGAAGTGATTGAGATGGTTTATCCATGCCTAGATATTTTTATTGGAATGCATGTCCGTTGCACCAAGAAATGATTGCTTATGTGAAATTTTGAAGCATACTATTTCCACTACATTTCCTATTAATAAAGGATAGAAGTGGATTATCAAAGGCAATTACAAGATGCAAAATAGAGTTTTGAAGACACGAGTAGAACTTCGTATTAGAGGCACGAAATCTCAAATGGCCAAAGGTTTATCGGTATTAAATTTGAAGGAACGTGGAACGGAAATGCACATTCAGTTAAGACATTTTTTCTTTTTTGAAATGTAAAAAGGTGAAGATTTCAAATTATGGAAAAAAGAAATATATAATTTAGTACCAAAGACAGAGATAATCATAATAGTTTGTTATGGCATGTGCCACTTATAGATTACCTGATTGACAGAGGGCAGAACACCCAAAAGTTTAACTATTTGTTGTAGCTTGTAGGCGGAGTGCCACATAGTTCTATAAACGGGATTTGAAACTGACGTTGTTCATCATCATCAAAGCCCATTTCCATTACTCTCGAGGTCGGCTACATGTATTTTAGTTCTCCAAGCAATGCGGTCTTCCCATATATCTTCGCCTAATCCAAGTTCAAGGTTGTCTTCCTTTACTGCTTTCATCCAAGTTTTCAATGGTCGTCCCCTCCGTCTACACCCTCCAATAACTTGCGACATTTTCTAATTGGCGTCGTGCTTGGTCTCCTCCGTACGCGACCAAACCACGTTAAACGTCTTTCTTTAATTTTGTCATCCATGGATGCTACACCTAAGTATCTCCTAATTCTTTCATTTCTAATTTTATCCTTATGAGTTTTACCACACATCTATTTTAACATACGCATTTCTGTTACCATGATCCTATGTGTATATTGTCCTGTAGAATGCGTATGTTGTCCCATAGAATGTGTATGTTGTCCCGTGGCAGCCCGACATTCTAAACCATAGAGCATGGTTGGTCGATTAATTGTTTATAACATTTTCCTTTTAACCTTGCATGCATCCTTCTATCGCATAATACTTCTGACGTCATTCTCCATTTCGTCCAACCAACTTTAATCTTATGGTCTACATCTTTTTCAATAGCCCCATTCTTTTGAATTATAGATCCTAGATATCAAAAAGCTTCACACTTTGGAACCAACACGCCTTCGATCTCAATTGAATTACTCCTCACTCTTGTTTCTCAACCAAAGTTGCACACTAGATATTATGTCTTTGAACAACTAATACTATAATCCTTACCCTCTAATGCTCCCGCCACCTATTTAATTTTCGACATAAACCTTTACTAGTCTTATCAATTAAGACAATATCATTTGCAAACAACATTCACCAAGGTACATCTTCTTGAAGATGTCTAATCAACTCATCCATGACCAAAGCAAAGAGGTATGAATTTAAGGCTGACCCTTGATGTAGTCCTACCGATACTGGGAATTCACTGACGCCATTAATTTAAAGTTTTAAAATTCTTAAAAAATAAACAATAAGGTGGTATAATCAAGTACTTAAATATGAAGAAACTTTTGATATCTTCTCGTTTTTACCATCTATGCAATTAAAATGGATAATGGACTCATAATGGTCCAGAAGCATTATAAGTTATAACAGAATATATTTTTATACCCCCATTAAGTATTAATGTATTATAGAGTCAAAAAAGTAAATTACGTTCATAACATTAAATTCAAAAACATCAATAAAAAAAACTTCCTTTCATATGAGAGTGAAATTGCAATCAAGAATGAGATTGTAACAGAGTGCGATTGACTCTTTGTCTTCTTCCCTTCTTTTTCTTTTCTTGTTCTCTGTTGACAGACGAGGTCTTATTCTCTGTTGATTGACGACGGTGAACTCTGATCATTTTTCGTCTTTCCTATGAGTCTAAGGTTCTGGTTCAATCGAGATTGAAATTGGTAATTTTTTATTTTTATTTTTTATATATTAGAACAAAACGTTAAAATGACGTTATTGAAAAAAAATATCTCGATAACGGCCGTTATATTCGAAGCCATGATACCAAAATGTGACAATGTCAAAAAGTAACGGCTCACCCTCGTTAAGCATTATATTGGGGTTATATCAGCATTATAACACCGTTTTAACTGCATAGTTTACCATGAATATGTTGCAATTTTGTTCCGCGGTAACATAGTTAAAATGACAAACGTCCAGGAAAGGAGGGATTTGGGTAAAGTTCGAAATTTTGAAAGTTGCTTGCAATTTAAGTCCAACTAATTCAATGAACTGATAATTTGTTTTGCCCCTTCAGTTCTAAGTAGTAATATTGTTAGAAGCAAGTGTGGAAAGTTTGCTCTCTTGAAGAAAATCTCTTATGTTTGGTTTCTATGGGATGTGTATCTTGAGATGGTAAAACACATTTTAATGTTGGGGTTGAATGAATGTGATACAATAGAAGTCTGGTGGAAGGATTACCGCTTATAGCAAGCCAAGCGTTTAAGTTGTAGGACTAAACAATTTTATCCTTTTTTCCCATAATTTTTCTCTCTTATCTCCTATGTCTCTTTCTTCTTCCCAAACATTTTTCTTTAGTCCCCACAACACAAAAAATAAAAATAAAAAATAAAGAAATAAAAATATTGTTCTTTCCAAAAAAAAAAAAAAAAATGCATAATGAAAGATTTTGGGAATGAGTTGTAACAAGATGAGCGATTGCATAATGAATGATTTTGTAGTTAGTGAGATTCTTCAATGCATTGGAGCAAGTTTGTAACTTGTTCATAGGTGTGGGTTTCTCTTTTTCTTATCTAAAGGTTTGGGTTTTGCTTTTACTTATTGAAATACATTTACACTTTTTCATTTGTTAATTCAGATATGAATTAAGGCGTTGTAGTTACTAAGAGCTGTTAAAAACTTTAATTGAGTGTTTGCAGAGTTTAAAATAAAATCATAGGCCGGTTGAGAAGTGAAGATAAGAGGTAGAGGTAGGTAAGTCACGTTGTCATTTTGGGAGGGTAAAAAAGAGAGAGAGACAGAGAAACACTGGACCATATTTATCGCTACAAATACGTGAAAGAGGATCAGTTTCGTTAATTTTCTTACTCGGAGGTGGGGCTTGCTCTAAGAAACTTGTCTCACTATTGGTTGCCGGGACGTATTATTGCTCGAACGAAGTGGGGATGTTCCAACAAGGTTTCCACCCCTCCCACAAACCTTGCCTTCATACCACCTTTGATCTCTTATCCTCTACATTGCTGTATAGAAGATTATCGATTAAAAGTCGTGGTAAAATTTAGATGCACGTGTGCTTATTGAACTAAATGCATGTTACAGGTATGATTTCCCCTGGAGTCCGACGAAATATATTCCTTTCTATGGAGGAGCAGAGTACCATGATTACCATCATTATGTTGGAGGGCAAAGCCAGAGCAACTTCAGTTCAGTCTTCACCTACTGTGATTACATATACGGAACTGACAAGGTTGGTCACAAGATTTTCCTAGTAGTCTTGACTGCATATGGTGTGATTTGAGATGTTTTCGTCACATAAATTATTCCAAGTGTTCTGCACTAATATTTAATTTTTTTTACTGTTACCAGGGCTACAGGTACCAAAAGCAATACCTTGCAAAGGTAATCTTGAATCTTCTCTTCTAGATTTTTCATATTGGATTCCTTTCCTTTGAATGTTGCAAATTAAGTGAAGTTGTAGATTACTTTTATTGGACGTTAGTAGGATAAATCCTCCCTACTTGTTGCAAATTCACCATTTGACAATTAGCAGTACGTTCGTTAGATTGTAGGAGCTGCTGCATTGTTCTGCAATTTCCATGCCTGAAGTATTAATTTGTTATGAATGATGGGAAAATCTATCAGATGCTAGCATGCTTTCAAATTTTGTTGTATAGCCTCAATCATTGTGTAGTTACATTCTTTGCTAAATGATTTCATTTTTCATTGTTAGGTGAGGGAGAATTGGAGCGGTGAACAAAATGGAGATGAGCATTTCAAGGCCCAAGATTGCAAATCTGAGTGAGCTTGTAATCTTCAGATTCGTTTCCTGGAAACTCTGATCAGTACGTGGGAAACCTCAGTTTTCCAACCTGACATTATCTGTTGTTCTTACCCATTGCAAGTGGAGAAATACTATTGAGGGAGATGGGGTGCTTTGTCATGTGAATCTGTATTTATCTAGATACCATAACTAATTTATATGCCCTTTTGGTCTTTGAATCGAAATCTGATGTTCATGTCAGCACAAATTAAATGTGTGGGGTTTGATATTTACAAGTTAAAGCGCAATGCACACATTCATCCAGTTTAATTTCTTATTTGAAACAAAGAAAAAAAAAACTCAACATTTGACACATCCCGTATAATAAAAGCCAACCATGGTATTTTTTTTTTTTTTTCAATAATTCTCTTAAATATTACAACTAATATCTATCTCACGTATTCATCTAAGTCCAACAAATATTACGACTAATACTTATCTCAGAGATTCATCTAAATCCAACTAATATTTGCCTAGTAGAAAAAGTACTATGGCCGAAATTGCAAGCCAGCCTTGGTCTGGCTTGGGGTATGTGTAGCCTCATAGGAATCAGTGAAATATAAACAAATACTATGCACGTTGACAGCGACAACACGAGCCATTTTCAAATTAGTGATACGTATTGATTGATCCAAGGGACAAAATGAAAAGTTGTATATCTCGATTAACACGTCTCGAGGAAAATGATGGGTGGTTATTTGTACCCCCATCACTTTCCCTTGTCCGGAAACATGCACCCTCCACTGTCCAAATCGTCAACCAACAACCATGGGCCGCCCCCCACGACGATCTGGAGTTCCCCTTATTCTCTGACGCAATAAATAAAACCCTCACTACCAACTTTCCCCCTTCCCTTTCTCTATTATCTCTATCGAAATCCACCACTAGCACCACCTTCCCTTGGTGAAACATATGGCAATTTATTTTTTCTATGTTTTTCTTCGAGACGAATCTATATGTTGAGGTCCAGTCCAGACTTGTATTTTATTCGTACGCTTTTCTCAAAATCCATGGAAATTTAGGGTTTACACTTTACACCACCCAGCGGCAGTGAAAATGATTCACTCACTCATGAGTCATGACTAATTATATTTCTTCTCATATCTTTGATTAATAACAACTCAACTCCCCGAAACAGAAGAAGAGCAAAGGCAATTCTCATCATCTCATCTATTGCTCTTTTTGTCTCTCATTCATCCCAAACCCAAAACCTCCATTCCCGGCTTAATAATTCAATTGGATTCCAGAAACACAAAACCAATGAATGTGATGTCTCAAAATATATGTAAAAATTTCACCAAATGTTTTTTAATTTGGAGTTACCGAAATATATTTCAAAAATTCAAAATATTACTATTTTTTTATCAAGAGAATACATTTTAACCCAATATAACATTATTTTAGTATTAAAAGTTTGTTATGTGAGTAATTCTTATGTAATATGTTGTATGTATGACACTATGAGTAGTGTCGGTTGATTGATGCAAAAAACCGACATTAACATCGTTGCATGATTTTCGAAATTAATCAAAGAAATACAATTTTTTTTCCTTCAACCTACAATACACTTCAACAATGCATAGTGGATGTAGGGGTTATCGACTACTTCTCTTGGATTAGAAGACAATATTTGAATTTCAATTTAAAGAATTAATAAAAGAGCAAAATAATGGATAGTGAGATGTTGAGAGATGATATGATTCCAAAACAAAATAATTAACTTGTAACAAAAATGAATATAGAGAAATCTCAAGAGTATGAGAATTACCCCATTCCAACATAATGATTGTAGAATGTAATTTTAATTTCTCCCAAAATATTCAAATCACATAGTTTTTCAACCTACATGACTTAAGTTGTGGGATCAAAGAAGTAAAGGTCTTTTCATTTTCCTCAAATTTTAGCCAAATCTATTGTTATATTTCTTAAACATCATTGGATTTCGATTATGGTTTTCATTGGAAAAATCCTAAAAGACATGAAAATAATTTATTATTTCGAATCAAAATCATTATCCATTTAACAAATAAAGTCTTTTTTCGAATTACTTCTTACAATTAATTGTTCTAAATGAAACACAATCTAACTATCATTATATCTTCATGGGGCTCAATCTCTTCCCCTTGAGAGAAGATATTAGCTCTCCATGAATAGTGAGAATAAACTAAAAGTTAACGGAGAAAGAGAAACAAAAATAAAATTTTCTATTTCAATGGAAAAGTTAAAATATTGGAAAGTAGTTCATGCACTTCTCTACTAAGCAAAAATTTAAAGCCAAGAACTACAACAAAAAAAACTCTTTAAGAAAAATTATTCCCTTATTAACTCTATGTATGTGGTTTTTATAGGTAAAAAAGGTTTGAGTGAAATAAAGAAACATGGTTGAGTGAAACAAGGAAACATGGTTGAGTAAAATAAGGAAAAGTGTTGGAGTTGAATAAAAAAACATGTATTGTAGAGATTTTTTTAATGATAAAGTTGGCCATATGGACGTCTAAATCTTCATGTTGATTTTCTCGAGATCCGTAGTTGTTGATGCTTGGCAGGATTGACTTCATGGGTCTTGGAATTGAAATTCTTTAGTCCTTATAAATGCATGTGAATTCTCAATGGGCCTTCTAATTGTTTAATTTAGCCTTATTGTTTCACTTTGTGCATGATTTGAGATTTGTGCTTGAGTTCCTACAAAATGCACAAAATACACGTAATGAGATATTTTTATTAGATAATTGGACATAACAATTGTATATTTAGGAGTGTAAAAAATAATGTTTTTGGTGCTTATCACACCACCCCAAACAACATTTTACTAGTCTTTTAGCAAAGAACAACTAAAAGAAAGATAAGAACACAAAACAAAATATTTTTATTCATCTTAAACTTCTCAAAGAAATCAATGTCACTTTCGTTGGTATAACTAGATTGCTTTTAAAATATGCAACATCGCCTTGAACCTCTAGCATGACACTAAATGAAGAGTTTTAGCATCATGAGGGTTATCTGGGATGACTCCCACACTTTTTTTTTTTGAAACAAAATTGATGTGTCCCCTATTTTTCTCAAAGAATATCATTGTTATTCAATCACATAGAAGGCGAGAGACATATGTTAGTAGTTACTAAAATGCACATTACAAGTGAGCAACTTTGGAACAAGGTGTGTGTGTGAATAACCAACAAATGCAACTTTTCGTGTCAAAGTAATGTATATCATAATCCACCTTTGGAATAGCCATTTTGACTTCAAAACTCACCAATTAATCTCTCTGAGTTTGTGTAAAATATTTTCTCTCTTGTATGTGAGGAAAAGAGTAAATGTGAAAATTCAAACTTCTCACATGCTCATAAGATTAAACGAACATGAAAGAAAATAATAGTCTCATGCATGGAAAGAATGTTGATCACTTGCAAGAATGTCGAGTTACACACCATAGCGTCTTCTCATCTACTCTCTACTTCTTACCATACCTTACCATAGAGTTAATTAGTACTTCTCTAAGATAAAAATGAATTTGGCTTGATTTTTTTTTTTTTCATTTTTTTATGAGGAAGAATGGGGTAGATGCTAAGTAAAAAGATGTTTCTGAAAATGTAGGGTCTTCAAGTAGTTTAATAGGGAACTCATCAGTCACTTCCTTTTATTTTCCTTTCTTCACAACCCCTTTTTTATTTGTTTCCTTATTCAAAACCTTTTTTTAGTTTTTTTTTTTTTTTTGAAATACCTTGGACTTTGGATTTTCACTTTGCATTCCCTTTTTTCTTCCTAAAACTTCCTAACATTTTTTAGAAACATAAATGGGAAAAGGGTTTTTTTTTTTATATATGTCTAATAACCCAAGACAAAGGCTCACATTGGTATTGGATGGAATGTTTAGCAAGATGATTTTGAAAATGTTCATAATTTACCTTCTAATGTTTAGTAATTGTCATAAGTCTCAAATAGACTACAAGACCTATGTTTCTCTTAACTCAAAAATAATGTCATCCTTAATGATCAACCAAAAAGAAGAATAATGAGACTTCACAACAAGTTAATGTGGGATCTAATAAAATTTTAAGTCATCATATGACTCGGAGTTGTGTAAAAACTTTCTGAATCAAATGAAAGGTCTGATAGCTCACAAGGTTAAAGTCTCCACTGTTATTCTTCTAGATTCTAAGGAAGTTACTTATTTCTGTATTCCAAACTACATCCGGGGTCATTGTGCAAAACATTATTTGTTCCTAAATGCTCAAATGCAATGTTTACTCTAGTAATAAACTTCCAACGTCTCTTATCCTAAATGTAATGAATCAAGTAATTCAATCTCATCATAGTTAGGATACTACACCATTTTTTTTTATTAATTTTTTGTAAAAAAAGATTTTCAAAAGAGGTATAAATTTTGATAAATCTCCCCACCACCAAACAAATAGAACATTGTCCATAGTGTTAAGCAAATGAAATGAAAAATGAGAAATAAAAATTAGAACTTATTACCTCAGGTGATTTGTTGAACATCTGCATCATCCACAAACAAGCATTGTCGGTAAATTTTATTTTTATTTTCTTAATATTGTTATGAACTAGAGTATGCCCCGTGCCGTTTGCACTCCATATAATTTTATTTCTGCTAAATATTTTGTACTAAACAACTCTTTCATTATATACTTTAAGGTAAAAATATATATTATAAATTTTAGAGTTAGACTCAGTCAAATTTGAATCAGTTCGGAAAAAAATTTAAACACCAAGAATGAGTCCTCCCTCAATCTTTGAATTCACCAAAATATGAAGTTTAGAGTTTTTGTTTAAATGTGCATTAAGATACCCGACTCATTTTTTTGGTATGATCGGCCTGTCTCATTGCTTTGAAAAATATTAAAAACATAAAATATTTTATATGTTTTTTAATTATAGAATATATATTTTTAAAATTTTAGTGCTCGTATTGATCATTGATTTTGTTGGAAAGATCTTAAAAAATGCATTTCAACGATATCAACTTTACCAAATCCCGATAACGATGCTGATAGTTATGATAATTTTCATTTTGCTAAAAGCAAAACACAATATTTTCTCTGTCCGGCACATGTATATTCCACCAACTTTGTTCAAAAGTTTTTCATTATTTTTGCCCTTCTACATGTTTTATATTTACAAATATGCCATCATGGAAAATTAATCTCAACCCTCAAATTCAATACATTTTCCAACTTTTAATCCTAACCATCTTTTATCTCTAATTCTTTCGATTTGACTTTATCCCAGTCAGCAATGAATAGTAAAATACCACTATGAATTGTAATATAGATGAATGAATGAATGCATAAATGGACCGAGCTACCTCGCAGTAGAGCTAAGTTCAATGTCATTGAATTCTGAATTGTCAAGGATCCTATCTGAATAGCATGGTTTATTCAGAATTCCTCCACATGGGCCTTTGTTCCCAACGAATGACGACGGATGGAGGTTGGGGAATATCACGCCTGATAGTGGTATACATACTGTAGTACAGCAACAAGTTCAAAGAATAATAAGCAATAATTCCCTACAAGGTTCAATTCAGAAGACTGGCAATAATTATGATCACAATGTTTTGGATTTTGTTATTATTCCAATACCAATAAAATAATTGTAAATTTCAAAATTTTAGAGAGGGATGTGTTTGTCATACCTGTGAGGAGATTGAATGAAACATTGAAACTCTCTAAAGTAGTATAGTTGTCAAAGTTCAATGGAATTGATTCGGTGAGCAAATTATGCGAAAGATATAGGGCTGAACAAAAAACCGATCAAACCGATCAAACCGACCGAACCGATCAAAACCGAACCGATTGGTTCGGTTTAAATTCGGTTCGGATCGGTTTCGGTTTTAAAAAATGCAAAACCGAAGTGGTCGGTTCGGTTTTCGGTTTCTATGTGATTTTAACCGACCAAACCGAACCGAACCGAATATTTAAATATATTATATTATTTATATATAAAAATAAAATATATTTTATATATAAATAATATAATATGTTTAAATATTCGGTTCGGTTCGGTTTTGGTTCGATTTTAGTCGGTTCGGTTCGGTTACGGTTTGCATAAATTAGAATCGGTTCGGTTTCGGATCGGTTTTGTTAATGGTCGGTTCGGTTTCGGTTTGAAAATTTTAAAACCGACCTAAGTCGGTTCGGTTTTCAGCCCTAGAAAGATATATGTCAGTAATGGATGGAAGTGTTTTTTTTTTTTTTTTTTTTTTGAAAGGCAAGCGTGCCGCTGGTGGGTATAGAACCCAAGACGTGGGGGTTAAACCACCACAGCTTTAACCATCCAACCAGGCGATAACTCCCATGGAATGATCCCACTTAATGAAATTTCGCAAAATTCAAACACGAGAGCTTCTGGCAATGACTGATGTCCCAAGGAATGCTTCCATGCAGTGAATTCCCTTCCAATTCAATTTTGTAGACATTTCGACATCCCAGAAAATCAAGAATCTTCCCTCTAATTCTACTAAAACTCGATAGAATTTGTAGACTCGGCACTCCCCAAATATTTGATCAAAAGTAAAAAAAACTTTTATTTGTCTACAAATCATTTCTGTGAACCGAAGCAATTAGAAAATCATAGCAAAAAAATCAAATTTTGAACATACCCATGTATGAGAAAACACAAAAAATAAATCCAAAATTTCACTCTACCCGTTGTTGGAAACAAGTAACTGAGTTGTACCTAGAAGTAAAAATCAAAATTCTCACCCTCCCCAGAGGTGAAAACCAAAGACTAAGCTATATGCAGAGGGCAAATTTGAAACTTGACCCCAAATTGAAGCTTACAATCTTACAAAATCAACATTTTACTCAAGTTTCTTATATAAACCAGTAACTAGAGCATTGGAAAAAACCAAAGAAAGAGAAGGGAGCTACAAAGAAGCCAAAATTTGAAAGGAGCTTACCAAGTCCTCATGAAATGGAGCTCTATGACAAGAAAGACAAGAAAAACCTATTGCTCTAAGACCTCTGACTTTTCAAATTCTATAATAAATATCTAACTACGCACAACTAATTTTGTACTTGTGACGACCCACCCAACCTTTATCCAGCATCATAATAAGTAAGTTTGGTTTTTTATAAATATTGATATTGAACCGATACCTTTTCCATCATGAATACGGCGTTTTATGGACGCCCATCACCAAGCATGTCTCTCACATGTCAATATGCAAGCTACATTTAGCAAACTATCTATATCATAGACATCTGCCCAAGAAACATATAATACTTCTATGTGAAAAGTTCTTGAATACTTAAGGTGAAAAATGTTTTGGCACATTTTTATCAATACAGTTCCAAATACATATTAGGAGGAATTTGTAAATTGTGATTCAAATGAAAAAAAAAACTATAAACAACATGAAAAATAAAAGTAGATAGAATTACAATATCAATAGAGTCTCAAATAAAACATATTATGAGGAAATTTTAAATCACGATTTAAATGATAACAAAGCTTACATGTATAAGGCGATGAACAAGTTTCACTTCAAACTGAACTTCTTCACAACTATCTACAACGGACATGAAAGGAGATTCAGTCAATTCTTCTTCGTCTGTGCCAACATCATACCCTCCACCACATCTCTCACCAAATCCGAACTTAAGTCTGCTTAACTAAACTAAATCGAAGCAAAATGAGAGCCCCAATCCAATTTCACCCAAATCAACCCCTAGTATACAAAAAATCAATCTCAAAAATCGCAAACTCTAGATTTTAGCTATGAGATTCGATTCTCGCTAGCTGGTCATCAAAACCTTCAAGAACAAGTCCCTATCACAAAGATCTAAACCCAAACACCACCACTCTCTCCACCCTGAAACATCAATCGAATCCTAATCCAACATCGTCATCTCCCTCTAATGACTCTTCCTCTAACCAACTCACCAAATCGGCAGTCCCAATCTCCACCTTCGGAGTCTGATTCAACTCAACCTTACTTCTCCACCTCCTCCATCCCCTCCCTCCTCTGATCATTTCCCTCCTTGGAATTTTCAAACAGATAAGAACTCACCTGAAGCAGGCGAAGGCGGTGGAGTGGCGGATGCGAGTGGCGTCGACGATGGTTCTCTTCTCTGTGTGCGATGGAGACTAGAGATGGAGAGAAAATTAGGGATTTTAGGTTTATATGAAGATCTCTCTCGATTCGTTTTACTAAGTCAAAGAAAATGGAGAGAGCAGATAAAAACATCACATATACACAGAGAGATGGAGATAAAAAGATAGGGAGAGAGGGCAACAAGAGCGAGAGGGAGGGAGAGGGAGTTTTGCTTTTGGCGAGAGAGATGAGCAATTTTCTAAAAAAATTTAGAAAAAAAATGAGAGGTGTTATTTTTTTAAATCCCGTTCTTTTATTTCATAGCGTTTTATTATTGAAATGTCATTAACATCGGGCTTTTCATAGCACCAAATACAAAAACACTATTATCAAGTGCTATTAATAGCTAACTGTGGTGTAGTGGCTCTTTGGCTTCAGAGGCGGACTTCGTCACAATAGATTTAATTTCCTTAGCAAAGTCCTTGAGGAAGGTTTTGATGTCTAGTTCGAAATCTTTCTTTGGTACAAATAGACGTGATTTTCTAGAAGAACTAGGTTTCAAGTCTTTATAGGCAGTCCATTGTCGAGAATCATCAGCAAGTTTACTTAGAAAGGTATAAGCATCGGTACCAGTTTTATGCATGAATTTCCATTGGTGCATGGATTCGATCATATTTCTAGATTCTACAATCAATCCATTATAGAAACTCTGCATTATCACTTGTTTTTCAAAGCCATGATGGGGGCACTTGATGAGTAAATCTTGAAAGCGGTTTCATGCTTAATAAAAAAGTCCATAATGTGTTTGGTTAAACTCCTCAATTTCTCTTCTAAGTTCTAGGGTTTTTCTCATGGGGAAGTACTTCGCTAGAAACTTTCTAACTAAATCCTGTCATGATTTGATGGAATTGGCAGGGAGGGAATTTAGCCATAAGGTAGCTCAATTCTCAAGAGAGAAAGGAAACAAGCAAAGTTTGACATTTTCCTCATCTATGTTTTGGTTCTTAAAAATACTACAGACTTCAAGAAACTTTCCAAGATGGACATATGGGCTTTCTCGATCATGACCATGAAACTTCGACAACACATTAATAATAGTTGGTCTGATCTCAAATTGAGCTGCATGATAGGGGCAGCTCAATGCATCTGTGCACATTAGCAGCAAGGGGAACATTGTATTCCCAAATTTGAAGTTATGCCATTTCAGTGTTGATTGGAGAGTGAGGGGAGGTAGGTGGAGATGAGTGTGGTGAAAAGGCAAAGAGTGGATTATGGTGGCTATTGAGTCATTCCCAAACTTTCATAAAAAGAAAAAAAATAAGATGGAAAGATGACAGTGACAAAACACAATATCAAGTATCCCTAGACGATTGCTAAGAAGACATACACAAACAACAACCACTTCTGAACCACACAAATGCAACATTTTAATGAGATTTTATCTTGTTAATCTGTGAGGGACAAGATTGATTGAAACCAGCGGGCATTACGCTGTTATCTATTATTGTCTGATTAGATAGGGTGCTAACAGATGATCCTAAAAGCTTGTATCCAACAGTACAAAGTCCAAAATCAGGAGGTTAGAGTTACGCTTACAAGAAACCAAATTATTGCATAAGTGACAGGAGATCACGTGGTCTAATTAAGAACTATACATGTTCTACCACTCTGTTGACCGATTGATATGAGAATGATGCGTGTCAAATACGTACTTAGGGTGTGTGTTCCTAGCCAAAATTACACCACGGCCTTCTGCGGTTCGCAGCTTACTAGTGACTCGGCGTATCGGGTGAGTTACCCATGTGGCAGCGGCCTCCCGGAGTTCATTGAATGATTAAACCCAACGTCACGTTTAGCTTTGGTCAACACAAAATTCAGCAGATTAATCTTGGTCTTAGTTGTCCTATGAACACCGTTCTAGTTGGCTCTAATCTTAGTTGATTTTATTATGTGCCTTGGTTTCACACAACTAGAGTGATGAAGTGGGTGATGAAATCCCACCAGTTCATAAAAAAGGTTAGGTCTGTCGTCTCTGTTTATGGTAGTTTATTAACGTATGCAACCGCGTAGTTTATTAAGATGCAGAAACATAAACAAACATCAAGCAATGTCCAATCGAATTTCACTCAGCACCCAAGCCACTAAAATAATGTGTCTGAAAGAGATACTTACTAACTTGTGAGTTCGGGCACAAGGTCTCTACCATGGGTGTAGAGAGAAGTGTTATTTGAGAGCTACTCCTCCTTGGTTCAAGCAATTGCTCTCTCCCCCACAACACCACTAATTCTCCATTACAAAAACAAGTTAGCCCTTTTCAAAAAAAATTTTTTTTTTAAAATTTCTGACTTCGATTGCTGTCTAAATAAATAAACACACAATCAAGCAATTACAAATGCAAAGATGTTTAATGGTCTTGGTCAAGAAGTCAGAATTTTTTTATTTTTTGTTTATGAAAGTGAATTAATTCTAACTTAAAACTAACAATCAACCTATTACTAAAATAATGCCTAACTATTACAAGTTGCACTCGACCATTCGAGGCATAAATTTGTTTTATTAAAGAGTAAACTCTCTTCCTCACTAGAAACTACAAATAAAATAAATTAAAAATGTCTTCAAGCAAGTCTTAGGTATTTCGGCAGCTTTATCACCCACATTTGCAAACAAATTTGTTCAACAGGCAATCAACCTCAAAAAAATATGAAAATATTACAGAAATTCAAGGGACTGTCACAAAATTATCTGTAAAATTTTCACGTTAAGCAGACACTGATTGAGCCGTCTGTTGTTGTGTTGGTTTCGTTATATGCTAAAAATTACCAAAAAAATCACATAAAGATGAGAAAAAAATTAAAGAAAATGAAAAAAATTAAAGAAAATAAAAATCTTCTCTATTGTCTCCAAAGTTGTATCTTCAAGAATGTCTTCCTTCACCAAGTGATGGGCAACGACGCCATTTGATTGATGTAAAAAACTGACAATAATGTCGTTGCATGATTTTTCACATCAATCAAAGAAATACTTATTTATTTATTCTTTTTTTTTTCCTTCAACCTACAATACATTTCAACAATGCATAGTGGAAGTAGGGGTTATCGACTACTTTACTTGGATTAGAAGATAATATTTGAATTTAAAGAATAAATAGAAGAGCAAAATAATAGATGGTGAGATGTTGAGAGATGATATGATTCCAAAACAAAATAATTAACTTGTAACAAAAATGAATACAGATAAATCTCAAGGGCATGAAAATCACCCCATTCCAACATAATGATTGTAGAAATGTAATTTCAATTTCTCCCAAAATACTCAAATCACATAGTTTTTCAACCTACATGACTTGAGTTGTGGGATTAAAGAAGTAAAGGTCTTTTCATTTTCATCAAAATTTAACCAAATCCATTGTTTTATTTCTAAAACATCATTGGATTTTGATTATGTTTTTCATTGGAAAAATCCTTAAAGACATGGAAATAATTTATTCATTCGAATTAAAATCATTATCCATTTAACAAATAAAGCTTCTTTCGAAGTACTTCTTACAATTCATTGTTCTACTTTACTTTCTAAATGAAACATAATCTAACTATCATTATATCTTCATGGGGCTCAATCTTTTCCCCTTGAGAGGATAGATTAGCTCTCCATGAATAGTGAGAATGAACTAAAAGTTAAACAAAAAAGAAAAACAATTGAGAAAGAGAAACAAAAATAGAACTTACTTCTACTTCAATGAAAAAGTTAAAATGTTGGAAAGTAGTACATGCACTTCTCTACCAAGCAAAAATCTAAAGCTAAGAACTACAACAAAAACAATTTTCTAAGAAAAATTATTCCCTTATGAACTCCATTTATGTCATTTTAATAGGTAAAAACTGTTTGAGTGAAGTAGGGAAACCTATCTCATCGGATAAGTTTAGACCCATTGGCCTTTGAAATGTTATTTACAAACTCATCTCAAAGATTCTTGCAAACCGGCTTAAACCTCTATTAAATAACATCATCTCTCCTAATCAAGGAGTTTTTCTCAATGGTCGCTCTATTGCTGATAATTTGAATTTATCCCATGAAACCTTCTTCCAGATGAAATACTTTCGTAAAAAGAAACAAGGTTAGATGGCAGCTAAGATAGACATGGCTAAGGCCTATGATAGAGTCGAATGAGTTTTCTTACTTCAAATTTTAGAAAAACTTGGTTTTTCATAAGGATGGATTAAGATGATATCTCAATGTATTTAACCTACCTCCCTCCAGGTTCTTCTCAATGGTTCCCTTCTCTCCCCAGTTGTTCCCTCTAGGGGGCCTCAGATAAAGTGACCCTCTTTCTCCTTACCTGTTTATTCTTGTCGCTGAGGCCCTTTCCAGGCTCCCTGTTAGAGCAGAATCAGAGCAATTAATTAAAGGTATCAAGATCAGGCATCACGCCCCTTCTATTAGTCATACAACTAATGACCTCATGCTTTTCTGTCGAGTCTCCCTCGCAGAAGTGCACGTGGTAAAAAATATCCTTCATCATTAATGTTTGGCCTCGGGTCAAGAGGTCAATTTTGATAAATCTTTGATTACTATAGCTCAAATTTGCATCAACGACATGCTAAGATGATTAACAGGATTCTAGGTTTGAAATTTTACAACCCTAAAAACAGATACCTTGGCTCCCCCTTCCCTTTTCTCTAGGCACAAAGCTAATGACTTTCAATTTCTTGTGGATAAAATCAATGAAAAACTCTGTGCCTGGAAGTATAAAGTTCTCTCTCAATGAGGGAGAATGATCATGATCAAGGCAGTGATCAATTCCATACCAGTCTACACAATGCATACTTTTATTCTCCCTTGTTTAATTTCCACACAAATTGATCATTTGGCCAGAAGTTTCTAGTGGAACGGAACTAATGAGACTAGATCTAAACACATGTGTGTCTGGAAGGTCATTTCCCAACCCCGTTTTGCAGGGGGTCTCAACATTCCTAATACTAGGATCAAGAACCAGGCTCTCCTAGCCAAAAGCCTTTGGTAGTTTTTTTCTTCGTCTCTGAACACCAAGGTCCTACAATTGAAAGCTCTGTATTTCTACAAACAAAGCATATCTCATATTACTAGACCCCTTTCGATCTCCTCCTTTGCTTGGAGGGGCAACATTTCTTCTCTTAAGAAGATAAAGAATCACTTGCTTTGGCAAGTTCGCTTGGGAACCTCCATCGACCTTTGGCATGACTGTTGGGTCAAACCCGACCTTATCCTTTCGGATTGTATTCTTGACACATTTGTTCATGATCTTACTTCCAGTATCCAGGACATTTGGATTACGGATAATGTACATAGACCCAGTTGGAATCATGACTTGATCCATCCTTTATTCCTTGGACCTGTTGCGACTAACATCATCAACATCCTGATCAGAATTTTGGATTCTCCGGACTATCTTATTTTGCTTCCTGATAAGCTCGGGAAGTTTTTGGTTAAGAGTGCCGTCAAAATTTGTTCTAGGACTACCGATGATGGCTCAACCTCTTATCCCCTCCCCATCACTTTTGATCATAGGATTCTTAGCAATCTTTGGAGGATCAAGGCTCCACAGAGCGGGCTCATCTTTCTCTGGAAGATTTCTCAGAATATTTTTCCTAGCAGAGCCAACCTTGTTAGACTTCATACCCCCATTATGGATCTGTGCCTGTTTTGTCATGATCATTCGGAAGATGTAGTTCATATCTTCTTCTTAAGCCCAATCATTCAACGTTTTTGGCACATCTCCCCGATTACCATTGATTGGCACGGTGGTTGTTCTGCCTCACCCACCATTCCTCTCATTTTTAATTTCATGTGGCAAACTGCGAAGGCCCACCCAATCGATAAAGATGAAATGTTTTCATAGTTTACTGCCTTCCTTAATACTATCTGGCTTTTTAGGAACAAATGTGTTTTCAATAACTGTGCATCATACCTAGAATTCTTGGAACCACTCTTGGTTCTCTAGGCCACAAACCCACTTTTCTGAACCCACTACAATTCATCAAGTCATAGAAAATGCAATCACTGTTACAAATGCAACTGTGGTCTCTCCCCGACCGACACAGTGCCCATTCAATTTGGCCCTCCCACAGAGTCGGTTCATATGCGTCTACAACTTATTCATGCCCAACTTCTTTGTGCTCAACATCGTTCCCTCAACAGTAGCCTTCCTTCAGCCCCATCCCTCACCTTTCCTCTTCCCCTAGAGACTATTATTTTTCTTACGATGCAAGTTTTGTGTCTATTTCCAAACAGGGAATGATTGGAGTGCATGCCTTCAATATTCAAGCTCATGAACTAGCAACTTCTGCAAGACTTTAGATTTGTAATCTTTTTTTTACTAATGCAAGTACTATTTAACAAAAAAAAATGGAACATATGGTTCACATGTTACCAAACAAAATGGCATGTCAACACGAAAAGTCACTTTTTTTTATATTGTCTTTTCTCTAATGTTTGTGAATCATCACCATAATTTTTCTTAATTGTTGATAAATTTTAAGGTGGTGTTATTTTTTTTAAGTGCTTAGAAGTTAACTTCTAATTGAATGAGCTTCTGAATGAATTGTTTGTTTTGCCTCTTAATGAGCCACTGACTAGAAGTTGTAAAATTAAAAGGTGTTTATTTTTAGATGCTGACTTGAATTTTTTTATTTTTTTTTTACATTTTTGCCCACCACCTCAACCTCCCCCCCCCCCCCCCCCCCCCCCCCCCCCCCCTACACACACACAAACCACCAACATTAAACCCCTTCTCCACTTTTTTTTCTTCTTCTAAACACCATTAAGATTCCTTTCCACCACTACCACAAATCACCTTATATCCCTCTCCTATTCCTCATATTATCTTCAATGGTGATGAAGAGAAAGTGAAAGAGAAATAAGAAGAGGGGGAGGGGAAGGCTACTGACGGTGGAGGCACTTCTCGCATTATAAAAAGGAGGTGGAGAAAAGAGGGGATGTTGGTAGAGGAGATGGGTAACAACAATAATTACGAATTTATTGTGAAGTAATTATTGGAATAAATTTTCATTAAACACTCTAGCTAAGTGTTTTTTTTACCCTAAAACCCTCCCCACCCCATGCCGTTGGTAGGTATCGAACCCAAGATGCCTTAACCAACCAACCTGGTCATCTTTGTCCACTCAATGCTAAGTGGTCAGTACCCTCAAGGTGCTTACTCCAATCAGAACTTCAACTTATGATCATAACTAAAAACAAACACTCTTTTTAAAGTGTCTCACTTCTTATTAAGACTTCTGAGTCTATTCAGAACCAAAAAAAAACACCCCTCTAACCTACAACTAAGCTAAATCTATGATAAATTCTAAATTCAAAGATAAATAAGAAAACAAATAATTCATTCATTCAATTACGAAATAGGATGCTCAACTCCATGTCTTGTTTATAAGCTAAGTAACTTCTTTGAAAAGCAAACTAACCCTAATATGAGCTTTACTATACTAGGCCCAATTACAAATAATAGGTAAATAACCCATAATACTACCCGCTTACATCAACTATGAAATAGGATATGTCTCATATTGATTAATTTGAGGGATGTCTAAAAGGCTCTTCTCCTTTTCTTTGTTTAGAAGAGTTGCATGTTGATCGTCTACATTTAAGAGATGTTGACAAGCTACAACGAACCCATACGTGAAAAAATGTTTTTTTCTTCCCTTTAAGTCATTGGATTTTCTTAATATCTATAATTGTGTGAAACAAATCCTACAAGTACGGACGTGGATAAAACGACTAAAGTTAAATTGACTTATTCTATTTGCCAATAGCTTCATGGAGTAAATATGTAAAATAGTGAAATGCACAATTTAGAATTGTGAGCAACTATTTAAATAAACTATGAAATTAAAGGAGTGTATTTGACTTTCCAGGTTCAACTAATGATCAAAATCCTAAATAATTGTTGTTTGGAAAGCGAGCAGAAGTTTTGAGGATCCACAAACCTTCACTCGTTTACATCATCGACAAAACATAAAATTGCTTCAAAACCTCAACAAATAATAAAAAAGAAAGACAACAAAACCCCAACTAAAACATGAGCACAAACTCCCCCAAAAAACGAAGTGTCTCACGTTGTACAAAAAATTTAACTCAGTGGTCCACCAGAAAATAAATAAAAATAAATGTGATTTTGAAGAATTATGGATCATTTTGCTTTTAATCGGAAATTTATGGCAAAACAACTAGTGATGCACACAACATGCAACCCACCCATGACATTCCCAAACTTGGTACATTCATTGAATGTATGACGTATGTCACATTCACCACGCAAACAAAAATAAAAAGTAATAAAACAAATTTATCGTAACTAGCACTTATTGCATAATCTTATTCAATGTGCCACCACAATACAACCTTTTCAGATACCAAAATTGTCGATTACTCCAGTTTACAATTAGAACCTCCAGGATTCCCAAACATGGTTGACTAGATTGAGGAAACTTAGCTGAAACACCATAATCAATCAAGTCATAGCACTTAGGGGAGTCTACTTTAGCTTCTACATCGTCTTTTTCAGGATGGGTCTTGGCAAAAGCTTACTATCAAACATAATATATGAGAGTTGCATAAGTGTAGTATAACAAGAAGTTTTCTAGTCATGGTTAGAGAAGTATCGTTTCCAGTTAGTGGGCTAGCTCCAGCAACATCTGTTCCCATTACCATCCCTCCCCAAGCAACTCAAAGCCAAACATTTGGTAAATCGGGGAATAAAGAATGTGGCCAATATCCAACGTCTATTGGCTTATTGGGGTCCTTCATACCTCTAAGCCACCAATGTTTGGTAATAGTGACTTGGCAAATGCAAATGCAAAAAAAAAATAAAAAAATAAAAGGTTAATAGTAAGTTTTTTAGCCAAATAATATTGCTTATTTTAAAAATTAATTACTTTAACACCGGCAAATATTTACCTGTTGGATAGAAAGTGAAAAATCTTACGTAACTTCACCATAAGTAGAGACATTGGGAAAAAAGGTACCAATTGGATGAGATTGGTCAACTTGTATGAAACTTGGCACTGCAAATTCAGACAAGTGTTATTTGCACTTTGGCCCCTATTAGTTTTTAGGTATATCATTTTAGCCACCAAAATTAGCCTCATGTGAGTCTAACTCCAAAAATGGATGAAAATCGTCAAATCATGAACGTTGACTGGTCAAGACCAATTTCAAGACAAAATAATCTGAGTTTTGCACTTTGGCTCCATTAGTTTATAAGTACATCACTTTGGGCCCCAAAGTTTAGCCTAATATCAGTTAACCCATAATATGGATCGAACTGGTCAAGTCGTGGACGTTGATTGGTCAAAACCAATTTGAAGACAAAAATACCTTCTGCCCTTTTTTTTTCTCTCATTGCAAAGAAACTCCACAACTGCCCAAATCCATATCTGGAACCTTATTATAGCAATATCATCTCCATCTCTACGGGGGTTGAAGGTGGAGGTAGGAGTGTTGCTACAGGGTTGTGGTAGTTGTTCGATCGAGACAGTGGTTGGTGGTGGTTTCTAGCATAAATTAGAGAGAAGAATAACAACTTAGGGGTAAGGGTAATGGCTAAAGGTGAAGGTATAGGTAGCGGTTAAACTATTTTGGATGGGGGCGGTGGTCTATGGCTTGAGGAGGTAAGGATGGGGGGAATGGGGGTTAGGTTGGGAAGGATAATTGTAGGTGACAATAGTGATGGGATGGGGAGAGTAGTTGTAGTTGGAGGTGATGATGGGTGGAGATTTTCATGGGGATCAGGTGAGAATGGTGGTGGAGGTTGCAAGGGAATTAATGTGAGTTGATGTTGTAAGCGAAGGTGGGTGAAGGCTAACACATGCCTTATGTGTGCCATTAATATGAAGGCATTTTTATCCTTAAAAAGTTATTGACCAGTCAACATCTACAACCGAAAAGGTTTCAGACAATTTGGGGGTTAAACTAATAATAGACTCAACTTTAGGGTTCAAAGTGATATACTTAATAAACTAATGGGGTCAAAGTGCAAATAAGATGAAAGAAAAGGGCGGAGGGTATGTTTGTCTTCAAATTGGTGTTGACCAGTCAGCGTCCGTGACCTGATGGTTTTCACCCATTTGGGGGGTTAGACTAATATTATGCTAAATTTTGGGGACCAAAGTGATATACCTATAAATTAATTGGGGGGGGGGGGGGGGGGGGGGGGGGGGGACAAGGTGTAAATAACCCTTCAAACAACCTTCAATTGGCTTACCAACAACACTTACCTTTACATTGAAACAAGAATACGAGAATATATAACAAAATCAATGTATGGTAGAAATCTTGTGCTTAAATCATAACATACCACTCAGTGTATATAGAATTGAGTTTTATCGTCTCCTAATCTCTTTGGAGAAACATGTTACGTCAAACAAAAACGTTTAACATGCCTACATGAAATAACTTATTGAAATAAATAAAAAAAGAATAAAATTGTCATTCTGAGGTGATTTTAGGGTCTGAGTATTGGTGGTGTTAGTTTCATATGTTATGTTGATCCTGGAAAAGAAATAGAAATACGAGCTTTCAAAAAGGGGTGGAAGCTTTAGAGTTTGGGTTGGTTTACAATTTCACATTTATGGAGATTGGCGTTTATTGTTCCATATTTGGATTGCAATTTACATTGTTTTAGCTTGAAAGTGTTTGTGAATTTGATGAATACTCATTGCTACTAAATTTGATGAAATTTTTGGTGAATTTGCAAATTTGGGATCTTAAGGGTGTTTTGGAAGTTTTGGAGAAAATTATCTAGATCAAGGCTGGTTTGAAGCTCCATGGGGTTAGGAACAAGAATTTCGCGATTTTCAGATGAGTAAGATCATAATTTATAAGTTCAATAAATGACTTTATTTAAGTTCAGTTTAATGGAACATTTCTAAGATTTTCACCATGGGTTTTCCAAATCAGAGATTTGGGTGGTTTTATGTTTGTTATTGAGTCTGAGTTTCATCAGTTTAGTGAGTAGAACATCCACTTTTCAAATTTGATTTATTGGAATTTCAGAGTGTGTGAATGCTATTTGAGATATTGATGCAAATTTGAAAGTTTGTTTAGTAAGTAATATTTGGAAATGATATGTTGTAAGGCCACGTGGTGTGGAAATCTACCATGTTAAATACTGACATTTCACATAATTGCATGAATGCAGAAAAATGTAATAAGGATCATGATTTCTGCTTTGAGTTGTGAAATGACATATGACCACGACTCTATAACTGAGCATCCATTACATGTATTCGAGTAGTCATGTGAACATTTCAGATATGGTGTTTACCAATTGAATTAATATTAAACTTGTATCATTTAGACTATATTTTTTCACAACTCTAGCCAGATGGATATGCATACTGTGTGAGTAAATTTCACTCGTTTAGCACTAGGAACTATGTGAAACCTTGGTAGGGAGTAGCACCGTGGTCTTGACATCGTGGTTGGATATCTCATCTAAGAAAGAAACTCCCGTGAATAGTTGATCACTATTTCAGCCTTGAGGGTGTTTGATTCCCCATCCAAGAAAGGAACACATGTGAGTAGTCAATCACTATTTCGGCCTTGAGGATGATTGGGCTTTTAATTGGGTTGAATGTACCAGATCCGCACTATGACTTGTGATTGGGCAGTACGACCATTCTTCCCTGGCAATGGGTATGTCCTAGAGGCGACACCTCACTTGGGAAACATACCTGCCAGGATTTATATCGGTGTGGGTATAGAGGCATGTCAGGGTGAGACATGCTCGACAAGGTGGACTAGGTGCGATTGTGGAAAAATATATTATATGACCTCATGTTAAATCTCATGTGCATATTTAATATGATTTAACAGTTAAAATGAAAAGTGGTGGTGCGTTGTTAAGGTTTGTAATTCATTCAAATTGTTGTAGTTGTTATTATGTATTTTATTTGGAGATAGATGCTTTGGTTCTTCTCATACCAGCTAGTGTTGACCCGTTGCATGTTTTGTGGCAAATGGTTGTACCTCTACCTGGGTGCCTGCAGAAGGCGTCGGGTGATCAAGTGGTCGTTTACATGATCAGACAATTGAGAGGTAGTTTGAACTCTCAGGTCAAGGTTTTGCTTGATTTAGTTATTTTTGTTGTGTGCTAGTAGGTGTAACCATTTGGCAAGTAAACTAAATGAACATTTAGAATTATAAAAATAATTAGGGTTGCATCGCTTCTCAGTTTTCGAGATATTTCGGTGTCTTAGAAATCGGGGCGTGACAAAAAAAATATTAAATTGCAACTTAGTTAACTTAGCAATCTGAAGAAATTATAATCAACTGTCGTCAATGCTTTTTCTTACTTCTATCAATCTCCTTTTCATATTGTACACCATTAATAAATCTTCATTTGCAATATATTTGAATTGTTTTCGACTATAATTTAACAATTGAAATTCTAAAAAATTTTCTTGAGTAATTTGTCAAGGCTGCCCAATGTCACCATATTTATTTGTCTTAGTTACGAAGAACCTGAATGTCATGTTTAAATGAAAGGTGGACCATGACTATAACTTACACCACATATGTGAATATCTTGTTATAACACACCTCTGTTTTGTGGATGATCTGATAGTTTTTTTTTTCCGTCATTTTTTTCATTCAGAGGTAACAAATTTAGCAAAAGCACTTGCAAGTGTTATTGCTGAATTCGGGAAAGCGAGAACTTCGGGTCAAACTGCAAAAGAGCTCACTCTTTTTAGTTGGTATTAATTTGGCCCTTCAAAGTCAAATAGTGAGCACCTTCCCTTAATTTTAGTGTAGGTACTTTGCCAGTTAAATACTTAGGGCATGTTTGGTTGCTCAATGGAATGGGTTTGACCATTGTAATGGTAGTGACCACTACAATGGTTTAAGTCATTCTTGTGTTTGGTTTGGCATAAAAATGGTGTAATGGGAATGACCTCATTACAAATTTCATTGTAATGGACATTCCTTCTCAACACCCTATGAATGCTCATTAAAATGTCCATTGCAATGGTCAATCCTCCATTTGTTTTATTTGCCCTCCTTACCTAACATAGATGCCTCCTTAACCACCATAGATCCAAAATCCATGGTTAGTAATTGAGGGCATAATGGTAAAGACATAAATCATTCTCGTTTTCATTCCATCAAGTAACCAAACATAGTAATATTCTCATTTTCATTATCATTCACATTACCATTCTCATTCTATTGGGTAACCAAACATGCCATTAGGATTACCTCTTGTAACAGAGAAGATGAATTAGGATGATTGTGCTCCGCTTCTCATTGAGAACAAAATGACCTCATGGAAATGATGTTTTTATCATATGCAGGAATGTTACTTATCAGAGTGGTCCTAAATAGCATGCAGTTGTATTGGAAGGTATTGAGTTGGGCCTCTACTTGGCTATTCAAATAACCCCAATTCTAACGGTTGAGGGAATGGGCGAGGAAACCAGCGAGGGATGGAGGGAGGACCCTCCATTTCCCTCGCGATGCGTGCCTTCCCTCCTCTACACGCATCGCAAGAGGGATGGAGGGTCCTCCCCCTCCCTCGCGCGTTTTCTCGCCAATTAGACTGACTCTTCAAATAATATTCAACCAATCACTATTGGCTCAGACCTTTGGAATGCATAATTGGCAGGCAATTCCAGTTCTCAGAACGATGTGCAACTTTAATGACAAAATTGAAACATTTCAGGAAAATAATTCATATGCAGGGAAACGAACAAGGCAACAAATCACTTGACAAAGCTGGAACCAACTTCGTAATTTGTTCAATTTACTCCAAGCTCCTTGGCAGAGGACATGAAAAAATTAACTGTTCATGAAGATGTGTGGGGAAAGCTATATGACGCATGTAATTTTTTTCTTCTTCTTCTTTTGGTTGATGTATTTATAAAGGATCGAGTCCTTAAAATCTCATTCGCTCTTAAAACATAATAATAATAATAAAATCTTCAATAAAATAATGTTCAGCTATATGTCATTCCCATGAGACATTTTGGAACAAGATGAAAGTTTTGGTATAAGGCCTGTTTAATTATAGGTTAGTTTAGAAGAAATTTTTTTTTTTTTTCATAAAGGGGTTTTTAGACATACACACACACAATTGGACTTGACCATAATACCTCCCTAAATGGATGGAATCCTCACCAGAGTAATTTTACTTGACTATAATGTCCTTTGATTGATATGGATAAAAATGTATGTCAAACATGTGACCCCAACACCTTTATATTAAAATTATAAGTTGCTCATCGAATCATTCAAAACTCAAAACTCAAAGAGAAAAAAGAAAAAACCCGATAAGTTTTTGCAGAATTAAAATATCCACTTTTCACATATTTTAATAGAATACTAAAAATTACAATGTGTACGGTGCAAATGACTTAATTTAATTTGTAATTTGAAAAGGTATTCTGTTAAAATATGCACAAAAAAAATGAATAAAAATTTACGTTTTTTTTGGAGTTTAAAAAAAGTGCACCGTACAGGTTGCAATTTGCAAAGTGCATCCTATTAAAATATGTGAAAAAAGTGAATATTTTAATTTTCCTAAAATTTATTCTTTTTCTTTTATTTTATTTTAGGTTTTGAATGATTTGAGGAGAAACTTATAATTTTAATATGACAGTGTTCGGGCGACATTTTCGGCACACATTGTTTTTAATCGTCAATTAAAATAAATTTGGTTAGATTTCATTTGTTTCGAGGGGGGGCGTGGGGGATGTATAAATTAGTTTAGGGTATATGTCAAATTTAGATTAGTGAATGGGAGGGTTTGTCTAAAAACCCATTCTATAAATGTGAAGCATGATAACAAATACGTGTAGCATAAATACAAACTCTTATTATATATTAGGTTTAATGATCTTGAAAAATTTAACCATTAGGGTGTGTTTGATTTTCGGAAAACTTCTCATGGAAAACAAAGTTTTTAATGAAAAAAATTTGTGGTAAAGTTTACAATAGGGGTGGGCAAGAATCCCGATCTCGACCCGTTTCGGTATGGTCCCGAACCGGTTCAGACCAAGACAAATCAGTTTACACTGTTTTTATCCCGGTTTCGGTCCCGAACCGGTCTGAACTGGGACGGAACTTGTTTTAACAAAAATAATCCCGGACTGTTTCGGTTCATCCCGATTACTGTAGCACTTCATATCTAAATTCAAGCTCAGTTATTAGAAAACCAAAGCCCAACCCAATGCCAAAACAAACCCTTCTCCTTAGGTTTTGACTAAAGCAAATTAGCAAAGACAATAGGGCAGCCGCATCGCCTTTCGCCTCCAACCCTTTTTCTCTACTCATCTCGCCTCTCGCAACTCCAACCCTTTTTCTCTACTCATCTCGCCTCTCGCCTCCAACCCTTCATCTCGCCAGCCGCATCCAACTGTTACTGAAGCTTCTCTTACAGCCAGAGAGAAGGAGAGTAAACACAGTTACTTCTAGGGGTGAGCATTCCATCCCGCGAACCCGATCTCGTCCCGATTTTTCCGGGTCTTAATGGGATTGAATAATTTCATCCCGATCCCGTCCCGTCTCGATCTAGAATGGGATGGGATGGGATGAAGATTTTCAATCCCGCCAATCTCGTCCCGTCCCGAGCTAATTTTTTAATATTTATTATTAATATTTTTATTTATTTATTTTTATTCATATAAACTTACAGATGACTGACAGAAACTCATGGTGTTTGCAGTGGTAACAGAAATGTTACTTTAAGAATAAATATTCATTAAGCAAGAGAAATATAGCAAATTGTTGCTTGGATTCCCAATAAAAGTGGCTCCAATTATTTAACTTCCAAATATTGATAATACCCAAGTGAAAATGAAAAATAACAATCAACTGAGTAATACATATTTAGAAGGGAACATTCAGGGGCGGAGCCAAGAATTTGAGATGCCCCGGGCTGTAAAAATAATTTTTTTTAATTACAATATATGTATTGATGGTAAACCATTATGAATATGTTAGAGCATCACCAATATGTCTATATTTCTTCCCTAACAAAAGATGAAACGTCATTTTGTTAAGAAATCATGAATTTTGTTTCCCACATTAATGAAATCGTAAAATCAGTTGGGAGGTCATCACAGTTACACAATACTCTTAGTGGGTCCCATTTATCATGTCATTTTCTAAAAGTCAGCCCACTCGACTTCATTGTTAGGGGATTTAGTGGCTACCCTTATATTTGCATGTCACATCTATATCTAATTATAAGAAAGTTATTTTTCACGCTCTTATATGATGATAATCTTCGCAGCAGTCACAGGCAACACGCTGATCCCGTCCCGAACCCGTTTGGGATGGGACGAGGCCGGAATGGGATAGGGATGGGTATATCTCGTCCCATCCCATCCCGTGCCCACCCCTAATTACTTCGTTCCAAAACAAAAAACAGTGGCTGAGGAAGCGAAATCTAGTAAGTTTTATTGCTTTCTTTCAAGTTTGTTTAAGTAAAGAAGAAGAAACTAGGAGAAAAAGAGAAAATTAGGCTATTATGTGGTTGCTCTAGTGTAAGATGTAAGGACTCGAAGCTTAATGAATGGGTTTTAATTTAGATAGAATAATGATTAGGTAGCAAGTTTAATCATTAGGTTAATTCAGAGAGGTTCACTATTATCAGCCTTACCAACATCTCTAATCTGTAATTTAATTAAGTTTAGAAAACAAATAACAAAGTAGATAGATAGAATGGTTGGGTGAGACCTCCCTCTCTAATCTCTGTCTCCATCACACACAGCTTAAGCTTAGCTTATCTTTCATTTTTCTAAATATAGTTGTTCATCAACAACAATTGTTTGATTGGATAATTAAAATGAACGAAAGTAGGGATTTCAAAGCCTTCTGTTAATGGTTCTCATTTTGGCAGCATGTTTTTCATGTTAGGCTGCCTTTTATTCATTTTAGCACATGCAAGTGGATTATGTTAATAGGCTGATTTATGTTTTGAATGACTTTTTTCATTTATTGGTTTGTAAACCTACTATTGAATCACTATGTGACATTTTACTTGATCTCTATTATGTGAACAACTAGGTCCATTAGGTGACATTTCAAAGAATAATGCAACCAGCATGGTGTTCTACTTTGGTGCAGCACTGTTTGGCACTAAATTTGTTGGCAAGATGATGAAATGACTGATGAGAAAATTAGTGAGTCCCAAAAAATGATATCTACTACTTAATTTGTTTGCAACACTGTGTAATTTTGTTGGCTGTTTAATTTGTTGGAATTTGTTCCCAACATTGTTTTGTTGGCAGCACTAATTATTGGATGTTTAATAGCAGGTATGTTTTAAAGAAAAAAAAGATGATATGTATGTACTGTTTAGTTTGTTGGTTGTTTAATAACGGGTGTGTTTAACTGATGAGATGACTAATGAAAACAATAGTCAAGCCCAATAAATTGATGAAATTTGAAATGAATCATTTTGGGCCTCTGGTAAATCAAGCCCAAAAAAATTGTCTGATTGACTTAACCGGGATCGGGATAGGCCTCAACCGAGACCGTCCCAGATCGTGCCCACCCCTAGTTTACAACATAATTTTTTTCCACTGTTTGATTTTTCAAAGAAAAAATAACTTTTCCTAATTTTTCACAATTTGATTGAGAAATTTTTTTCAATAATGAATTTATTTTAGACGCATAAAAATGTAAATACTTGAAAACCAGAATTTTGCAACCAGGTTTGTAATCACAATAACATTTCAAATTTAGGACAATGTTATATTTCTCAAAATATGCAGTGTTTTAAAAATCGCTATGCGGTGGGCGGGCGGCCAGCAAGTGCCTAGCGCCTAGGGGCCTAGGCGATTTTAGATTTTGTATTATAATTTTCATAATTTACAAATATTTAGCATAATACATTAATATTTTATCAATTACTTCCAATTTAATGCCAGAATAGTAATACATATGAAAAATTTATAAACATGAAAAACTAAGCTTACATTAAAATTTATAATAGCATAAGTTGCATAACATAGAGTTTCAACAACATAGAGGAAAGAAATGTTCTTCCCCTTCTTCTTTAGGTATAGTACAAGTCCTCAAGCCAAACTTCAAAAGTGGAGCAAAATGCTTCGCTTGCAGCAGAGAAGCAGAGCGATACCTGCCGGAACACTCTTCTTCGTCTTCCCCTTCTTCTCCTTCTTCCCCTTTTCTTTTCTCTCTGTTTTGCAAAACCTAAAAATTTCGATGGGTATTTGGTCGATTGGTTTTGGTTATTTGCAACCAGAGAAAGAAAAAAAAAACAAAAAAAAAAACGCCCAGACCCGCCTAGGCGCCCTGACCGATTTTTTCCTCCGCCCAGCTACTAGTCTAGGCGTCTCTCTACCTACTAGCGCCTAGGCGGCCTCCCAGCCGCTTTTTAGAACACTGAAGATATGTATAAACATCCACAAATTGTGACACATCACCCTTATTGCAAAACCTAGTTACAACATTCTAGCTCAAATTTATCTGTTGATCTTGCCATAAACTTCACTAAAATGTGAACTATATTAGATAATTAAAATAAAATCCGTGTGCAACTTTTGATGAAAATTTATATTTCAACCGTAAAATTTATGGTGAAAGTTAGGGTATAAAACGAGTCAGATACGACTCGCATACAAAAAAAAAATGTATATAGATCCGAATTACTATACAAATATCTAGATTCAAATCCAATGTACCATTTCATACCATATTGCACAAGTACACACTCCTCATTCTCAAATATTAAAAAGATGGCTAAACTCCTAGGGGAGATTTCTAATGATGTTGCTGGTTACTTTGTAGCCGTGAGATGCCAAATGATGTTGAATGATGCTTTAAGAACCCCCATATCCCCACCAGAACCAACTCCTTTAAGATCTACATAGCCTCTCTGCATACTATCAGACTATCCCTTAAGATGTAATTGTTCACTTTTCATGGCTCCTTTACATTGGTGAAAAAAAACTGATTGAAACCATGCTCTGTTTTTCTCATGCAATAAATCAAAGATGAAATAACAATTTTTCAAGAATGAAATGAAATTTCGTTTTTGTTTATTTTTCAATGCACACAAGGAAACCGATCGATAATCAAATGATTGCGTTCCAACTCAATCTAGGGCTGCCTAATGAATGCTACACCATTTAAGCATTTCCCTCAGGGATAGGCAAGCAGTAAAACTTCACAAACGCTGACACAAACAGCTTTGAATTATCCATCAAACTATGGTCAACATGAACTATCTGATATTACATAAATTCCAATGCAAGAGTGAGCCAGTAACCAATCTGCTACCTAAAAGAAAAGACAATTAAAAGAGAAAGGCAACACATAGCTTAACCTTGCTAATACAACTTACTGGTATGGAGCTTGAATCTAAAAATATAGAGAAAAAGGATACTTCTCTAAACTCTTAACACAAAAAACTCTAAAACCACTTCCTCCATAACTATTTGCTCTCAGGAAAGTCATATGCTTATTACGTGTGAACACTATCCTAAATTTCATATGGTGATGGGAAGGGAGAGGGAGCATGTCAGCTATAACGTGTGAACACTATCCTAAATTTCAATGTGCAGATTCATTACCAGGATGCAAAATCCTTAGCTTCTAGATGTTGGTGGCGTCCAGCGGCAAGTTCAAAAATTTTCATTCACATATACCTAAAAATGCATGTTAGTTCATCTGCTTCACAAGTTAAATAAACAAGAACTAAAGCTTAAAATAAAACAAATAGTTTCTGCAAGTGCATATGCAACTAATGCATTGTAATTAACTTGCAACTCTGATGGTAGTAAAAGTATGGACAAAAAATACATTATGAACTACAGAAGGTGCCCATGGATAGACAACAAAGTTGGTTGTCTTCAAAAAGCTCAATTGGAGCCAACTTAAAATGATATCTCAGTACAATAACAGATTTATTAGTGGAATTCTATGTTTTATAGCAAAAAGGGCTACAAAATGTGCGTAAACACAAACAGAACATGTGTAGCTATGCTATTCACCATGGTCATGAATCATCATGAGAACGTTGAAGTAGGAAGTTGTTTATGAGACTTGAATAATCATCATGACCAGTTATCAACTCATCTCCGTCCTTGTCAAATACACCAAATGCAGATCCACCTCTTCCTCTATACCTTCTTCATCATTTATTTGAACTCATCAAAACTAACCATACCATCTCCATCCAAATCCACATTCTTTATCATCTCCTTGCAGTCCTCAATCCTTAGCCCTTGCTTAAGGCCCAAGGATGATAAAACAGAAACCAACTCTTACGACAGTTATCAACTAATCTCCATCCTTGTCAAATACACCAAATGCAGATCCACTTCTTCCTCTATACCTTCTTCCCCATCTTTGGTTCTTACATCTTGTCTCCCCATGGTTTCATACAACTAGAAGAACTCGTCAGAATCAATCAGTCCATCACCATTAGAGTCCAACCTTTCTACCATACTACCATAAATAAACAAAAAAAATCAGCAAAAAAATACTCACAGTCTGAAGCTTGATAGTCTTCCCATCAGACTCCAGAGTCTTAATTTTCTGCAAAACCACATCACAAAAAAATCAATCTTTAACAAAAATCAACTAAACTCAACCATCAAAACCTCACATTTCCACAAACAAACACAAAACCACTCAAGAAATCGACCCTATCGTACTAATGCAGCTACCAAAATACGAACATCCTACAGTTTCACCAAAAACTCATCAACAAAACATCACAATCCATCAAGCCCACTTCACAAATCCTCATAAAAACAAAACCCCGCACCCACTTACAGCGAATCTGAGAAGAATGCACGACTTCCCCATTGAGGAGGCCCCGATCAAGAGCTGCTTGAAGAGATAATCACTGGAATAGAACAAAAATAGGTCAAAATGTGAGCAAAAAAAATCACAAAAAAATCCAAAGTGAGAAGATGAAGAGACGGTACTATTCGTTACTCATGGTGATGGAGAGAAATGGGTATTTGGGTTTCTTCGAAGGGCTGAAAATCTGTCTGAATGAGAGAAAAGAGAAAAACAGAGAAGAAGAAGGTCTTTGTGCATATTCAACTTATGCCCCCTTAAATCATAAGCTTTCTCCAGCCCAGACAAATAGACGAGATCTGGGCGAGGAGATTGTAGGCATAAAGAGGAGAACGCAGCCACAGATATGAGATCTGAGAGAGGAGATCGTAGACATTGAGGAGAACGCAGACACATAGACGAGAGATCACATAGATGCAGAGATTGAGAGGAGAAAGAGGGGAGTTTTGAGAGAGAAGCGGTTGCAATCGAGGTCGAGTGGAGAGAGAGCGACGAAAAGTTTGACCGAGGCTAGTAAACATGTTTTGCAATCAGGATGACGTGGCATCGTTAGAAGAGTTTTTTACAACTTTGAGATACACATAAAATCTTTGGGAATTTCATCATTCTTTTCAGATCATGACACGTCATCTTGGTTGCAAAAACCTGATTTCCTACCATTTTTGGAAAAAAAATTTTACGGAAGCAAAGAAAGCGTATTGCATATATATTAATTAATTCGATCACAACTATTACGTTTCAAGTAGTGAGCTCAGCATTAAGTGTTTTGAGAATATAATTACAATACTAATTACAATTGGAAGATAAAAATCGCCTAATACTACTAATAAGAGGAGACCACGTCCAATTCATCTGCCATGTGATCCCGCTTGTCTTCATGCAAAATGATGTTAAGCAAACCCGAATCACCCAGAAGAAAGCATTTATTTCACTGATGTTTCTGGATCAATAAAAGTGCAGCTTCCGCTGCAAGACACTCTGCCATCGTGTTATCATGGATCTTCCCTGGAAAATGACAGGCTACTCTAACTAGAACTCGGCCAAAGATTGTGACTGCAAAAATCCCTATTGCTAATTGTTTAGAAAAGTCAAAAAAATTAGCATCATAAGTGACAATAACTGTATCTAGATCAAAAGTAAGAGGAACACGATTAAGCCAATTAGATATAACATTGATATGATGAGTTTTGACTGACTAGAGTTGTCGTTGAATAACCGCTTGGAGTTTAGTTTCTAACTCGGGCCATGGTCCATAGACCAGAATAGGAGAAGTATGATTTGTGTCGTTAGGCACCATCTAAGGAGTTGAGAAATTTAGAATGGAGGCAACCGAATTAATCTTAGTGATCTCGTGTCCCAATAGTAAGGTACGAGATGGACAAGTGAACCATTAGAAATTCCAGGCATTCCAAGTATTGCGAAACCTTGCGAGGAATGATTGAGGAGTAACAATCTGATGATCAAACATCGTATGATTACGTTCTTGCCAAATGGTATAAGAACAGCCGCAAATTGGGCAAGTAATTCTGCTTTTTAGATTTATGTCTATTGGATGTATTCCACACGAAGCCAAACATATGTTGAATGGTTGGTGGAGTATCGTGGGTAACTCTTTTCCAATTGATGGGAATATGGGTGAGATGCCACAATTTAAGGATTAGTGGACAGAGGAAGAAGAGATGGGTGGCATCCTTTTCGTATCTCTTGCAGAAGCAGCAAACATTAACGAGAAGAACATGAAGTTTGACTAGCTTAGTCCTGATCGGCAAGATATCATGACTGATTTTCCAAAGAAGTTGAAGAGCATTTGGCGGGGCTTTGATGCGCTAGATATCTCTAACCATAGTCGAGGGACGAGGCGAAGGAGTCTAAGCCGAAGTGGAGTTGTCGTTGAGGTCTTTAAAGAAGGCCTTGACAACACTTAGGACCAAAAACTTGTCATTCTTGTCCGGTAACCAAATAAGTTTATCAGGATTCGAAGTATGTCTGACCTAGATATTCAGAATATTATTTATGATCGGATCTGGAAACAAGGATTGAAGAAGATGAACATTCCAAGGGCCTTGTTGATCTGAATTACCAATCCAAAAACCGGACTAGATTACAGCATGACTGCGGGAATGGGACGAAAGACACAGTCTTCCACAATAAGGCCAGGCATCACCCAACAATCAGTACAAATATTGATATTGTTCCTTGAGAGAATTTTCCAAATTAGATGCTTCTTCATTCCAGCTAGAGAGGTGATATTGCCTCTCCAAGCAAAAGAGGCTACAAATGCTCGCTTAACAACTTGGGTTCAACTTCTGTCCGGGAAATAAATTGCTTTCATTCGCAAGCTGCGGGTGTTTACAGGCGCTGAAAGCATATTCCAGATATTTTTAGCCATGAGAGCCAGGTTTTTTGTTCTGGCAAGTTGGATGTTGAGGCCACCAAGAGCCTGTGGTAACGTGATCCTCTGCCAGGTGCAAGTATGTTTAGACTTGCTATCATTTACACCATTCCACCAGAAATCTTGGGCCAGGTTGTACAATTTAGTTGTGATTGAGACTGGAAACAGAAAAATTTGCATGGTGTAAATGGGAATAGAGTTCAAAACTGCTTTGATAAGAACCGTTCTGCCAACTTGGGACAGGACTTTAGCTTTCCAACTAGAAAGCTTGGAGTGGACTTTATCGATCAGGAACTGAAATCAGTTGTTTTTTCTTAGAAAGAAGAAAAGGGAGCCTAGATATTTATCCTTAGGGTTATATTTCTTGGATCCCAGAATTCTAATAATCATCTTAGTGTGTCTATTGTGAACATCAGAACTGAAGTAAACCAATTACTTGTCATAGCTGACAGCTTGCGTTGAAGCCGAGGTATAGTCGAGAAGAATGTCCTTGATCGAATGTGCTTCTTTCAAGGAGGCTCTACAAAAAATCATCAAGTCATCCGCATAGAGCAGATGGCTGATAGAGGGAGAATTCTGGCATATTCAAATACATTCGATAAGGCCCTCGCTATCTGCTTTAGCCAGTAAACGTGAAAGACCTTCGGCAGCCAGATTAAAGAGATATGAAGACAAATGATCGCCTTACCTGATGCATCTCGTCGGGATAATAGTATCTAAAGGAGTCCCATTGAGAAGGACTCTGAGCGATGTTGTCGAGACACATTGCTCAATCATCCTGATCCATCCTTTAGAAAAGCCAAGTTGATTAAGGATTTGAAAGAGGATGGACCATTCGACTCTATCATAAGTTTTGGCCATATCAATTTTGATGGCCATCCAGCCTTGTTTTTTCCGGCGACTGTGTTTCATTTGGAAAAAATTTCATGAGCCAAACTTATATTATCCGTGATGGACCGACCTTTAAGAAAAGCTTCTTGATTGGGAGAAATTATTTGATCAGGGAAAAGTTTCAAGCAATTTGCAAGGATATTAGATATAACCTTGTAAATCACATTGCATAAACCTATCGACCTGAATTTGTCAGGGTGATAGGGTTCGGGATCTTGGGAATAAGGGCGATGAAGGTTTCATTAAGCTTGGGATCCATAAGCCTGGTGCTAAAGAAAGTTTGAACCACCTCGATGGTATCTAGCTTGACTACCTCCTAGTAATGTTTGAAGAAGGTGTGAAAGCCATCTGGGCCCGGGGTTTTGGGGCTACCCATGTTGAAAAGAACATTTTTAATTTCTTCTTTCGTAGGGATGGTGAGAAAAAAACTCATTATCTTCCAGGGAAATCATAGGGGGAAAGAGGAAAATGATATCCGGGCGCTGAACATGAGCGGAAGATTAGAAAATGTTCTTGAAGTAGGTATTGAGAGTGTGATCAATCCCCTGGTGTTCTGAATGTCAAACATTTAAATCATTCTTCAGAAGAAGCATAAGATTTCATTTATGGCGCAACAGAGTTGAGAGATGGAAAAACTTGGTATTCCTATCGCCATCATGGGGCCAAGAGGAGCCTGAGTTCATTTAAAAGAGTTCCTCCTGGCGATATATAGATATGAAAGCCTATATTCAAGGACAAAGATATCATTAGCATTAGCCGCAGAGGGAGGAGCATTTTGAAGTCTGTCTAAGGTTGACATGATTTCATTGATATTAAACTTAATATTCTTGAATTCATATTTATTCCATCTAGAAAGGCGATAGCTGAGTTTTTTTGTTTTAATGTGAAAATTATGTTGTGACTGAGCATGTTGTCTACGGGCCCAAGACGAGACAGTGATCTCACGACATCTAGGGTCTTTAGCCCATATTTGAAAGAATTTGAACGGTTTAGGCTCATTGTTCACACGAGAAATCGGTTTTTGTAAGGAAATAGCTCTATGATCCGATGAGGATGTGTGAATAGTCTGAGGTAAAACAGATGGAAAAAGTTGCATCCAATCAGAAACTAAAACTCTATCTAGTTTAGCTTTAATACCATTCTTATCTTTACATTTATTATTTCAGGTAAGGTTATAGCCATTAAGAAGGAAGTCCATTGGACCAAACTTTTCCATGAAAGAGCGAAGGTGACTGAAATTGAAGTTTTTAGGTTTTTTGCCACCTAATTTATCTTCAGGTTGAAGGATTGCATTGAGATCACGAATAATCATACCAGGAAGGGGTTGTAGATCATACAAATTAGTCAAGTTATCCCAAAAAGTATGTCTAAGAGAAAGATTTGGTTTCCCGTAAACAAATAAAGCAGACCAAGTATCATGGGCAAGATAATTAGTAATAGAGCAATTAAAATAATATTTACACGAATAAAGGATGGTGAGATGAATACCTTCTTTCTAGAAAAGTGCAATGCCACTTGAAAGTCCATTAGCTGCAACTAAGACTCCGTGTCTGAATCCGAGTCTCCGGCGCAAGCGTTCCATGGAAGAAGAGGTGGCTTTGGTTTCTGACAAAAAGAGGATATCTGAATTGGACTGATGGAGCAAGGTGTTTAGATTTCAAAACGCTTTGGCAGGCCCAATGCCCCTGGCGTTCCAAGAAAGAATCATGAGAACTTGGACGACCCTTTTGCGGCGGTTTCCATAACCTGAATAACCTCGGTAGATGTTGGGAGCAGTGTGATGCAGTGACCTGATGGCTGCGAGAGATCACTAATGCATAAGTATTCAGGCGATACAATTGTTGGTGTGCACTCCACCATCAGTGGGGTAAGAGGAAATCTCTCTTGATCATAGAGGATTGAGGATTTGTTTTTAGTAAGTGACGCCCATTCCACCTATTAATGTTGTGCCCATCATTTTGAACAACCGTCCACATTGTTTCCTCTATAACCGTTAAAAAAGATGTCACCACCATAATAGGAGCCTCAGTAGCAAATATTTAAAAGGTCGGCCACGGGATTGGAGAGGAAGTCACCAACCATACACATGTCAATAAATTATCATCGTCTATAGCCCTTAAAAAAATGTCACCACAACCATCATTGAAACCATTTTCCTATTAAGCTTGTCACTAAATTTCACCATCATAAGAGCCGCCGTATCAGATATTATGGTTGTCGGTTGTACCCATATGAGCTGAGTGATAATTATCATCCATACACGTGTCAAATGAGTGAGGGACAGTTGTCGTGACGTCATTCCCGCGTGAGATAGAGACAGTAAAGTAGTTGTAAGATGCACTATGCTTAGATGTTGAAATGTCATGCTTGCCGTTATAATCGCCGTTAAGAGCATCTCCAATCATCTATTTTAGGGGGATGATTGAAAAAAATACCCCTCCAACCATCCCTTTAACTCATCCCCTATAATAGCTTTTGCCTCAACTTTCCCCTAAATTTAGGGGGAAGTTTACCATCCCCTATATTTGAAATATTAATAAAATATTCAAATATTTAAGTTTCTAAATTAAAAATAAATCAAAAATAAAAACAAAAGTATTTAAATAATAGTATAATTAAAAAATAGTTATTCAAAACCATTTAAATAATAGTATAATTAAAAAAATAAATATTAATACTAATTTAAATAATGATAAATAAATAATTAAAAATTATTAATAGTATAATTAAAAACAAATTAATACTAATTTAAACAAAAAAAATTATTAATTCTAATTTAAATGATGATAAAATTATCAATAGTAATTATCTAAATAATGATGTAAAAAATGGAAGATATATTTAAATAATGATTAAAATTTAATTATTAATACTATATATTTTTAAAACTCCCAAATTTTTTAATTAGTCAAGTTTAAATTAATAAATTATAATTAAAAAATATCTATATAATAGTATAACCCAAAATAGTAATATTATATATTTAAGTTGAAATTAATAATAATATATTTAATAATATTCTAATAATATAATTGAAACTAATTAATATAATTATATTTACTTGAAATTAATAATAGTATAATTGAAATTAAGTTGGTATAGAAAAGTTGAAGATATATTAAACTAAAGATGAAAAAGTTAAAATAGGGGATGTGGTTGGAGTGGTGAAGAAATAGGGGACCCCTAAATTTAGCTTTTGGTTAAAATGGGGGATGTTCCATCCCCCATTTTAACTTTTGCCATTGGAGATGCTCTAACACGGTGATGGCTTGCTGAACGGCAGTGAAAGACGACGTTAAATTGAGGCTACACGGGTGATTGAATAGTGATCTGACGTTAACGGCCATCAAGACAGCCATTACTAACTTAACGGATTGATGAATTGCCGTATTAACTGTCATATTTAATGAGTAGTAATCAGGATATTCCGTCATAACGACCAATATCTTCCAAGGGACAGTTGACTTAACCAGCACTGAAGTGATTTGACGGCTCGCGGTGCGAGGTGTTCCCTTTACTCCAACTGAAAGGGACGACATTAAATGTCGTCAACAAACCACCACTACTAATAAACCAATCATAAATTCTAGGGAGCGAGGGATGGGTGTAAGCACCCATCCCCCTCGAGATAAGCCAAATCGCCTCGAGATGCGTGACATCGCTTATCTCGAGGGGGATGGGTGGTTAGACCCATCCCTCGCTCCCTAGAAGGGCTCTAAACCAATTAAGAACCATTCTGGCTGCAAAGTGGTATTGCATTTACGCCTAGTGGTACCAATTTTGTCACAAGGTGATTTCATCTTTGATGCATCCGTCAGGAAGAGTGGTAATATAGAGCTCGGATATGCCGGTACCAAAGGTGGTTTAATATAGTGGATCTGAAGAGCAAGCCTCATATTATATTTATGCATTCTGCTGCTTCTGATGTTGCAAGGGAAAAGGACTCCTTCGTCCTCATGGCTGTAAATCACTCCTTGATGGGGTTTGAGTCCGTCGGGGAAAGGTGGGCAAATTGAGAAGTAGAACCGATAGGCATGGCTTGGGTATGAAGAGATCTGAAAAATTCTGATAGAATTTCGATTTGTAAAATTGGTACCACGGAGCCCAAATGAATCTATGAATAAAGAGAAATAACAATGGTGTGCTTGATAAATGTTGAAGCATATACCATACTTGAAGATGACCATGGTATAAGGATAAGGATATGGTGGGTGTTGAGAGGAGGAAGACAATGTTGCATATTCCAGAGTTTTGAAGGTAATGTTACTGAAATAGCTGTTGGAAGGAATAGTACTTGTGAAGGAAAGAGAAAAGGAGAAAATGGATTGTCGGGGGAGGGGGACGAGGAATTAGAAATGGATACGCATCGCATCGAAAATCTGCAGAAAACAAACAGAAGAAACAATAAAATACAGCAAATTATAAATTCAGGGGGGCTTGCACCATGGAATAAGGAAGGTATGAAGAATGGAATTTTTTGTATTTTGATAGAAGAAAGAAAAGATAAAAGGGTAAAAAGATGAAGAGAGTTGAGAAAAGGAGGATTAATAGTAAAAAAAAAAAGGCTAGAAAGAGATAGGGTGAGTGATAAACGGGAAGGATGAAGAGAGTTGAGCAAATAAGAGAGATAAAATGAATAATAGGGATTTGGGCGAACAATCTCAATAGGATCTATCAAAGAAATTGCGATGGAAAGATAAATTTCGGTTCGAATTTGCTGATAATTGAAACTCGAAAAATCGAAAAACTTCATGAACCACGAAAAAATCGTCGAAAAAACCACAGGAAAACTCTCACCGAAAACCCCTTAAACTCTAGTCTCTCTCATCACCCCTTAAACTCTAATTTCTCTCCCCACCTCTGATGAAAAGTTTTCTTTAGTAGACCCTAAGTAAAGTTTTTCTACACGAAGTGGGTAAACTTTTCATAGATGAACTTTTTTACCTGACCCAAAAAAATCAAACACCTAAAAATTAAATTTTGAAGGAAAAATTTTCATTTTCCCTAAAACACTTAAAAATCAAACACACCCTTAATCTAAAATATTAACACCGAGTAAAGATGAAGGACATAGTTATAGTATTTTGTTAATTTACTTAGTGCCCATCCTGCTTGTATTGTCTCGTCACATTTTCAACCCATAATTGCATCGAACTCCATTGAACTCCTTTTACACTTGGGTTTTGTATATTTAAGGAACCTTCTACTCCCTTATAAATTTTAAAAGTAGTTGATTCATTCATTGTAACACCATTCGTACTACTCGAGAAAGAATAATTTGAAACTTTACATATTATAATTACAATCAAAACATAATATGAAGAGTACTCGTGCCTTCTGTTTAATTTAGATGACATAATTTAATTACTCAAACTTCATATAATATAACAATATTTAGAATAAGTGCAAACTAATTAAAATAAAAAAAAAGGATTCATAAAAAAAAACTCTAAACTTCATACTTGTAAAATTGTATTGCCATTTGTTCTATTAGACAACCGAAATGAATAGTGATTGTATCTAGCTTCAACCTGATTTTGGATTTTACATTTGGCCCTTCCAAATTCATAAATTTTACAATCATAACCAACCACTCTCGAACATTAATTAATTATATCTACATCCCTAACATAATTTAATTGAAGCCCCCAATTATTTATAAACCATAAATAGGCCAATTGAACTTTTGGATTCCCATTTTGCCCTCCACATTTCATATTTTTTATAATCAAAACCATCACCTTTAAGCATTGCTTAATTATACATAAACCCTTAATATAATTTATTTGATGCCTCATTATCTATAAACTATAAATAGACACTTACAATATTGAGAGTGTAATATTTGGTTACAATATTTTGCTCCATAATATTCTTTACTCCATAAACTATAAATAGACACTTACAATATTTTACTCCATAATATTTGGTTATAATTTATGATTATTTTGCTTAGAAATCTTTAGTCAAATCTCTTTAATTTTAATTTTTACTTATTATGGAATTTTTAGAATAAAATAAAAAATAATGAATATACGCATACGTAGAGCGCGCCCAAACCCTAGCATATACATTAAATAAAATGGCAATGTGCACGCTATTAAAAATAAGTAGAGTTATTTTCTCTCTGGGACCCAAAAGTTTATGCATATTTTCATTTGCATGCCAAAGTTTCCATTAAGTACTACTTGGGTACCGTTTTGGATGAAACCTAAGTGTCTCACTAATTTGGCATGCCAAATGCAACTTAGAAATAAAATAAGTAAAATAAAATAAATCTAAAATCCAATAATTTTGTGAATACGCATATTGAAAAATCCATATATACATAAATTTATAGATAAAACTTATATGTCGGCTAGGTGTAGGTAAATCAGATGTCTGATGGTTAAGATTTTTGTGATATAGTTGATGGAAGGACTTAGCTTGTACTAACTCTTCTTTTCGAATCCTTCGAATAGACACCGTCCCTGATGGCCATCCAACAACTTTTATTGATATTATGCGGTATTTCGACATTGTGAGTTCTTGACAATCAAAATTTTGGAAGGGAATGTAGGTTTCATTTATAAAATTAAATTTTTTTGGTTAGAACATATTACGTCTAAAACTTTTTGAAACAAGTACACATGCTTATCAAACAGTTAATGTGTAATCCTTGGAAGAATAGCTATAACAATAGTGGGTTACCAGCCTACCAAAAAAAAAAAAAAAACGCTATTCACCTCCCACTTATGTCACTGAAAATTAAATTAAAATGCAGCACAAAATAAAATAAATATCTAAACTACTATAGAGCCCATAGGATTCCACATCATGCATGCAAGTCAATAGGGCTTGGGATTGTGGTATTGGTTAAATGTTTCACCTTTACTTTTCTGTTGTGAATGCAACGGTTATGATAGTAATAGGAAGCTAAGCAATTGGAGTTGTTTCCCCATCAACTATGTAACACTAATGGAGTGTGATGCGTCCAAATCTCATCCTCCTGTGAGTTTGACCTGCAAAATAGATGTTAGACTGCCAATGACCATCTTTTTGGTGGCTGAAGACACTCTGATGCTTAAGCCAGCAACTCTATTTAAAGAAAGAAGTAAATCTGGACAAAACTCAGTTAAAGTTGCATACATTTGTCGAATGTTCCCTTACCTTTTATAATGGTCGCGGTTAATTCTCTGTGTGACTTAAGCATGTGAGGTGCAATGCAAAGAGGCGTTTCTCATAACAGTCTCTTCTCTTATGGAGATGTGTCCGTGGAGGCATAACTCTTTCCACTACTCTTTTTTGTGCAACGTTCCTCTTATATTATGAGAGAACTTGTGTTGGGTTTGGATTTGGGCTTTGATTCCTTAGGGACTGAATTTGGGCTTTGATTATGTTTTATTATAGTGGGCCTTGCATGGGCCTCTATGGTTGGCTTTAACCTTGTTGGGTTTTTCGAGCTGGCCCAATAGATGGGATGCCAGATCATCGTGATGGATGTTCTCTACCACGTGTATGGCCATGATGTCGGTCTATTTTGATGTATCATCAGATACTCCCCCCTTAGTTAGTGTTTTTGTTTATGTATCCACTTACTTCGTGATGGTTAGTATTCCAATTCTATCATTGTTTTGAACTTAATGTTGTTAGCAACTTTTGGTCGGTCGTTCGTCTCGATCACTTGTCTATCCGTTCGTTTTCGTGCATATTTTTTAGAATTTCACGCTCCACTATCTCGCACGTCGCCCCACAAGCAGTTTCTTCATTGTTCGTTTGTATAAAAGAGATCGTGACAGGTTTGTTTCCATATTTACGCCATCGTTGATATTAAGGTTGTTTATTCTTTTCATCGTCTTCTTCCATTTTTTCTTGCCTATTCTCGATGTCTGCCTGTGACTTGTTGGATGATGAACAACTTGCTATCTGCGAAGCTCATTTCTCTCCCAAGAAGGATTCTCAGGCGACCTTGGATAGTGTCTGTTTCGACATACTCTTTGCCTTCTGACCTTGGGATCATTCTACCTCGTCGTACGAGGAAGGGGTATATTGCATTCTACCCACGTATGTTTCATTCCGATTTTTTATTTCCAGTTCCAGAGTTATTCTGGGCTTATTTAGACTTTCTAGGTATTCCTCCTACTCAGATGAGCCCTAACGGTTGGAGGGTTATGGTTTCCACATATACAAGAACCATCCTTTATGGTATTTCTTTGACTGCTAGAATCTTGTACTCGGTGGTCGGTCTGTTGGTGACCAAAAGTACTTGGCTTCTTCGTTCTTCTGCGTGTTTTGACAATCTTAACAATGACATCAGGGGTAATGGATTGGTTATATGCTTCTGTCCATTCTTGCTATTTCGATTAGTGGGGTCGGCAAATAGTAAGGTCTTTTCGGGTTCCCAACAAGCGGAGGGATCTACAATTAATTGCGGATGACCAAATTATTAGCGAGCGTCTTTTGCAGCTTCCTTTGGTTCATTTGGACACCTTTCTTTCTGATGTCATGGTGGAGCGCAACGGTTTGTATAGTATGAATGAAACATAACGGGTTTTGCTAACTGTGAGGCAAGTTGTGGAGATTTTTGTCCGCACTGCCCTTATCGATGGTGGTAATGCTGTCGTTGATGGGAAGTGAACTCGAATGTTACGGATCTTAATGCTCCTGTTAGCGTCGACACTACTGGTCCGACTTCCAAGAAGAGAAAAGTTCTAAGGCCCGTTAATCTGTTGAAGCGGTTGTTCATAAGTTCTGATCGTGTTCCGAAAGAAAGCGACTCATCCATTCTACTCGTCGTGTTTTACTTTATTCGAATTTTGTTGATAGGGAGCCTGCGAGGGAGGATCACTTATCTCTGCAAGAAGCTGAAGAGATGAAGTTGGCATTGGAAAGGAGCGAAAAATAGACCATTTGCCCGCTGGATGATGGCAAAAAGAGGCTTTTTTCTACTTATGGTGGTCCTGACTCTACCAAGTGCTCCAATGAGGATCTTAGGGCCATCGATGATAAGATGTTCCAACTGGCATTTGTTCAGTTTAAGGAGCTTGGTAGTCCTGATCGAGTTCTCGAGGAGCAGTCTCCTAGTTATCTTTATTTTCCTGTTGATGATGTTGTGGAGGTCCCACCTTCTTCTGCCAGCTTAGGTTCTTCTACCCTCGTTGGGATTGCCACTCGTTCCGCTTCTGATGTGGTTACTATGCAATGATAGGGTGATGATGGCTCTCCTGACGTTTCGTCTTCTTTCCAGACTGTTGGTGGTAGTTCCTCCGTGCTTTCAAATCCCCACGTTTTTCATTCACGAATTAGTTGGACAAAACCTACCCCTGAAGAGATTCGGGTTAAGTCAAACGGAATTTTTTGCTGGTTTTCCAAACTTGATGTGCAGGATAGTGTGTGTATGCTGATCAACGAATGACACAGATGGTTGGTGGGGAGGCCTTCGATGTCTCTGTTGGATCCGGGCATTCATCTCGATGATGGCCTTAGGCATATAATGGATGGGATAAATCATCTTGCCTACGCAGGGGTGATGGGTTCAGGTTATCAAGGTAGTCGTAACTTGGTGGTTTCTCTGGAGAGAAAGTTTGTTGTGCTGCTTGGAATATGTCAAAGCATCCGGGGTTGCTCAAGCCTCATTGGTCGAAGTAGAGGGTGTACGGGATCATTATTCAACTAAGCTCGAATATTTATGAACTGAATTAGATGATGTTTATGCACGCTTACACGATGTGGAAAAGGAGTTGGCCACTGAGAAGGCAAATCATGATGAGGCTGCGTGTGCCGTGATAGAACACTCTACCAACCGCGACATTGTCGAGAAAAGGGTGGAACAATTAATGACTGCACTTGATGAGGTCAAGGCAGATACCTCCGCGATGCTTACCACTGTTGAGGGTCAACTTATTGCGGCTAATAATGAACTTGCTTTTGTTAAATATAGACTATTCATTATGGAGGTGGCTGATTGGTAGCGAATTGTTGATGGACGGAGTTAGCTTCTAGACTATATTGAGGGTCTTGGTGTTAAGTTGTCTCAGTACTGTCACTTGGTCTATCAGACCTTTGAGGACGAAGATTGTGCCAAAGACCTTTAGGACGATCCAACAGTTGATAAGCCATTGCCTCCTCCTCTTGATGAGAAAGCTTCTTCTAGTGATGCGGCTACCCCTCGTATGTCAGATGGTGGTGCTGTTAATGATTTTATGGATCCCTCGACTTGACCTCCCGTTCCTTTACTTTCTTCTTTGAATGTAATAGAATAGTTTTATTAAAGAACATGAATTTTCTCCTTGGTGTTCTTATTTTTCTTCGTAGTCGTAGTTCGTCTTTTTGACTCATTCGTGTTGCTTGTACCTTTTATATGTCGGTCATGATTGTCGAAATGATTTGCACCGTGTATCTCCAGCTTTTATTTTTACAGCTGCATTTTTTTATCTTTTTTGAATTTCGTTGATCTGAATTCTCCTACGCTCCGACATGTCTGTCTCAACCTCGTGTTGGATGTCTCAAAGCTTTTATGAGAAAGCTGGTTTGTTCGTTCGTCTTTTACTTCGTCGATCTAGCACGTTAGTTGTCTCATTTTTTCATCATTTGTTTTGCTGGTTTGATGCTCTAATCAAAACGAATATGTTTTTTCGAGTTGGCTTATTTGTTCAACTTTTACTTCGTTGGTTCGACTATCCAATCGACCCAAAGTTGTTTCATCCGACTTTCACTTCATTGGTTCGACTCTCAGTCAACTTGAAGTTACTTTTATTTAGTTGACTCGTTCATCCAGCTTTCACTTTGTTGGTTCAACGTTCTAGTTGACCTGAAGTTACTTTGACTCGTTCGTCCAACTTTCACTTTGTTGGTTCGACATTCTAGTCGACTCGAAGTTATTTTTATTTAGCTGACTCGTTCGTCGAACTTTCACTTCATTGGTTCGACGTTCCAGTCAACCCAAAGTTACTTTTATTTAGTTGACTCGTTCGTCCAACTTTCACTGCATTGGTTCGACGTTCAAGAGAAGTTACTTTTATTTAGTTGACTCATTCGTCCAACTTTCACTTCGTTGGTTTGACGTTCCAGTATATCCGAAGTTATTATTATTTAGTTGACTCGCTCGTTCAACTTTTACTTTGTTGGTTCGACATTCCAGTCGACCTGAAGTTACTTTTATTTAGTTGATTCGTTCGTCCAACTTTCACTTCACTCGTTTGACGTTCCAATCCACCCAAAGTTACTTTTATTTAGTTGTTGTGTTCATCCAACTTTTACTTTGTTGGTTTGACGTTCCAGTCGACCCAACCCGAAGTTACTTTTATTTAGTTGACTCGTTCGTCCAACTTTCACTTCGTTGGTTCGACGTTCTAGTCGACCCGAAGTTGCTTTTATTTAGTTGACTCGTTCGTCCAACTTTTACTTCGTTGGTTGATCAGACCAAAAGTTTATTATATGCATCCGACTTGTGTCTTGATTTCTTTTGGCTTTATATGTCGATTGTTTTGCGTGGCTAAGTTTTGACGCTTTTTCCTGCGTAGGATGATGATTCCGAATTTGTAATTTTATTGATATTCCCTTTTGGATGTTTCGACCATTCCTAACGGTTTTGTTTTTCTAGAGCAGTTACGCTACATTATAGCGTGATTTGCTTTATCCTCTTGATCATTGCTTGGTTGATGTCTATCCTCGTGTTAGAGGTTCATGCTTTTGTTGTTTTTTCTCGTTTAATGTATGTCCTCAGTGATCCGCTATTTCTCCTATTTCACTGTTCATCAAAGTTAATTGACTCGAAGTGTTTCCTGATTCGGTAGCCAAACAATATTGATTTGACAGATCATGCCCACATTAGTGCCAAAGTGTCCGATCATGCTCACGTCAACACATTGTTCGGCGTCCCCTGCTGAGGTTTGATCGAGTTCGTTGTCATTAATTCTTTCATCGGTAATTCGGATTGGACTTGCATCCGTCGGTAGGGTCCTTGAATTGTGTGAGTTGATTGGTGCAAACATCTTCAAAGTGTTAGTACTCCTTCTTCGATATAGATTTGCTCGAGCCTTAGGTTTTTTTTGCTTGGGTGGATCGTTTTGGCCCCCCTGGCCATGTAGTGTAAGGTGTATATTAGTTCCCTAGATTATTATTTTGATCATGTGGCAGCGGTGTCTGCCTTTTCTTTTCCTTTGAGTTGTTTGTCTGGCTTTCTAATGAATTCGTCGAGTCGTCCTCTTTGAATACAATGTTCGATTTCTTCTTTCAACTTGTAGCAGTCTTCGGTATCATGCTCGTGATCCCCGTGGAAGGAACAATACTTGCTTTTGTCTATTTCTTCTGGGTCTCTTTTCATCCTGGGTGACCAGTTGACGTTCTCCCAATTCGCCATGTATTTCAGGATGTTGGTCCGGCTTGTCTTCAGGGAGGTGTATGGTTTGTGTGTCTTTTCATTACGCTGGTTATCCGCTCGTGTCTGGGTCGTGCTGATTGCAACTTCCTAGATTCCCGCTGGTTGGATTCTGTCATTCCGATTTTTTTTTATTGACTGCTATCTTCCTGTGGTCCATCATCTTGTTTTCTCTCTTCCTTCCTTTCTCGTTTCCTTGAATGATTTTCCCTTTTCTGTTCATTTTTTCTACTGGCAACTCATTTCTTCAAGAGAAATGCATTTTTGGCTATTTTCAACAAGACCGCCATGCTTTTTGTAGGTTCCAGGTTGAAAGCATTAAAAAAGGGCATCTCTTCAGCCCAACGGTGAAAGTTGCGACGGCTGTATTATCGCTGCATCCATCGATCATTGTCAGTTTGTTGGTGAAACGAGTGATGTATTCTTGTACGTCTTTTTGGGCTTCTGTTTGACATGGAGGAGGTAGTGTGGTTTTTTCCTCATCCGTTGAATTTCGCTGAATCTTGTGATAAAGGCGGTGGCTAATGCCTGGAAGGAATCTATTGACCTCGGTAGTAGGCTGTTGAACCAATTCATTGCCATGGAGGTCATGCTAGTCGAAAATATTCTGCACAAGATCGAATCCATAGTTTTCTTTAGTGCCATCATGTGGTGGAAGTATCTTAGGTGATCTGTTGGATTGGCGGTGCCATCATATACTTCAAACTTTGGCGGAGAGAACTTTTTCTACATGGGAGTTATCATGAGGGCGTCGAAGAATGGTGGCTTGGCTAATTCGTACAATACAATGGGATCAGTGACTCCGATTCTAAACGGGATTTCAGCAAGCGTTTCGTCACAGTATGGAGTCTTGCCCTGGAGAAGTTCATTGTTCTCGCGGTTCCCTGTTGGGGTTCTGCTAGAACTTCATCACTCCCTTGAGTTCGGTTGGTGGAGTTTTGCTGGGGCGGAGCCTGGATAGGATCAACGGGTTGAATACGCTCCTGGGTGAGTTTTTCTAGCATCATTGTCATGTAAATCATCTGGACCATAAGCAGGTCTACCCGAGGATATGTGGCAACTTCGCCGGATGTCTGAGTTGTTTGAGCTATTGCATGATGTGGATCTTGATTGTCAGGTGCCATTAGCCCGATGATTTGAGTTGCGTCTTGTTTGCAAGCTGCTTGTGATACATTGTCGCCAGTAGGATAATTATTGTTATTGTCGCCGGGTTGAGGATCTATAGGGTGTGTCATTTGTTCTGACAACTCGTTGATTGTTTATCAGATTTTGGTTTTAAAAAGGAAACTTTTCGTTCCCCACAGACGGCGCCAAAATGATGAGTCCAAATCTCATCTTCCTGTGAGTTTGACCTACAAAACAGATGTTAGACTACCAAAGACCACCTTTTTGGTGGTCGAAGGCACTCCGATGCTTAAGTCAACAACTCTGTTTGAAGAAGGAAGTAAATCTGGACAAAACTCAGTTAAAGTTGCATACCTTTGTCGAGTGTTCCCTTTACCTTTTAATGGTTGCGGTTAATTCTATACGTGACTTAAGCATGTGAGGCGCAACGGAAGGAGATGTTTCTCGTAACAGTCTCCTCTTTTATGGAGATGCGTTTATGAAGGCGTAACTCCCTCCACAACTCTTTTTTGTGCAATGTTCCTCTTATTTATGAGAGAACTCGTGTCGGGCCTGTATTTGGGCCTTGCTTCGTTCGAGCCTGGATTTGGGCTTTGATTATGTCTTCTTATAGTGGGCTTTGTGTGGGCATCTATGGTTGGCTTTCACCTTCTTGGGTTTTATGAGCTAGCCCAATAGATCCTCATGATGGATGTTCTCTGCCACGTGTATGGTTTGATGTATCATCAGAGTGGATAAGATTAGGCAAATAGTGTTGATCAATTGAGTAGGTGAAAATGTGTGAGAAAATAAGAAAATAACTCAAACAATGTTCTTTTGGATTCGCTAAGCTTGATGGCTGGTTGTTGGATAGAAACACGGTAAATTTCTCCAAAATCTCCATTTGGGGTTGAAAGTGTAGCCAAGAAAGTTTCTAGGAGCCTGGTTGAGGTAACCCATGTGAATGCAACCTTTCTATAGGTATGATATGCCAAAATCTTTATCTTTTATTTTCAAGGGTTCTGATAGTTGATGGTAAGGAGAGAAGGGGCCAACCAGTTACACTTGATGCTTTTTGACATTTCAGTTAGGATACTTGATGTTAAAGAGGAGACTTCGCAAAATACTTTTAGGTGTTAAAGAAGTTTCCCCTCAAGATAAATATCTCGGCTTTCTAGGAAAAAAATATGGAGACTTTGCTTATTTACTTGACAGTCAAATCACACCTAGCTGGTTGGAAACTTAAAATTCTTTCTCAAGCAGGAGGAACAACTCTAATCAAATTTCTCTATTCAGCATTTGTCCTATGGAAACATCTCTTACCCAAGTCCATTCTCTCCAAAATGGATTCTTTTAATAGAAAGTGATGCGTCCAAATTCATCCATGCTAATCTCAAGCTTGCAAAACGAACAACGGTGAGCCAGGAACCACCGTTGTGGTGGCTGAAGGCACTCCGATGCTTAAGTCAGGTAACGATGCAAGGAAGAATGAAGACTAAATGCAATTAGCAATGTGTATGCGTACCTTTCTTCTTCCCTTTGTTCACCTTTTATAGCGAGTGTTCCTTCCTCAACTGTCCTTGCTATCGAGGGCGTGATGGAGGGAAGAGATCCGAGGATCTTACCTGTGCATGACTGTCTCTTCGGCACTTGACTCTATTTAGGACCCAATGCTTGATCGGGTTATGAGTTGATTGGCACGACTGAATTTTGTGCCTGCAACAGCTCAAAGATTTTCGCTCGAGCCTTATTGTCCTGAGCTCCAAGGTCTGTGCCATGTGGGCTGGCGTGATTTGGGCTTGGGCGCTCAACTTACGGGTTGAACAATGGTCTAAGTATTCGTCCGCTTGGGACTGTGCTGAAGCCTTTTTCGTGTTAGGGTTGACCTATGCCATGTGTACGACTACAATTGTATGACCGATTGATGTCTCATTAGAAAGTTTTGGTGGAGAGGCACTGATCAATCTAAATCCCCTTTCCTGGCTCCTTTATGTGACATTATAAAAAACAAAATAGATGGATGTCTCAATATTCATCTTGCAAAAACAAAGAATTTGGCGTTTTTGTCCAAACATGTGTGGAGCTCTAACCCCTCTTGTTTGTGGCCTTTCATCAAATCCATGAAAATCGAACCGACGGTTTGGTTTTTAGCTCAAACCAAAAACCGAACCGACTATTATCGGTTTCAATTTATTTCAACTAAACTGAACACATTATAAGACCGAACCAAAACTGAATTGACCATATCAGTTTCAAATTTATGTAAATTGAAATACGAAACGACCGCCTAATTTTTCAGAAAATTTAGACCAGGCTTCTGATAAACTCTGATTTTCAGCTAGTCCGGCACTAACCCTTCGATAGATTTCTTGCTGGAAATATCCCTGATCCCATTGATAACAGGTTGGACCTGTGACCTCAAGGTTATGAGACTTGCGAGCTACCAATGTGCTCTACCCCGCGCTGATAGAGAATAGTTGTAAACTAGTTGATAAACAAAAGTCAGATGCGCCTCTTTACCATGTCTATACAAATAGAATAGCCCATATTACTTAAACGGACATAAAACCAAAACAACCAACTAAATTAAAATATTACATTATATTACACAATATATATTGTATATATTCGATCGGTTAAAATCACTTAAAACTGAAACGATCAAACCATATCGGTTTCAAAATTTTCTTAACGGATCCTAAATCGATCCGATCGGTTCAGTTTAGAATCTATTCGGTCGATTTAATCGTTTTATTCGGTTTTTTGTTCAACTCTAAATTATTTTTGTTCTACTAACACCCTCTCCTAGCTGATTTTAAGACAAGAAATTCTTCATTTTTCTGGAAAGGTTTGGAACCTACGATCTCTATCATGACTGAAGGTTGTCTTTGGCTAGTGGGCGATGGTTCTAACGTCAACATTTGGAATGATAAATGGATATCTAATTGGTTTCCACTCAAATTGTATGTACACCATGATACCTAATAAAATTTTCAAAATGATTCTGATTTAGTTATCATGAACAATTCTTATTTGTCTTGGAACCAAAATCTCGTGTTTAACCATTTTCTAAGTCATATTGCTGACGACATCTTAAATATTCCTGATGATACATCAAACAACCATCTGATTGCAGCCATACACGTGGCACATGCCAACCCTAGCACGGAAAGGCCTTCATCTAGTCTAAAATAAACCCAAGCTCAATGTAATCATTGTTCAACCTGTAAGTCAGGTGCCCATGCCCAATGCGGTGCAAATCTTGGAGCTTGGCCCAGGACCATAAGGCCCGAACACAAATCTTTGGGTTGTAACAAGCCCAGATGCATTAGTCCAACTCTTGGTCCAATTAAGTATTCGGACCCAACCAGAGCCAAACGCCAAAAGAGACTCAAACATGGACGAGTAAGATCTCCTCCCTCCAGCATGACCACAACAATAAAGTCAGTAAATGAGTGAAATACTCGCTATATAAAGTGAACAAAAGGCATGAGAAATGTACGAACATGCAACCCCAACTTTCAGTCTAAATCCATCATTGCTCGGTTACCTGACTTTATCATCGGAGTGCCTTCAGTCACCATAAAGGTAGTCCTTGGTTTACTGTTGTTCATTTTGCAGGTCGGAATTGACATGAACGGATTGGGACGCCTCCGTTTTGCGCCATCTGTGGAAACTTAAAACAAAAACACAAGCTCTGTTAAACCTGCAGAGTCTCGAGACATGGTCACTAGCACCAGATCCCAAGTTAACAATAACAATGTCAAGCCAGATAATGCTTTGGTCGATGAAGCCCCGCCGCAAGGCCGAATCGACCTAATTGATAAGCTCCCAAAACATCAACTTTTACACCCCTAAACATAGAATTGCTAAGTTCGATTATCCAATAAAAATATCTCATTACGTGTATTTTGTACATTTTATAGGAATTCAAGCACAAATCTCAAATCATGCTCAAAGTGGCACAATAAGGCTAAATTCAACAACTAGAAGGCCCAATGGGAGTTCACATGCATTCATAAGGACTAAAGAATTTCAATCTCAAGACCCATGAAGTCAAGCCCACAAAGCATCAACAACGATGGATCTCAAGAAAATCAACATGAAGATTTGGACGTCCACATGACCAACTTTATATAAAAAAATCTCTATAAGACATGTTTCCTTATTCAACTCCAACACCTTTCCTTGTTTCACTCAACCATGTTTCCTTGTTTTACTAACCATGTTTCCCATGTTTCCTTGTTTTACTCAACCATGTTTCCTTGTTTCATTCAAACCCTTTTTACCTATAAAAACCCCATACACGGAGTTCATAAGGGATATTTTTTCTTAGAGAGTTTTTTTGTTGTAGTTCTTAGCTTTAGATTTTTGCTTGGTAGAAAAGTGCATGTACTACTTTCTAACATCTTAATTGAAGTAAGTTCTATATTTTTGTTTTTCTTTCTCCTTTAACTTTTACTTTATTATCATTATTCATGGAAAACTAATCTCCCCTCTCTAGGGAAAGAGATTGAGTCCCATGAAGATATAATGATAGTTAGATTGTGTTTCATTTAGGAAGTAAAGTAGAACAATGAATTGTAAGAAGTATTTCGAAAAAGGCTTCATTTGTTAAAATTACATTGTATAATCATTATGTTTGAATGGGGTGATTCTCATACCCTTGAGATTTCTTTATATTCATTTTTGTTACAAGTTATTGTTTTAGAATCATATCATCTCTCAACATCTCACCATCCATTATTTTGTTCTTCTCTTTATTTTTTAAATTGAAATTCAAATATTTTCTTCTAATCTAAGTGAAGTAGTCGATAACCCCTACTTTCACTATGCATTATTGAAGTGTATTGTAGGTTGAAGAAAAAAAAAATACAAAATTATAAATATTTCTTTGATTGATGTTGAAAATCATGCAACAACATTAATGTCGGTTTTTTGGCATCAATCAAATGGCGTCGTTGCACATCACTTGGTGAAGGAAGACATTCTTGAAGATACAACTTGGGAGACAATAGAGAAGATTTTTAATTTCTTTAATTTTTCTCATCTTTATGCACGTTTTTGGGTAATTTTCAGCATATAACGGAAAGAACACAGAAGCAGACGGTTCAAATCATGTCCTTTAACGTGAAAATTTTACAGCAAATTCCGTGAGACTCCCCTGAATTTCTATAATTTTTTTAAAGATTTTTTTGAGGTCTGTTGCCTGTTGAACAAATTCGTTTGGAAAAGTGGGTGATAAAATTGAGGAATTGCCTAAGACTTGCTTGAAGACATTTTTATTTATTTATTTATTTTGTATCTATAGTTTCTAGTGAGGAAAATAGTTTATTATTTAATAATTTTTTTTAACATGCCTCGAATGGTCGAGTGCAACTTGTAATAGTTAGGCATTATTTTAGTTTTAGGTTAGAATTAATTCACTTTCAAGAAAAATAAAATAACAAACAAACAATTTTTTTTTCTGAATTCTTGACCAAGACCATTAAACACCTCTGCATCTGTAATTGTTTGATTGTGTTTTTATTTATTTAGATAGCAATCGAAGTAAGAAATAAAAAAAAAAAAAAATTGTTCTTTGAAAAGGGCTAACTTTTTTTATTGGTAGTGGACAACCAGTGGTGTTGTGGTGGAGAGAGCAATTGATTGAACCTAGGAGGAGTTGCGCTCAATAACACTTCTTTTTACTCCCACGGTGGAGACCTTGTGTCCGAGCTCACATGTTAGAGTACATTGTTTTAGTGGCTTGGGTGCTGAGTGAAAATCGATTGGACATTGCTTGGTGTTTGTTTATGTTTCTGCATCTTAACGAACTGCGTGGTTGTTTACGTTAATACACTACCATAAACAAAGAGGGCAGACCTAACCCTATTTTTGAAACTGGTGGGTTTTCATCACCCACTTCATCACTCCAACTGTGTGAAACCTAGGCACATAATAAAATCAACTAAGATTAGAGCCAACTAGAACGATGTTCACAAGACAACTAAGACCAAGGTTATTATGCTGAATTTTGTGTTGACTAAAGCTAAACGCGACGTTGGGTTTAATTATTCAATGAACTCTGGGAGGCCGCTGCCACATGGGTAACTCACCCGGTACGCCGAGTCACTAGTAACCTTCGGACTGCAAAAGGACGTGGAGTAACTAATAATTTTGGCTAGGAACACACACCCTAAGTACGTATTTGGCATGCATCGTTCTCATATCAATCGGTCTATAGAGTGGTATCACAGGTATAGTTGTTAATTAGACCACACGATCTCTTGTCACTTGTGCAATAATCTAGCTTCTTGCAAGCGTAACTCTGACCTCCTGATTTTGGACTTTGTATTGTTGAATAAAAACATTTAGGATCATCTCTTTTTTTTCATTTATTTTCTGAATATCCAAGGCAGTAGGACCCTATCTAATCAGGCAATAATAGATAACATCCTAACGACCACTGATTTTGTTAGCAATCGTCTAGGGATACTTGATCTTGTCTTTTGTCACTGTCATCTTTCCATCTCATTTTATTCTTTTTATGAAAGTTTTGGAATGACTCAACAAACGCTTGGTTCATACCCAAAATTTTTCTAGTCACCCTAATCCACTCTTTGCCTCTTCACCACACTTATCTCCATCTACCTCCCTTCACTCTCCAATGAACACTGAAATGGCAGAACGTCCAATTTTGAGAATACAATATTCCCCTTGCTGCTAACAGGCACAGATGCATTTAGCTGCCCCCTATAATGATAGCTCAATTTGAGATCTGACTAGTTATTATTAATATGTTGCCGAAGTTTTATGGGCATGATCGAGAAAGCCCATATGTCCATATTGGAAAGTTTCTTGAAGTTTGTAGCACTTTTAAGAACCAAAACATAGATGAGGAAAATGTTAGACTTCGATCGTTTCCTTTCTCTCTTGAGGATCGAGCCACCTCATGGCTAAATTCCCTTCCTGCCAATTCCATCAAATCATGGGAGGATTTAGTTAGAACGTTTCTAGCGAAGTACTTCCCCATTGGAAAGACCCTAGAAATTAGAAAAGAAATTGAGGAGTTTACTCAAACACATGATGAGATTTTTTATGAAGCATGAGACCGCTTTCAAGATTTACTCATCAAGTGCCCCCATTATGGCTTTGAAAAACGAGTGCTAGTGCAAGGTTTCTATAATGGATTGATTGTTGAATCTATAAATATGATCGAATCCATGCACCAAGGGAAATTCATGCGTAAAGCTGGTACTGATGCTTATACCTTTCTAAGTGAACTTGTTGATGATTCTCGAAAATGGACTGCCCATAGAGACTTGAACCTAGTTCTTCTAGAAAATCAATCACGTCTATTTGTACAAAAGGAAGATTCCGAACCAGACATCAAAACCTTCCTCAAGGATTTTACTAAGGAAATTAAATCTATTGTAACGAAGTCCACCTCTGAAGCCAAAAGAGCAAACTTCTAAGCCTTGTACCTTTTGCCTCAAAGAAGATCATATAGATTCTGATTGTCCTTTAACTTCAAGTGGCAATGAACCTCTAGAGGAACATTCGATCAAACATACACATCTGCAAATCGACATCACTCTAACCTTTCCTATGGTGGTGACTTTTATGAACAACCATCCAGAAGTTCAGGGAATCCTCCTGGGTTTTAACACCCTAGGCAACCTAGTGGACAAGCCCACAACTCACGCACCTATCCCAGGAGGATTCTATTATCTATTTGCAGATTTCTATTATTTAGTTGATTTCATCATCTTAGACACTAGCCTGAGCCCAAATAATCAAATTCATGTCATCTTAGGGTGACCCTTCTTAGCAACTGCGGAGGCCAACATCAACTGTAGAAGTGGTAGCATGTCTGTTTCCTTTGGGAACCTTAAAGTTGAATTGAATATTTTTAAGGACTTGCAAAGGAGAGATGATCTCGATATGATTGAGGAATAAGATGAAAAAGAAGTGTGTATGATTCGATCTTTTGAGTTTATGTCTCAATCGTCACCAGATAACGTATTGCTTCGTTGTCTTTCACATTTTGGTATGAACCTAGATATAGACGAGGCTATTGAAGAGATCCACAATATGTTGGATAATGTGCCCATAATGTATATACCTGAATCTGAGCCATTATCACTTTATCAATATGAGGAAGAGTTGTATTTCTCATAATTCTTCATAGGACAGTCACAAGAGAGTGACTCATCCACAAACACTCAGAAATCACTAGAACTTAAGCCTTTACCAAATGAATTGAGATATGCATTTCTCGATCTTGAGGAGAGTTATCCAGTGACTATTTCCTTAGATCTCACTGAGGAACATAGTGACAAGCTGTTGGAAGTCCTTAAAGCTCACAAGTTATCCATTGCTTGGAATATTCATGACATCAAGGGTGTTGACCTTATTGTCTGTGAGCATCATATTTATTTGGAAGATGAAACCAACACCTCCAGAGAGCCCCAACAACGTCTAAATCCCATTTTGAAAGATGTAAGAAGAAGTGTTGAAACTCCTGGATGCAAACATCATCTTTGCTATCTCTGATAGCCAATGGGTTAGCCAAGTCCATGTGGTTCCTAAGAAGTCAGAAATTACAGTCGTCGAAAATGAGAACAATGAACTTGTGCCACAAAGAGTGAAAAGGGGATGGAGAGTATGCATTGATTATCATAAGCTGAACTCTAATACTCGAAAGGATCACTTTCCCCTTCCCTTTATTGATCAGATGCTTCAGAGGTTTTTTTTTTTTTTGGAAAGTGAGCAGGGGTTTTGAGGGTCCCCAAACCTTTATATTAATAAAATTCGATGATGATATTCTTACTATTGTTTCTTGGAAAGTATGCTTGAGAGGTTAGCGGGTCATCCTTACTATTGTTTCTTGGATGGATATTCTTGATACAATCAAATCCCTATTGCACAAGAGGATCAAGAGAAAACCACATTCACTTGTCCTTTTGGTACCTACGTTTGTCGTCGCATGCCTTTTGGGCTATGCAACGCACCCGCGACATTTTAAAGATGCATGTCTAGCATATTTAGTGATATGGTGGAAAAATTTCTTGAGATCTTTATGGGTGATTTTTCAGTATTCGGCTCATTTTTTTTACCAATGGCTACATCACCTCTCAATTGTCTTAGACCTTTGCGAAGAAAAAATGTTTTGTTCTAAATTGGGAAAAGTGTCATTTCATGGTGAAGCAGGGCATTGTTCTTGGGCACGTTGTCTCTCCAAAAGGCATTGAAGTGGACAAAGCTAAGATTGATGTCATTTCATCTCTTCTGATTCCAAAATCTATTAAAATGTGTGATCTTTCTTAAGGCATGCTGAGTTTTATCGCCACTTCATTAAAGATTTCTCAAAGATTGCACGCCCTTTGAGTAGTCTCTTAGCCAAGGATGCTCCCTTTCTTTTTAACAAGTGCATATCTGCGTTTCTTCATCTTAAATTTGAACTAGTCTCAGCTCCTATCATCTGAGCTCCTATTGGGCGCTACCTTTTGAGATTATGTATGATGCCTCTTACTACACTGTAGGTGCAGTTTTGGGTTAGAAAGTTAACAAACTTCCTCATGTCATCTATTATGCTAGCAAAAATATGAGTGAGGCTCCACTCAATTACTTGATCACGGAGAAAGGGATGTTGGCCATTGTTTATGCATTAGATAAATTTTGTTCCTATCTCATTGGAGCTAAAGTCATTGTGTACACTAACCATGCAACCCTTACATACCTTCTCAATAAGAAGGACACCAAACCTTGTCTAATTCGATGGGTCCTTTTGCTTCAAGAATTTGATCTTGAAATACGAGATAAGTCAGATACAAAAAATGCGGTATCCGACCACTTGTCTAGGCTAACATCACAGTCATCTACTAGTATCTTGCCCATTCAAGAGGACTTCAAAGATGAACAACTTCTCTTGGTAGAGCAAAAACTTTCTTGGTATGCCGACATTGTCAATTTTTTAGCAACTGAGGAACTCCCTTCATACTGGTCTAAGGCAGATCATGACAAGTTTTTGTTTAGTGTCAAGTATTATTCTTGGGATGAGCCATATTTGTACAAATACTGTCCTGACCAACTTATCAGAAGATGTGTTCCAGAAGTTAAATAGTTGAACATTCTCTCCTTTTGCAATGATCAAGCTTGTGGTGGGCATTTCAGTTCTAAGAAAACCATGGAGAAGGTTCTCCAATCGGGTTTCTATTGGCCTAACCTTTTTCGAGATGCCCATGAGTATTGTAAAGCCTGTCATCGATGTCAACAACTTGGGCGAATAACTCGTCGACATATGATGCCTCTAAATCCTATTCTAGTGGTTGAAGTTTTTGATGTTTGGGACATCGATTTTGTGGGACTGTTTCTATCCTCCCATTGGTATCAATACATTCTTCTTGCAGTGGATTTCGTTCCTAAATGGATAGAGGCCATTGCTACTAAGACCAATGATTACAAAATTGTTGTTTCAATCATAAGGGAGTTTATCTTTAGTAGATTTGGCACCCTAAGGGTATCATTAGTGATGGGGTAAGCATTTCTATAACCGCGTCTTTGAGCATCTTGTTAAAAAGTAAGGGATTACTCACAAAGTTTTCCTTTCCTACCATTCTCAAACAAGTGGTCAAGTTGAAGTCTCAAATTGTCAAATCAAGAACATCCTTGAAAAGACTATCAATCCAAATCCGAAAGATTGGTCTTTACACCTTTTGGATGCCTTATGGGCATACCGAACTGCATTCAAAACTCTTTTAAGGATGTCTCCCTTTAGATTGGTCTTTGGTAAACCTTGTCACCTTCCTGTTGAACTCCAACATAGAGCTTATTGGGCTACAAATAGTCTAAACTTTGACCTCGATATGGCTGGTCAACAACGAAAACTTCAGCTTGATGAGCTAGAAGAATTGAGGTATGATGCTTATGACTTATCCAAGAACTACAAAGATTAAATGAAGTGGATACATGAAAAAAGCATCATGGGAAAAGAGTTTCATCTTGGTCAGAAAGTCCTACTCTACAACTCTCGTCTTCACTTCTTTCCAGGTAAGTTAAAAATAGTTGGTCTGGTGCATTCATTGTTCGCGATGTTAAAGACTACGGTGCCATCATCGTAGAAAACCCCACAAATTCCTACTTCACTAAGCCTGTTTCGGGGTGGTATCCACTACCCCTATTACGCCGGGCCAATGACATTAAACTTAGCGCTACTGGGAGGTAGCCCAGTCCATTTATGCATTCATTCATTCATAAAAAATAAAAAAATAATTTTTTTTAATAATATCTCCAACGCCTGTTTGGGGGTGATGTATTTTTAATAATACATCACCCCCACCAACTCACTCTTTTTCATTGCAGGGACAATACAAATGTTCAACAAATCACCTGAGGTAATAAGTTATAATTTTTATTTATCACTTTTCATTTCATTTGTTTAACACTAGGGATAGTGCTCTAGTTGTTTGTGGGTGGGGAGATTTATCAAAAATCATACCTCTTTTGAAAATCTTTTTTCTAAAAAATAAAAAAAGGTGTGGTATCCTAGCTATGATGAGATTGGATTACTTGATTCATTAAATTTAGGCAAAGAGATGTTGGAAGTTTATTACTAGAGTAAACATTGTATTTGAGCATTAAGAAACAAATAATTTTTTGTACAATGATCACAGATGTAGTTTGGAATACAGAAGTAAGTAACTTTCTAAGAATCTAGAAGAATAATAGTATAGACTTTAACCTTGTGAGCTATCAGACCTTTCATTTTATTCAGAGAGTTTTTACACAACTCTGAGTCATATGATGACTTAAAATTTTATTAGATATTAACTTGTTGTGAAATCTCATTATTCTTCTTTTTGGTTGATCATTGAGGATGACATATTTTTCGAGTTAAGAGAAAATTAGGTTTTGTAGTCTATTTGAGACTTATAACCATTATCAAACCTTAGAAGGTAAATCAGGCATCTCTTGTCCATCTGAACCTTCTCAAAACCATATTGCTAAACATTTTATCCAATACCAATGTGAACATTTCTCTTGGGTTATTAGATATATAAAATATATATATAAAAAAACCATTTTCCCATTTATGTTTCTGAAAAATGTTAGGAAGTTTTATGAAGAAAAAGGGGAATGCAAAATGAGAATCAAAAGTCCAAGGTATTTCAGAAAAAAAAAGGTTCTGAAAAAGGAAACAAATAAAAAAGGAGGGTTGTGAAGAAAGTAAAATAAAAGGAAGTGATTGATGAGTTCCCCATTAAGCTATTTGAAGACCCTACATTTTCAGAAACATCTCTTTACTTACCATCTACCCTACTCTTCCTCATAAAAAAAATCCAGCCAGATTCATTTTTATTTTAAAGAAGTCCTAATTAACCCTATGGTAAGGTATGGTAAGAAGTGGAGAGTAGATGAGAAAGTATTATGGTGGGTAACTCGACATTCTTGCAAGTGATCAACATTCCTTCCATGAGACTGTTATTCTCTTTCATGTCCGCTTATTCTTATGATCATGTGAGAAGTTTGAATTTTCGCATTTCCTCACATGCAAGAGAGAATATTTTATCCAAACTTAGAGTGATCATTTCAGAGAGATTAACTGGTGAGTTTTGAAGTCAAAACGACTATTCCAAAGGTGGATTAGGATGTACGTTACTTTGACACGAAAAGTTGCATTTGTTGGTTATTCACACACACACACACACACACACACCTTGTTCCAAAGTTGCTCACTTGTAATGTGCCTTTTAGTAACTAGTTACATGTCTCTTGTCTTCTATGTGGTTGAATAACAAGGATATTCTTTGAGAAAAATAGGGCACACATCATGCACAAAGTGGCACAATAAGGCTAAATTCAACAACTAGAAGGCCCAATGGGAGTTCACATGCATTCATAAGGACTAAAGATTTTCAATCCCAAGACCCCATGAAGTCAAACCCACAAAGCATCAACAACGACGGATCTCGAGAAAATTAACATTAAGGTTTGGACGTCCACATGGCCAACCTTATCATAAAAAATCTCTACAAGACATGTTTCCTTATTCAACTCCAACACCTTTCCTTGTTTCACTCAACCATGTTTCCATGTTTCTTTGTTTCACTAACCATGTTTCCTTGTTTTACTCAACCATGTTTCCTTGTTTCACTCGAACCCTTTTTGCCTATAAAAACTTCATACATGGAGTTTATAAGGGATAGTTTTTAGCTTTAGATTTTTGCTTGGTAGATAAGTGCATGTACTACTTTCCAACATCTTAATTGAAGTAAGTTTTATTTTTGTTTCTCTTTCTCAATTGTTTCTCTTTCTCGTTTAACTTTTAGTTTATTCTCATTATTCATGGAGAGCTAATGTCCCCTCTCAAGGGAACAATGAATTGTAAGAAGTACTTTGAAAAAAGGCTTTATTTGTTAAATGAATCATGATTTTTATTCGAAAGAATAAATTGTTTCCATGTCTTTTAGGATTTTTTCGATGAAAAACACAATCGAAATCCAATGATGTTTTAGAAATAAAACAATGGATTTGGTTAAAATTTGAGGAAAATGAAATTTTTTTTACTTCTTTAATCCCATAACTCAAGTCATGAAGGTTGAAAAACCATGTGATTTGAGTATTTTGGGAGAAATCGAAATTACATTGTACAATCATTATGCTTGAATGGGGTGATTCTCATACCCTTGAGTTTTCTATATTCATTTTTGTTACGCAAGTTATTATTTTGTTTTAGAATCATATCATCTTTCAACATCTCGCCATCAATTATTTTTCTCTTCTCTTTATTCTTTAAATTGAAATTCAAATATTGTCTTTTAATCCAAGTGAAGTAGTCGATAAACTCTATTCCCATCATGCCTTATTGAAGTGTATTGTAGGTTGAAGAAAAAAATAAACAAAATTATAAAAATTTCTTTGATTGATGTCGAAAATCATGCAACGACATTAATGTCAGTTTTTGGCATCAATCACCTATCGCGAAAGTGGAGCAATCACAAGCCCCAACCACCAAGGCAGTCGCGGCAGACCCCTGTATAAATCATATTCTACTCCATAGAGCCATCTCACGTGGGTAGTGGAAAGGCTTACCCATGATCGACAACCACTATCAGAGAATGGAAAAAACCTGGAGATGTCCCTTACACAAGAAGACTCCAGAGAGCGCATCCATGAAAGCAACAATGTCGCCATTGAAGATTGGAAAGTCGGCTACGAAGGAACTTAAGAGATGAAAGGGGTCGTGTGGACAACGCTCCAAATACAGACATGACCGCAGTCGAAAACCCATTTCGGCTGGGGCCGACCAATCCAGACGTCCTGTACAACCTTAGCATCCCTCATTATATGAAGAGATCGTGAATGATCCCCTGCCAAAAAAATTCATCCCCTTGAAGCTCGAGTTATACGATGGAACATTAAATCCATTGGATCACCTACGCCATTACTACCATGGGATGACATTGAAGGAAAGTTCAGAAGCCATTCTATGCAGGACTTTCCCTACCAGCTTGAAGAAGGCTGCACTGACCTAGTTCCACAGCCTTCAGCCAAGGTCCATTGGCTCGTTCTAGGTTTTGGCAAAGGCGTGCATCACCCGATTTGTGGGAAGTCAACGAATAAAGAAATTATCTGCTCAGCCTAAAACAGAATAACGGTGAGACCCTTAGGGAGTATGTGAATCATTTCAATAATGAGTTGACTCTGATCGATGGTTGCAATGACAACCTTCATCACCACCTTTACCTCTAGCCTCTTGGAGAAGACAATTCTATAACTTCCTCACCCTGGAACCACCAAAAGACATGGCAGATCTGTTGAAAAACGCACAAAAGTACATCACCCTAGAGGAGATATTGGCATCTAGGAAAGGGAAAGAGAGTGAGGCCAAGCGCTTCTCCAGGATCAGGGACAGAGATGAAGACAATGAGGAAGATAACTCTAAAAGAAAACAGAACGATAGCCATGCTGGGTCCGACCTAATGATTCCTAACAAGACCAACATCTCTCAATATCACTACTACACTCCTTAAAATTCCAGTTGTTCGACATTCTATCCACCATGAAAAATTGGGAGGATATCAAATGGCCATCGAGGCTCAGAAGAGATTCTTCAAAAAGTGATAAGAAAAAGTATTGTTCTTATCACAAGGAGATACGTCACGACACCCAAGTCTACAAAAGCCTCAGGAACAAGACCCAATACTTGGTCCAAAAAGGAAAACTTAAAGAGTTCATCGGCTCTGAGGACTGATAGCCTTGAGGAAAAAAATAGACGAGTTCGTACATGAAGCCAAATAGAGGACTCTCGATGTCATATGCGTCCTTCATGGGGTGAACGGGGAAGGAAACACTCCAATCATTCACTGAAAATGTCGATCTCGGAATTGTGATTCAGGTCCCACTACTAGGATCATCTTATCGAGCATATCCGAGAAGAAAGAGCAGCTCCGAGCCTGACATTCATGGAGCGGGACATGAGGGGTGTCTGCTTTCCCACAACAATGCCCTTGTTATTTTGGTGCGGTAACAAAATGGGAAGTAAAGAAGTAACTTGTGGACACAGACATCTCCACCAATATTTTGTTTCTAGACACGTTTTGTAGAATGCAGTTGATAGAAAATGAGTTGACACTCGCCAATAAAACCATATTCGGCTTCAATGGGGAAAACTGCTACCCGATTGGAATGATCAAGTTGCCAGTAGTCGCAGGGCAGCCAGATCTGCAAAATATCCTGACGACAAAGTTCTCAGTCGTAGACGCCCCCCTCGAGTACAATGTGATCCTAGGGTACACCATATGAGGTGGTGGTCTCCACGCAGTATCAGTGTCTCAAGTACCTTGTAAATGGTGAGGAAGGAAAAATCAGAGGGAACTAGATGAGGAGACAAAACACATTAGTCCGAACAAGGGGATCCACATGAGAAAACCCCACGTCTGGATGCAGGAAACCCATCTCTGCCTCTAGACGACAAACCTTTTTCGTGCTCGAGAGGTAGGCCAAACTTTGACAACCAGATAAAGAGTTTGTCACACATACCTAGACAACAAGGCTAATAGTAATGTTATCCAAATAGACTTTAACCTTAATAGGACACTGGCAGACCAATTAGCCACAATCTTGAAAGCAAACTAGGATGTATTCACTTGGATAATAAAGGAGATGATGGAAATTGACCCCTACATAATTACACACCAATTGGCGGTCAATCTGGACTTAAAGCCTATCAGGAAAAATAGGAGACGAGTGGCGCCCGAGCGCTACCAAGCCATTAACGAAGAAGTGCAAAGGCTACTGAATGCTGGTATGATAAGGGAGTCACGCTACCTGGACTAGCTGGCAAATATGTTGCTAAAAAAAAAGGAATTGGAGAATCTGCGTGGACTGCACAAACCTCAATAAGGCATGTTGAAAACACAATTTTCTACTGCCTCGGATTGACCAGATCATTGACGCAATGTTCAGGAAGAACCTTTTTAGCTTCATGGATGCATCTTCTAGCTACAATCAGATCAGCATGCACCCGTCGGACTAGGAATTCTATCGGTGATGCCATTCAGGTTGAAAAATGAGGGGGCCACATATCAGCGGCTGGTGAACTACATCTTCAAAGTACAATTGGGAAGACAATGGAAGTCTACATCGAAGACATACTGACGAAAAACCTCCATAATCCAGACCACCTTGCGGGCCTCTAAGAGGCATTATCTCAACTTTGCAATTACCGGATGAAGCTCAACCCACAAAAGTGCACATTTGGGGTATAATTAGGAAAATTCATTGGCTACATAGTCAACCTAAAGGGATAGAGGTTGACTCAAAATAGAATCAGGCTCTTCTCGACATGAGACCACCTACAAACATTAAAGGAGTTTAGACCATGACTGGGTGGGTAGCAGCCTTGAACATGTTTATCTCAAAATCCTTAGACAAGTGCCTCCCCTTTGTCAAGATCCTAAAAAGGAATAAGAATTCCAATGGGGCGAACAATGCGAGCAGACTCTCGAGATCTGAAGGCATACATGGGAAGCACCCAGCTGCTCTCAAAACCATTCCGGATCAGACACTCTACCTATACCTTTCAGTCTCAAAGCATGCCTTCAGTTCAGCCTTGATCCGGGAAGAGAGTGGGAAACAAAAGTCTGTCTACTACGTTAGCAGGACGTTTGATGGGGCATAGGCTAACTACCTCAACATGGAGAAATTGGCCTTACCACTAGTAACCTCCTCTAAAAAATTGAGACCTTACTTCCAAGTTCACTCAATAATAGTCTTTACTGAGTACCCACTCTAGTCAGTATTGCACAAGCCAAAACTATTAGGGAGAATGGTCAAATGGTTAGTAGAAATGAGATAGTTTGATATCCATTATGCTTCGAGAGTGACCATCAAGGCACAAGTGCTAGAATACTTCATCACCGAGCTCACTGGAACAAGAGAACCGAAGTCGAAAAGCCAAGAGAAAAATGAGAACCCTGAGCCACTCTCACAAGGTTGGATCCTGCGATATGACGGGCCATCCAATAAAAAGGGAAGTGGAGTCGAGATTGTTATTTATACCTCAGAAGAGATCATTTTAGGAAGGCTATCAAAATTCAGCTTTCGTGCTTCAAACAATGAGGCAGAATACGAGGCCATCATAGCCGGGCTAAAATCTACTAAAGGGATCGAAGTAGAAGAAATCATAGTGTTTAACGATTGCCAACTGGTGGTCAACCGGAACGATGAATTCAGCGTTAAGGACCCTCAAGGTTTGGCCTATTGCGAATAAATGATTAATGCCAAGAAGGGGTTTAAGAAAATTTTACTTCCCCTATGTTCCAAGACAGACAATGAGGAAGTTGACACTCTAGCCAAGACGACCTCATCCGCAACGGACAACTCTGACAGACTTATAGAGTTTCAAGAGAAGTTGGCTCTTGAAGAAAAAAGAATCCACAAGGCTTTTTCCACAAGCAAGGAGGCAAGCTGGATGAGTCCCCTAATCAGCTGCATAAAAGATGCAGTCCTTCCGACAAAATGTTAGAGGTTCGTAATCTGAAGAACAAAGCGATATGGTATATGCTCCTTGACAGGTGGTGCAGGAGATCAACAACTGGCACATTGCTCAAGGGTTTGACTCCGTATGAGGCGGACTATGCCCTCAGAGAAATCCATGGAGGAATCTGCGGGAACCACCCCGGTGGAAGGACATTGGTCCACAAGGCCCTCACACATGTGAAAGGTTATTTTTAGATTATTTTAAGCACACGCTTGATTTCAAATTAATTATTTGGTTAGTGTAGGTGCTAGATGTCTAAATCTATATGAATGTTTGCATGTTGATTTTTTTTTAATGTAAATGTGGCCATTAGTTGAGCATGTTATTTGCGTATTAGTGATTGTCAATTTGCTTAAAATTAGTTTTTTAATAAATATAACTTTATTTTTGTATTGTTTATTAATAAAGTTTAAAATTTTTATAGCAATATATGTACGGTTATTGCAAACAAATTCTAAATATGATATTTATTTGACATGTGATACTAGTGACCTGTGTGTGTTGTTGTCAAGTCTATAATCTAAAATTTTATTAATTTTGAAAAGGTGCTGAAATTTATATTATTAGATGTGTAAGCTGACTGTGAACCTTAATGGGTATCCCAAAAATCTATTTGAAGTTCTTGTAAGACTTTTGATGAATTATTGTAATCATTTTACTAAATATTATTAATGATTGTTATTGGAACTGAGATATTATTGATGTGTGTTGTTATTGAAATTGAAATATTATTGATGAGTACGATTATTGAAAAAAAAATGATCGCATTGTAGATCCTTTGTGGAAAGGTAAATTCTTTAACCTATGTGATCCTACATGAAACTTGAATTTTGATTGTTATGCAACTTGACTTGTCCAGATGTATTTGAGATCTAATTGTTTTTTATCCTCTTTTCGACAATTCCGAAAAACAAATGTAAAAAAATAATGAAAAATAATGATTTTAGTATACAGACTTGCTTGTATACTTGGTATATGATGTAGTATGCAGACTTACTTGCATGTTGGGTACACTGTCCTATGTGATTTTGGATGTACGTATGATGATATACTTGCCATGGATCGAACTTCGGGTGAGATGCCACTACACCAAAAATACCCATCAGTAATGGTTTTGAACCGTGGGGATAACCCATTGTCACGGCTTAGAGCCGTGGGCTGTAGAGGCGTCGCTAAATCCCCATTAACGGCTACAAACTGTGGCAAAACAAATTAGCAACGATTTTATGCTCGAGGACAGTTGATGATTTAGCCACGGTTATAAGCCGTTGCAAAAGTTTTAGCCACGGTTTTAAGTCGTGGCCAGTCCTAGCCACGGTTATAAGCCGTGGCAAGTCATGGCCACGGTTCCGAGCCGTTGCAATAATGTTAGCCACGGTTTACGGTTGCTGAATCATTAAATTTTGATTACATCTTATAGGTAAGTATAATTCAGCACGTGCATCAAGTAAATAAAATTTAATGACTTTTTATTAAATTTAAAAACAGCATTTACAACCTCTGATCAACAAATTCCAGCAATTGCTTTCAAGCAATTCATTACAGCAGCAACATTTACAATTCATTACAGCAGAAATTTAGATCATTCACAATTCATTACAGCAGAAACAACAGCATTTACAATTCGACATTGTGCAGTCCATTGCATCCTCCTGGAGCTTTTCTTTTCTCAATTACTTTCAGAACTGCATGGCCAGCAGCTGTACATACGGGATTTTCACCAAAGGTGTTGAAGTAACTACGATGTGTCAAGACCTATGCAATCTCAAGGGTTGTAACAACAACACCAAGCGGAATGCCATTTCCAATACCCTGAACATATCACAGCAACAAACATATCAGCAGACTGAAAGTAACATTTACAACACAAAATGTCCATAGAAAAACTTAACAAAGATGCTACAATAAGATAAACTTACGGTACTCTCTTAAAAAAACTGCATGGAAAGTCGTATGAATTACCTTTGCCATTGTCACTATGTCAGGCATATTAGTGTGTATGTGTGTGCTTATGAAGACTGCGGAAACCATAACCATAATGGAGTTCACTGACACATAAAAACTACTTCTTAAATTACTTGTTAGCCTTCCTTGTGATGTACCCTCTAGAATTGGAGGTGTTATAACATGTTGAAGAGTATATCATAACCATTTTGTTGATCTTAAGCTTCATTTTCAACAGTGATAACATGGAAGTATGCATTTAAACTTAGACATGACAAAAGTTACCCGGAGATAGCATTGATCACTACACGGGTCCTTGTTCTCTTCAAGTCCACACCAGCTTGATTGCTTTTCACTCTGTAAGAGAAGAACTTGATTACATGATAAAGAATCAGAGCACTTCAAGTCGATAAACAGCATAATAACAACTGCAACTTACTGAAGTAATTAGGCCTTGAGAACAACCATGCAGACGACAATCGAACACTTGTGGAACAAAGTCCATCAGACGAAGAACAATTTCAACGAAGAACACTAGACCATGCAGACTCAAAAAAAAAAAAAAGTAAACAATAGCAGATTTTGGGACTTACTGTTTTGCTTGTACGCGTGATATACATTTAAAAGAGTGAAGTGATCCCCATCGATGTGGCCGAACTGAGCTTTAGCTTCATCCGCAACTTTTTGAGCCTCCCTAGGCCGGACAAAGAAATTGGGTACTAAAGAAAGAAATGGTTATCACAGAGGAGGCCCAGGGTGGTCAGCAGACATAGAGGCTAGATGACACCATTTGCTTCGTGAGAGAATACTGAGAAACTGCAACTAAATGCACCAGCACTTTACTCAAAAATTCCTACGGTACACTCCAACCAGTGGCATGGGACCTAAACAAGCTACTGCTGATGATAACCTAATTGCCTAAAATAAACTCTGCACGCATGCACATGTAGATGCACAAGCACTGTCACAGAGACAGGACTAGGCAAATTTCCTTCTAAGGCCATGCACTCAAAAAAATATATATATATAACAGTAACATATAACAACACATGCCCAAAAAAATCATGCTTTCATGAAGGTTGCGGTGCCCTAAAAGCAAGTTCCCTACCTCTTTTGCAATTTTTTTACACGCGTCTTCAATCTCTTCCTCTCCTGTAAGGAAAACAAGTATGTCACCTACAGGTTCACACATGTGTATCTGGACAACTGTTCGAATAGCAGCTTCCAGGTAATCCCTCTCGGGCTCCTGAGTATAGAAAATTTCCACTGGGAAAAGCCTTCCTGGAACTTTCATTAGCGGGGCACCACTGAAATAACCCTGGAACTTCTCAGCCTCAAGTGTGGCACTCATAACCACCAGTTTCAAATCTGGCCTGTTCCTTAATACTTCCTTTAAAAGTCCAAACAAAACATCCGTTACTAAAGTCCTTTCATGAGCTTCATCCAGAATTATAACCTTATATTGTTCCAAGAGTGGATCATTCACAGCTTCTCTTAAAAGCATACCATCAGTTAAATACCTACCACGCATATCACATACAGAATAAGTATAAACGTAGGCAGCAAAGGAAGCAACGAATATTTCAGAAGAAAGAATAAGTTGAGGGGGAAATGAAGTTAATAGAAAGGAGAAATATCTTGCTTGAGAACCGTCTTAGCACTGCTGCGATCTTCAAAACGGATGCTATAACCAACTTCTTCACCAATAGTTACATCCATCTCTTCAGCAACACGATGGGAAACAGACATTGCAGCCACTCGACGTGGCTGAGTGCAAGCAACCAACTTCTTGCGTCTCTCTGGAGTCTCTGATTCTCCAGTTTCAAGAACAAACTGAGGAATCTGTGAAACAAAAACACTTGTATGTTCAAGCTATATATTATTATGCTTGTATAATAAACAAAAAAAAAAGACCCAAAGAAAAGAAATGGTCAAAATAGGAGAAGAAACTACTCTTGGAGTTGGCTGAAATTTTATTGGCCATGAATTCACCAATTCCAAGTCCATTGAGCATTAAGTGAAGAAAGGTGGCGAAAGCCTTTCAATAATTAAAACCATAATGTTATAAGAATACCATAATAAGGCGTGAAAACAAACAAATCACAGGACGTCCATAATCTCATGTACATCATGATGTAGCAAATATCTTCCAGCCAAAAAACAACTAAAGTCAATACCAATATCTAAGCAAATGTTTACCATGTAGAACTGAATTCCTTGGCGGACTGCATGTTAACAAGAAGCCATTTATCCTGGATAGAAGCTCTTGTTTTGCCTGCATTTTACATGATATTAACAACAATCACTTCAGCATCCACTCACTCAGTTTGGACTACATGTCAAGGCAGTGATCTGCTATTTACCTTTCATAAGTACCAAAAGAAATCCACCAGTACCAGCACAATATGCAACTAGCTGCCAGAAAACATAATCTTGTGGAACGGATGACAGATTAGCTGCCATATGCGTGTATGTGTTTAGTAAAGTGCAGCCTAAGTGAAACTATTTCCATAAGAACTAAGACGTATAAGAAATTTACCTTTTGCAGCATCAACAACGATTTTCAGTCTGCGGCCCCAGCTTAATGTTACAACTCATAGACTAGTATCTGTTGCTTGGATTCATAGCAAAAGCCTTCCAAGGATACACCTGCACATTCACATTATGAAGAAAAATGGGAAATTGTAAAAGCTACTCAGTTAGCATAATAACAGGAAGCTCATTAAGTGACAAACTTGAGAAGGTCAAGCCCCATTCAAAAAATTTGTTTTCCTTACTTTACTACAAGAATAAAGAAGCAATTCAATAGCAGCTTCCTTCAATCAATTTAAAGATTGCATTTCATACAATTCTTACAATGCAGTAGCACTTTCTAATAATTGTACAGTATTAACTCAAAGGAAAAGCAACTAATAAATTAAGCCAAGCTAAACTCAGACTAAGGGAGACAGCGTAAAAGAGTAGAGCAGCAGACGGCACAATAGCAATGGCACCAGGTGGGAGAGTCTAATAAAGGAGGGCATGGACTTGATATTCAGGAGCCCTATTATCACAGCCCATTCACAAAGTATTAACTATTATTATGCTTAGAATATAATTTTGAGTGATCCCTACTTTGCAACTTACAGATATTGGAGGCTAGCCAAAGTGGAGATATCATATCCAACTGACGTTAGTTGATTGAAACTCAAGTTCCTGCAATATTTAGCAGATGTTGTCATTCCTGCAATGATAGTTTAGTTACTAATAAACAGTGTAGCAATAGACTTATAATGAGATAGGAAATATTACAATTTCTCCAGTTCCTGCAAGCTACCCAAGTTTTGTATCTGCCCCGTAAGTGACGTGTTGTGTAAATCCCTGAATTATATTCCAGCAAATCTTATTAGGAAAATAGGTCCTTACTGCATCCTAACTCTGTCATTACAAACCACAACCAAGAGACCACCAAACGCCTCAAAGAAAACTCCAAACACTCATCAAAACAAAGCTCGAAACCAGAGCATTCTCTGTTTTTTGTTGCAGCAAAAAACAGGGTATACATCTCTGTTTCATATACTGAAAAAGCATCCCAAATCCACCCTATAATATTCTTCTTCCTATAATAATCTGGTGCTTTGCAACCGAAAATTAATCATACCCTTGTAACAACTGAAAATTCTTCTTATAATATTCTTCTTCCTATACTCACCTTCTGTAATTCCACAATGTTAATAACTACCTATTCTTTTGCATTATATTCTAAGCATTTACTACCAAAGTATGTCAAAACATGGAGCCTAAGCATTCCTCCATTATACTTCATACTTTTTCGGGTTCGACCAACACAAGATAGATGAAAAGAACCAAAATTCTCAAAAATAGATAGATGAAAAGAACCGAATCAATTCGCGCAACTAGATAGATGAAAAGAATTCACAATAAGTTGCCTGTCTATTTATTTTGTTAGCTAATGACTAGTCATCATGCCAAATGTAATGCAAAACTCAAGATATAACATTGAAGGGGCAAAATAAAAAAACATTCAACACAACAAAGTGTATAAAAAAACATGCTTTGTGTTTAAGAACTGTTTTGGTAATACAAAACCTCAATCAAGCACGCTGCTCCTTCACCATCCCATGCTATGGATTTTGCAAGACCCTGCATTACCTGTACAAAAAGAGGTAAGGTAAATAGCTTTCATTGGTCACATCTCATCGACTACAGTGTCGAAGTCAATTACATGGATTTTGTATGATCAATCGTAGACATGATTGCTTGATTCCTTCAGAGCAGTCCGAAACCAATTCGAAGGGTACCATCCCCATTAGGAGAATGGGTCATTTCTTATCTGGAGCTCTGGCTGATATAAATTAATGATTGAAGTAGTGGGATACTGGCAGTACATTATGTTGTAAGCATGGAAATTAAAAAGAGTTGTAGAGCCCCTACCAGTCATGCATGACTCCTATAAGTCCACGATCATATATGACAGGCAAAGTATTTGTTCCACTAACAGGAACAACATTCAACACCCAGCAATCTAACCCAAGATCAATCAAAGCTGATGCAAACCTGCAATCACAAAAATGTTCAGCAAGTCACTACAAGCAAAAGATTTTATATTCATAGATACGTTTTAAGTGGAAAAAGGGAATGATTATGTGAAAGGTGCATCTAAAGACTTCAACTATCTCTAACAAATATGAGGGTAAATAGGAGACTATACCCTCCAAACCCAGCCTTCATGTCCAGCACATTCCGCAGCTGCAACTTTTTCTTGTGGTATGCGCGGACATAACTTTCTATTATGTCATACCAGTATTTTGATTCTTTAACATAACTTTATTTAAGATCTTAAATCCCTGAATTGTGGTCTTGATGTAACAACTTTAAGAAACATGAATAAGAATTGATCTTTTCTGATCAAAGCCAAATGAACATCATTTGACATAGAGAACAACATCCCAATAACCCAAAGAGGGGAACAAACAAAATTATTGAGTCAAATTTCCAAAGTAACACTAACCCATTATTTAAAATCACAAAACAAAACAAACCCAGATCTTAGATTAAGCAATCAACAAGCTAAGCAAAAGAAGAAACCTGAAGAACTTCTAGCACTATAATCACAATGTTGTCTCTTTCTCATATTTTTTTTATTTTGTTTTAATTAGTCAGCGGTATATAAGAACTATAAAAGGGAATATATGCACATAAACAACGCGATAGAGGTAGTTAAGATGACTTGACAATGATAAACCAAACACGAAAAAAACAGAGCTATGTCAATGTTCCTAGAATAATATCAAGTCACTGAAGGACTTGAAAGCAAGCAACTTGAGCTCCCAAGGAACTCTTGCCAAATAAGTCCATTTAGAGGACATGTTAGTTCACTTGAACACTTTTTTCTATGATCCAAGATGGTCCATGTCAAACATAAATTAAGTGAACCAATCCTAGATAGCTCCAAACTGAAACAAGAAAACATTTTCTGATGAAAATGGGTACACTACTTTATTTGCATCATAACACAATTTTACAAATTTCCTAGAAAGGAAAGCGTGATTAAGTTATATGAAAAATGATATAAGCTACCACTGACTCGCCCAGACAGCAGAACTCTTCATTATATATAACGTAGAAGAATGCATGCTACTTACAGTGTTTATGTCGGGATTAGCAGTATTGATCTGTTTTAAAGTAGTCTAGTTCAGTACTAATAGCTCTCGCCAAGTTTAAGCTACCACTGACTCGCCCAGCGTGGATGAATCCACCAGCTTTAAGGATTCTTTCCTTCTCGACTTCAAGCTCAGGCTTGTGATATCTTGACAAATTGTATGCCTGCAAAACCACAATGCTTTGAGCAATGGACTATATATCGTATCGTATTTGCTAACATATATTGTGTCCGAGACCTACCTAAGCATCAATACAGACTCATACAGCCATTCATCTTTTCATCGTTTGATAATTCAGTCTTCATTTTGACCATACTATCCTATCCATCACACCAAATATAATTAAAAAAATTTTGACTGCTTGGAGGTTACTTAATCAATTAAACGACATCATGCACGCCAATTGAACGGTCCATAATGATCCATAGGCAGACATGTATGTGTAACAAGTATGAACAGGCACTTAAAATGTTTCTGTTACAGTATTTGCTAATTTAATATAAAACAAAAAGAAATAAAAACAAACAAATAAATACAACTTTACCTGACCCTTCCTTGATATTACGCAGCGAGAATCACCAACATTTGCAACTACAAGTTGGTTATTTTGAATGACTACAACACAGGTCGTGCTTCCAGAAGTTGGTCTAAAGAAAATCAGAATGGGGACCCTGATTACAATGGTTGAGAAATAAGATATGATCTAAATTGTAAAAAGAAACTTCACATATCAAAGATAAACCACTATACTGAAAATACACTAAAAATGTTTTGATGACAGCAATTCCTGGATGCAGATGGTGCATGATATGATCTAAATTGTCTATTTTATCACCCATTCCAGCCAACTCTCTCCAGCCTCTTTGTCTGTGCACCATCTCATCCATTCAACCATGGTTTATTCTACAGGGACTCTGACCAGGGCAGACCCAAGAATTCATGTTAGGGAGGGTTGCTTTACTATTAGGTAGACAGCTACAAGTTTCTTCATAATATTTTTTTATTTTTTTCCCTGGACAAATGGCCCACCCAAAGGTCTTAATTCTAACCTGTGAACATTTACCAGTAGCATAGACAGATCCATAACTATCCAGAATTAAGCGACATTACATCAAACATCTTATCTTCAACCATGAGCAAAAATGAAAGACTCCAAATTGTCACCAGTTGAGAAATTACCTCACCATTAACTCTAAAGGAGCTTGAATCGGGTGGAACCTCCATTCATGAATTCAAGTTTCTTTCATTCAGACAGATCTTGCATTTAGTTGCCTTATCCTCCTATTGACAATTTAAAAAAAAAAAAAAAAAAACTTAGTTAACTCGTCAGTTTTGTTTAATTCAGTACACTTGAATAAGTACCAAAACTAAAAAAAAATTCAACCCAATCAAAAGATCAATTTGTAGAGGCATATAATCAAATACTTTAGGAAACACAAATACTCACTTAGTCCCATCCAGTACAATGGTAGCTTGCGATGTCAACATGTTCAACGTGAGCAATCTTGAACCAGTCTTCTCCCTTGTCCTTCTCGCATATTCTCTCTAGCTCTTCACTACAACCGTAAATCCCTAGTTGTCTCAAAGCAGTGAGGTTTTGCAGTCCTTCTGGCAATGCTTTGCGATTCGAAGATCCCAACATAGGCTAAAGAACACTAGTAGCTGAAAGAAAAAAAATCTGAAACAGATCTGAAGAAGAAGAAGAAAAAGAAGAGGAGATCTAAAGAAGAAGAAGGATCTTACCTGGAAGGAGATTTGAACCGAAGGATGGACGGAAAGATCAGTGTGTTCCTTCTTCTTCTCACCAAACTCAGCATTGGAGGCACCGACGAACTCTCCTTCAAGAACCGGAGAAGGGACACAATTTTTTTTTAGGGTTCCGGGAGATCAGTGTGTGCTTCCGGGAGATCTGTGGGGAGATGGAATGATTTGAAACAAAAGGTTGAAAAGTGCAGAGTTGGGGGGAGCACGCAAAGCGGGAACACAAATTTTTTTCGCCCGCGAGAAATCGAGACTTCTCCACACATCCACGTGCAACACACGTGCATTTTCATTTTTTAGCAACGGTTTTAAACCGTTGCCCATTATAGCCACGGTTTTTAGCCGTGGCAAACAAACCAACGGTTTAGAACCGTGGCAAAGCCTTTTTTTAGCCACAGTTTTAGGCCGTTGGCCATTATAGCCACGGTTTTTGGCCGTGGCAAATAAACCAATGGTTTAGAGCCGTGGCCACCTCCGTGTAGCTAAACAGGCCTTTTGGTGTAGTGTGCCATGACCCTCAATATGGCTTCCAAAGCAAGGGAAACACACTTGGGTGAAGTTTGTTCGGCATAGAAGGAAAGTGCAATTGTGAAAAAGAAGTGCAGTTTTTTGTGCAATAACAGAAATATACATTTTACCATAACGTAAGATCTATATTAATTACCCTGTTAGTAAATATGCATTATCTCCTTAAAGGAAAAAAGTAAATGCTCACTCGATCAGTGCATGATAACTAAATGCCTATCTTAAGGTAAAAATATATATTGGTTGATACTTTAATAATGATATATTATGACTATAGTTTATATTTTGTTGAAAGTAAATTGCTTACACCAGTATTTAAATACCGAAAAAAATTGTATTTGTGATGAACCTTGATAAATTTATAATTTACATCCATTTGTTTCTAACCATTTCCTGCAGGACGGTAAGTCTACTAACCTTTCTGCAAGTTCTATTTTCCATGGTCAACCTCACATTGTAAGTATATGTGAATTATATATTTATTACAATTACGATCGAAACTTATTAGAATTACACGTTTGCCTCGTTCAGAAACTACATTGTGCTGCGTTGTTTTCTTGTGTATGTGATTTCATGTCATAGCATGAAATTTAATTTACTTTATTAGAGATGAGATTACTCATACCAGCTACATCGCTGACACAAGTAAAGTTTATGCTTCTTGGGTACGTTCTTATTGGAACTAAGCCAATTAGCCTTTCCTAGGTTAAAAAGTCTTTGGGGGCAGCAGTGTAAGAGTTTTCTTTTTTGGGGAGATCATTGTCAAAGAGTTTTTTCGTTAAAAGTGTTTGTTTACTTCAAATTTTTAATAAATGTTTTATTTGAACTTTCATATATTTTTGTTTTGTTGGTTTTAAGAAATGTCAAAATTTTATTTAAAAATCGCGGCATTGGTATCAGAACATTTGGTTAGCCTAGGAATGGGTAGAGTTTAGGTGTATATGGGTGACTAAGAATGTAAATATCTAAAAATTAGGTGGCATATGATGAACCTTAAACCCTTAGTATCATTTCAGTTCTCCGTTAAATCTTGTGACCATATTCTTTTGAATTGTGTGTGCGGTAGTAATCGTATCTTATTTTATATGTAAATATTGACTGTCATTTTTTTTGTGGTCTTTCCTCTTGGTGGTTTTGTTATCCTGCATGTTACTTAGTTATTCTTTTAACGAATCTCGAGACGAGATTCCTTTGAGGTGTATTATTGTATCACCCTACATTTTTATACTTGTTGAGTTTTATAACATCTTTTGTTTGTTTATCTTTATTAAGTTATGTGCATGTACACGTGTTACTTGCTCATTACTGACATGTATAATGTGTTTCTTTAAGAGTGTTAGTACAAATTCAATTGTGATTGGTGTCCAATATGTTGGGACTCTGGTGATGCTTTGTTCGATAAGTGGTAGCTTTCATGTTGAATTATTTACTTAGTTATTTTCTCTATCAAAGACGAGATTCCTTTGAGGAATATATATTGTAACACCCACATTTTTCCAAATATATATATATATATATATAGGGTCTGTTTGGTTGCACGGAAAATAGACATGAAAATTGAAACCGTTTATGTGAATCTGATTCCGAGGCCTCCCATTCGGACTTGGATTCCCATGAGTAGCGGGAAAACCGTTTATTAAAAATCGATTACCTATCAGTAAATAGACAATTAAACAATGAAAATCTGCATAACAAGAATTCCATTTCCCAAGGTAAATTTCTAACCGAACAGACCCTTATAGATAAATTATTTTATTTCCATATTACGATAATTGATTCATCATTTTTCGGCATTAACGTTTATATAAAAAAGAGTTAGTTTAAAATTTTGTGCTATTTTTTCTTTTGGGCTTGTGCACATTTTTTAGATTTAGGACGTGGGCCATGTTTTCATTAGGTTTGACATTGAATAAGGTTTTTGTTAAATAAATAGAGGAGAAAATAATGGAAAAAGAGGAGAAGAAAGAGAGAATTGGTTTATCTAATTCTCTTTTATATTTTTGTTTAGATTACTCTATGGTTTTGGGTTAGTACTTAAATAAGTCTGAAAATTTATGTCTAGATGAAGGGCTTGATTACATTTTTCATGGGAATTTATTGGGTTAAAGAAAAAACTCAAAATTAAGTTTTTGTTTAATCCCATAATACAAGACAACTTTGTAGTGTTAGGTTTGCGAGTAGATCATGACCTTCTAGTGGTCAAAATGTTTTCAAATAAATCCGTAGGTTAACAACCCATTTATGAGAAATATAGCCTTGGTTTGGAGACCATCCAATGCTTAGTGTTCCCTCGAGGCAAAGAAAATCGTCACTGGTCAGATTGTAGAAATCTTAAGATTTTTGCATAGTTTGTTTAGTGATGTTCTTTGAATTATGCGTGAATATAATTGATATTTATATTATCCCCGCTTATGATTTGTACTTTATATGACAAAATTTGTAGAAGAACTTAGTGAGTATTTCCAATGCTTTATACTACTTTTTATTCTAAATATTTATTTTCAAAAATATGTATAAATTATGAGTTATAGAAAATTATTGGGTATATCCTTGGTATTGAAATTTAGAATTTTTATTGTATACATGTGTAGTGACTAATATGTTTGGCACCAAAATAATTATTCTGAAAAAATTTTGTTAGTTTTTCTCTCTTATATAATATTTTATTATGATTAGTATACTGTATTTCTTTTTAGTTGTTAGCTAATAGTGAAAGTGAGTGTTTCTCGCTCCCTCATGTCTTACAAAAAAAAACGTATGCATGATTGAGAGTAAATGATATCTATGTGAGAGATTATTGTTAGATTATTTTACGTACATGTTTGATTGCAAATGAATTATGTAGTTATTGTAGGTGCTAGATGTCTAAATGTATATGAATGTTTGCAAATTGATTTTAGTTTTTTATGTAAATGTGACCATTAGGTGAACATGTTGTTTGTGTACGAGTGATTGTCAATTTCCTTAGTATTAGTTTTTTTTTCTATTGAATATAACTTTATTGTTTATTGTTTCTTAATAAAGTTTAATGATTTTATATAAATATATGTACGGTTATTGCAAACATGTTCTAAGTATGATCTTTATTTGACGTGTGATATTAGTGACATGTGCTTGTTGTTGTGAAGTCTATAATCTAAAATTTTATGATTTATGAAAATATGTTGAAATTTTATATTGTTAGATTTGTAAGGTGACTGTAAAACCTTAATGGGTATCCCAAAAATTTACTTGAGGTTCTTGTAAGACTATCGATGGATTATTGTAACATTTTTGTCAAATATTATTGATTAGTATTATTGGAACTAAGATATTATCGATGAGTGTTGTTATTGAAATTGAAATATTATTGATAAGTGTTATCATTGGGAAAAAAAATGATTGCATTGTAGATCCTTTGTGGAAATGTAAATTATGTAACTTATGTGATTCAACTTGAAACTTGAATTTTGATTGTTATGCAAATTAACTTGCCAAGATGTATTTGAGATCTAATTAATTTTTAGCCTCTTTCTACCACTTCGAAAAAATTGTGAAAAAAAGAATGAAAACATATGATTTCAGTATATAGACTTGCTTGTACACTTGGTATGTGATATAGTATTTAGACTTGTTTGCATATTGGGTACACCGTTCCATGTGAGTTCGGATGTACGTAGGTATGATGATATATTTTCCATGAATCGAACTTCGGGTGAGATGACATAACTATCGATGTGGCACCCACTTGAGACATGCATGCTCCGAGTGGCATTAAAGGCAAGGGAGACACATTTGGGTAAAGTGTGTTAGGCATAAGAGGAGAGTGCGATTATGAAAATGAAGCGAATTTTTTTTTTTTTTTTGCAATAACGAAAATATGAATTTTACCCTAATGTAATATCTGTATTATTACTCTATTAGTATATATGCATTATTGTCTTAAGGGAAGAAACTAAATGCTCATTCGATCAGTGAATGAGAACTAAATGTCTTTCTTAAGGTAAAAATATGTATTTGTTGTATTTCAAAAAATGATGTATTATGACTATGGTTTGTATTGTGTTGAAAGTAAATTTCTCACACCAGCATTGAAATACCAACTCAAATTGTATTTGTGATTGACCTTGATAAACTTAAAAATTACATCTATTTGTTTACAACAATTTCGTGCAAGATGGTAAGTCTACTAACGTTTCTGCAGGTTATACTTACCATGGTCAACCTCACAGAGAAAGTATATAAAAAATATATATTTACTACAATTATGATAGCAACTTATTAGAATTACAAGTTTGCCTCATTGAGGAACTCCATTGTACTGAGTTGTTTTCTTGTGTACGTGATTTTATGTCATCGCATGTAATTTCTTTTACTTTATTAAATATGGAAATTACTCATACCAGCTACATCGCTGACCCAAGTAAGTTTATGCTTCTTGGGTACGTTCTTATTGTAACGTCGTAAATTAGCCTTTCTCAGGTTAGAGAATATTTGTGGCGACATTGTTGGAGTTTTCTTTATGTGGCAATCGTTGTCAGGGAGTTTCCTGGTTAAGCCATTTTTATTTACTTCAAATTTGTAATAAATGTTATATTTGTTGTATTTGAACTTTGGATACTTTTGTTTTGTTGGTTTTAAGAAATATCAAAATTTTCTTTGGAATCGCAGTGTGTCAGTTTGGTATCAGAACATTTGATTAGCATAGGAAGGGGTAGAGTCTAGGTGATTCTCGAAATGTGGATGTGGGTGACTAAGAATGTAAATATCTAGAGATTAGGTGGCAGTGGTGATCCTTAAACCCTTAGTATCATTTCTATTTCTATTAAATCTTGTAACAAGATTTTTTTGAATTGTGTATGCGGTAGTAATCATATCTTATTTATATGTAAATATTAATTGTCATTTTTTTGTTTAGTTTTTCCTCTTGGTGGTTTTGTTATCCTGCATGTTACTTTTTTTTTATTTCTTTTAATGAATCCTGGGACGAGATTCCTTTGCGTTGTATATACTGTATCACCCTGCATTTTTATACTTACTAACTTTTATAATATATATTTTTTTTGTCTTCATTAAGTTATGTGCTTGTTTTACATGCTTATTACTGACATGTATGATTTGTTTATTAAAGAATGTTAGTAGAAATTTAATTATGATTGATGTCGTATATGTTGGACTCTAGTGATGTTTCGTTCGATGAGTGGTAGTTTTCATGTGAAATTATTTATCTAGTTATTTCTTCTATCGAATCTCTGGACAAAATTTCTTTGAGGTATATATATTGTAATGCCCACAGTCTATGGTTTAGGGTTAATATGTAAATAAATCTAAAATTTTATGTTTAGATGAAGAGTTTGATTGCAATTTTTTAGGGAATTTGTGGGTTAAAGATAAAACTCAAAACCAAGTTTTTGTTTAATCCCGTAATAGAAGACAACTTTGCACAGTCTTAAGTTTTTCAGTGGATCAAGACCATTCAGTTGTTAAAATGCTTTCAAATTAAATCCGCAGGTTAACAACACATTTATGAGAAATATATCATTGGTTTGGAGACTATCCAACAGTTAGAGTGCCCTCGAGGCATGGAAAGTTGTCACTGGTCAGATTGTAGAAACCCTAAGATTGTAACAACACATTTATGAGAAATATATCATTGTTTCGCGGCGTTCTTTGACTTATGGGTGAATACAATTGAAATTTGTATTATCCCCACCTATGATTTGTATTGTATGTGACAGAGAATTTTTAGAAAGACTTAGTATTTTTCACTCTTTATACTATTTTTTTATTTTGAATATTTATTTGCAAATAATATGTATAAATTATGAATTACAAAAAATTATTGGGTGTATCTTTGGTATTAAAATTTAGAATTTTTATTGCATACATTTGCAGTGAATAATATGTTTAGAACTAAAACAATTATTCTGATGAAATTTTGTGAGTTTTTTCTCTCTAATATAATCTTTTATTATGATTAGTATATTGTATTTATTCTTAGTTGTTAGATATTAGTGAAAGTGAATGTTTCTCGCTCACTCACGTCTTACAAAATAAAACGTATGCACGATTGAGAGTAATTGATATCTATTTGAGAGGTCATTGTGAGATTATTTATGTACATGCTTGACTGCAACTTAATTATGTACTTATTATAGATGCTAGATGTCTAAATGTATATGAATGTTTGCAAATTGATTTTAGTTTTTGTTCAAATGTGACAATTACTTGAGCATGTTATTTGTATATGAGTGATAGTTAATTTGCTTAATATTAATTTTATTTTTTCTATTGAAATTAACTTTATTGTTTCTTGATTATTAAAAAAGGTTAATAATTTATAGCAATATATATACAGCTATTGAAACACACATTCTAAGTATGATTTTTATTTGACATGTGATATTAGTGACTTGTGAGTGTTGTTGTGAAGTTTATAACATGAATTTTATTATTTTTGAAAAGGTACTGAAATTTTATATTGTTAGATATGTAAGGTGATTGTGAAGTGTTACTGGGTATCCCAAAACTTTATATCAGATAAGAGAGTCTTTGGGGGGCAGTGTTGGAGTTTTATTTTTGTGGAGAGCTCATTGTCAGAGAGTTTACAAGTTAAGAGTGTTTGTTTACTTCAAATTTGTAATAAAATGTTATATTTGTTGTATTTGAACTTTGGTATATTTTTGTTTTGTTGGTTTTAAAAAATGTTAAAATTTTATTTAAAAATCGGGGCTTGACAATACCCTTGGAGGGAAAACCTTAGTAGTTATATAATTAACAATATCTTCATTCACTACACCAAAAGGCCTATTTAGCTACACGGAGGTGGCCACGGTCCTAAACCGTTGGTTTATTTGCCACGGCCGAAAACCGTGGCTATAGTGGCCAACGGTCTAAAACCGTGGCTAAAAAAGGCTTGGCCACGGTTTTAAACCGTTGGTGTGTTTGCCACGGCTAATAACCGTGGCTATAGTGCCTAACGGCCTAAAACCGTTGCTAAACTGCACGTGTGTTGCACGTGGAAGTGTGGAGAAGTGGCCACGGCTCTAAACCGTTGGTTTAAGTGTCACGGCTAAAAACCGTGGCTAAAAACAATACACCAAAAAGGTGCAACGGTTTAAAACCGTGTCTATAGATGCCCACGGTTTAACACCGTGGCTATATCCGCCAACGGTTTAAAACCGTAGTTACAAAACATAATTTCGCGCTTTGAGCTGTTTGGCGCTTTGGCGAAAACATTTGGGGAAAAAGCAGACATGGGAGAGGAGACCGCTTTGGCGAAAAAATTTGGGGGAAAAACACAGTGGAGAGGAGAGCAGATTTGGCGAAAAAAATTGGGGAAAAACTAGGGTTTTCGCCTTGCAGCTCCCTTTCTCTATTTTCGTTTCGATCGTCTTCGCTTCTCTTCCGAGATGGGCAAATCTAGCAAGAAGTCTCAGGTAACACTTCTTCCCCCTTCTCTTGTATTTCTGATTCAATCGATCGATGTTCATGTTATCTGTTTCTCTATTTTGCACCAGAATCTCACCTCTGCTAGCAGTGCTCTACAAGGGCTTTTGAGGAAGCTCGGTGCTGGGTTGGATGATTTACTGCCTTCTTCTGCCGTGGGAGCGCCTTCGTCTTCGCACCAGAGTGGGCGTCTTAAGAAGATATTATCTGGGTTAAGGGCGGATGGTGAGGAAGGGCGTCAGGTTGAGGCATTGACACAGCTTTGTGAGATGCTCTGCATTGGGACGGAGGATTCACTTAGTACGTTTGCTGTGGATTCGTTCGTGCCCGTGCTCGTGGGGTTGCTTAACCATGAGAGTAATGCTGATATAATGCTGCTAGCAGCTAGGGCACTAACTGTGCTCCCGTCTTCTTGTGCTGCTGTTGTGCACTATGGCGCAGTTTCGTGCTTCTGTGCCCGCTTTCTTACTATCTAGTACATGGACTTGGCAGAGCAGGTATGGGTTTCATTCAGTTTATATAAAGTTAACAATTTTGAATTCGAATTATTGTGTCATAGTTGTATGAGAAACTGGAATTCTTTCAGTAGATATTTAAGGGGTCCATTCAATTGAAAATAATGTTCTAATAGTTCCCAAATGTAATTTTTCTTAGTAATAGTAAAACTAGTTGTCAACATAAAGAATGCAATTCTGTTGTTTCACTTCTCCCACTTTGTTTGGTTTGTCAAACTATGCAGTCACTGCAAGCTCTAAAAAAGATTTCCCAAGAACATCCAACTGCTTGTTTGAGAGCTGGTGCATTGATGGCAGTCCTATCATATCTCGACTTCTTCTCCACAGGAGTTCAGGTAATTTCAGTAAAGGATTGAACTAGCTTGGAATATACATATATTAGCTCTAGTCATTGCTGACCACAATTTATTTCTTAGTTTTACATATTTCCCCATTATATCTTTCTCTTTAGTCTTTACCAATACAAAAAGGGAGAAATAGAAAATACACTTCATTTATTCACTGTTGTGGTCGGTGTGTTTCAGCGTGTAGCATTATCCGATTCAGTTTACAGCAATAGAAGTTTTCTTGTATTTTTATTCTTTGTGAAGTCTGTTACTTTATTTGTTAAATACATCCAAGGATTGTTAGTCAAAGTTTGAGTAATCTTGGGTATGGTGGATCATTATTTTGCTTGGACTTGTTTGACTTAGTTGAGTGATATCAGACTTTACTGATGTCTTTAACATTGGTTGCTTTTCTGATTTTACTGACTTTACTGATTGCTTGGCGTTTGAGTAATGTCCTGTGTGGCGTTTGAGTAATGTCTTGTGTGGGATTTGAGTATTGTCCTGTTGAATAAAGTAAGAAATTATTTGCAGAAGTAGTTACCATTTCTGCAGCATTTTTGTGTGGTGGAGAATTTAGTAACTTTGTCACTCTGTATCTCTGTAGTTATGGTGGAGAATTCTTGTGCGGCTGTTTGATTGCCTTCTATCTTCCCGGAATCAATGAAGGGATATTCTTTGTTTGAAGTGACTTTCTTCCGCTGGATGTTTTATTTTACTCTATCAAGCTTCATTAAGGATTCTGATCAGTGTTTTTTGTTTTTTGTTTTTAACCAGATAAATATCTGTCTAATGCGTTGTCTGATTCAACTTCTGCGAATGGGGACCTCAATAAGGCTGTCATTGCAAAGGAGAATGGTTTTCCAAGTGACTCAAATTCATTGGGGCCTCAAACAATCCCCAAGGAGGATCCTGTCCCACTATCAAGTTCAACCGAGTCATCCAGGAGTCTGGACTCAAGGCTGGACGGAGCTAACAAAGTACAGGGTCCAGTTTCTGCCCTCAAGGAACTAGTAGGATATCAAGAACTTTTTTACATCTTCATAATTCTACTTAATCTCCTACCATTGCTTTTCTCAATATTAATGCTTGTGGCATATTGATAATTGACATTCTAAGAATCCATCTTTCAGTGCATGAAGGAAGAATTGTCCCTGATTTTTCAAGATCAATCTCTACTTCCTACAAACTTAATCCATGAAGGAGGAGTTCATGCACAGGTTAGAACATGCAAGATTCTGACCTCAAATTGTTTGCATAAGTTAGCCAAATTTTACAATCTGCTATTTGATTTGGTCATCTCGTTGCTATATATCCTGGCTTAGTGAACTTTATCGGAGGAAATGGTTTATGACTTGCTTTAGACCTGATAAAACTGTTATTATTTATTTCGATCTGGCAAAACAGGGAATTTTATCCATTAAAGAGAAAGGAAAAACACAATAGAGGCTTCAAATAAGCGTCAATAGCCAAAAAACTTACAAGAGGCAATAGCTACATAATGAAGGGACCCAAGTGAATGAACTTGATAAAACGTAAAATGGAACTCAGAAACATACGAAATAGTGAGGTAAAGAAAAGTAAGCTGCAGAACAAGCTGGCTATAACCAATTATGAACATCTTGTAAACTTCCCAACTGGTTTTGAATTTAGAGTTAGGCCCTTAACAAATCTGATTAATCTTGGAGCATTCACACTTTTTTTACTGACTAAAACATTGCATAATATATATATTACAAGGCCCAAGCACATGAGAAACCAAACAAACCTAAGCCAATTTACAAATCTTGGAGCGTTCACACTTACTATCTTACAATGTCCATGATTAAAAGGGGCAATGTTTTTTGTAATGATTTGATACAAATAAGTGGTTGTTTGATTAGTCAGTAATTGTTCCATCTTCTTGATGATACAAAACTCATATTAATTGGAAACTTTAAGATTCTAGTGAGATGGATGAAAGCCTTTTTTTATCGTAGTAAATGCAGATGCTTTTTTAAATGATGTGACTAAATGTCTGGATGGTTCCAACTACCTTTCATTTGGTTACCTAAGTAGTACTTGTGTTAGTGTGATTGAACTGTCTGCTAAATAATGTCTTGATCGATCCAACTAGCTTTCATTTGGTTATCTCTATGAAATATTTTGAAATTATAAGCTCTAATGGAAGCTCTGCTTCGTGACTTACTACTTGGATAAATGATAATTGATGATATCAAGATGAAAAGATTACTATTATCTGCTCATGTATTTATGGCTCTCCTTTCTCCATACACTATTGTAATTTCCGACCATTTATTTAGGTGGTAATTGGAGGAGAGGTCTTAGGCAAGGGAAGTGGATTAACCTGGGATGAAGCTAAGATGAAGGTAGTGATCTCATATTCCCTTGTCTTTCTTACTAGCATGATCTTTGTCGTTATATTTGTTCTTAGTCACGTCGCATCGCTTTTGACAGGCAGCTGAAGAGGCTCTTCACAGCCTAAACTCTACACTTGAACAGGGTTCTCAGAATGCAAATTCTTTCAGGCAAGTCATATAGCTGGGTTAATTTTTTTTTTTGGTAATATGAAACTTTTTTAGTAGAGAAACTGTGTGTGGTTTCTTACGTCTAGAGTCATCTCCAAATGGGTCCCTGGAGATTTGCATGAGATACACCTATGCATATATGGTGAGAGTGTGACACTAGATTAAAAAATTAACAAGAGAAGTCCATCTGAACTCAATTAGGTAAAAAATTAACAAGAGAAGTCACATTGCTTTGTTGGTGACAGTGGGGATTAGAAATTGGTATTCCTGTCTGGTCTTGTTAGAAATTGGGGATGTTATATTTGAATTTCATAATGTTTAATTTGTGCAACTTTACGTGGACAACTGCCTTGCACACTTGGATGAGATGATGGGCTTGAAGGCAATGCTCATGAAAGCCGATCTCTTTCATCTCGCAGCAGCAGCAGCAGTGCGTACCTCGCATCATCAGCAGATCGTCCCTTGCAGCAGCAGCATTGTGTCTCTCGCAGCAGCAGCAGCATCAACCGCAGTTCGTCCCTGGCCCTGCCCATAGAATCAGACCAAGAGGGAAAACCTGAATCAACACAGGTTAGTCAGCATTGCGTCTCTCATATCATATCATATTGCATGAATCTATCATATTTTGTATAGGTGACAAGCTTCCATTGGTCACAAGCCATTTTGCTAGACATATTGGATATTCTTCTTTTGTATCCATGAATGTCAAAGAATAACAACTTAGCTTCCATATTGGATATTTTTTTACTGAAAACTGTTTTGAACAGTTGATTTGTAGCTGCTATAGTAGCCTAACAGTTATGTACTTTTAATTAGGATATATGCAATATGCTGTTAACAAAAAAAAAAAAAAAAAAAAAAAAAAAAACCTTTTGTTTGAAACGAGACTACATTGGATAACATAAAACATAAATAAATTTTTTATTGTGCAGAATGTCGTTCCATTGAGTGGATAGATCCAACAATTTACTGCAAACCACCAAAACCTTGAAAATATATTGGGTCTAGAAGGAGCATATAGTTTTATCTCCAAAAAGTCTATGTTTTTTCATTGTAGGAAGCAGCCATTTCTTCAAGAGTACTTCAATAGTACTCTACACAAGGAATTCATTAATATTGTCATAAACGCATATGAAAAATAGTTAAAAGGTGAGCACTTACTTTCAGTAGTTATTTGGTACTTGGCAAAATAAGATGAATGGTACAAACTGAAATTGGTTGAGTTGGTTTTGTAGTCATTATACACATGGGGCTAGGAAATTTGGAATACTAAGTGCCAATTGGCTATTAACTGATAATGACTATGATGACATTTTCTATCACATTCTCCACCACTCTCTATTTCCTCGTAATTATTAATGCTTTCAAAAACACAACTTACTATCCCCCAATTCACACTTAACATCATACTTATTAAAATCCCTATTTTGGTTTGAGAGAAAACCTTCCAATATTTTGTTATGATCATTTATTGTAGCATCACTTCTTTGCAGCATTTGTGCTTACCCCCAGTTTCATTCTTATGTATTCTCATAACCTTTTTTCATACCATCATTAAATTTCTGACCATCCTTCAATTTTTCTAAAAGAGAAATCAGGGAGCACAGGTTCCAACAATGAAACATCTTCTGTTGAGACACAACCAAGGCAGACTGGCACTGCTCCTGACCCTGGAGCCGGATTTCCTGCTTTTGACTTTTCTGCAATGTCTGGACTCCTTAATGTATTCTCTCATCCTTCAATCCTCTTTACTTTTACATAATTCATTTCAAATCTTGTCCATTTCTCATTATAAGGTCGACCATGGTAGCGGTAAAGTTTCTCATTATAAGGTTGACCCTGTTTTTCTTTTTGCTGATTCTTGCATTATACATTGTACAACAAAACGTGTAAGGTGTGTCAGTTCATACGTTTTATGTATTATCGGAGTTTTGTATTTGCTTTGCTATCATGAAAGAAAAGCAGAATAATTTTTGTCTTACTTTTTGTGCTAACCTCTGTGTGTCTTCTAATATTGGTTGATGAAGAAAAGCAACTGTTTATTTGTTGCTGCTCTTGCAAGGTATTGCTGGTGCTTTTTGTTCATTTGTTTAAGATTATGAACTTCGAGTATCCTAGTCCTAACAGAATATGTATACTAGTTCACATTTGGTGTTGACTCTTTTAGCTTACTGGTTCACCTCATTAAAACAAGAACTTGGTCTTGAAGTATATGCTGAGTCTTACAGTTTTGTTTACTTTTGTCTAGGCCTGTAAGAATCTTAACCAAATTGAGCTCGCAGAATGTGAAATTTACGCTTCTTGTGAGCCTTGCCTTGCCCAATGTGTTTTGGTGCAATCCACCTCTCACGAATCAAGGTCACACTTCCCCCCTCCATCTTTATTTGTTTCTGATTCTTGGTATTTCCATCTTCAACGTAGTCATATAATGTGTTGTTTGGTTTACCTTTGTTATGCAGAGGTTGGTGTATGGAGCAAGGGCAGAAGCAGCTATAGCAATTGGATTTGATGTGATGCTGGTTGTCATTTTGATCCTAGAAAACAATTGTGTTTATTTATTCTGACTTCTATTCATGGCAGAGGCACATTGTGAATATGACGTTCGATGATGTGCTATCCTATGATGGATTTGAATCCAGTGGTGCTCCTGAGGTGATTCCTTCCCTAGCAGAATATCTGGCAGAATACTGCTCTGCAGCTGTAAGCACCGTTTGTTAATTCTGGCTGCATACTAACTTTTTTTTTATATTTAGTCTCCTTTGCGTGTATGTCAGTTGCATCACTTTTTTCTTATAATTTTGTTTCCCTGCTCCCCGTATGTTTATATACGTATTAAGGACTATCTTTAGCTGTCTTTATTATTTTCTTGACATCCTAAATTGCTTCATTTCTGGCTTCTAATTTTCAAGGGTCTGAGTTTTTAGTGGACATTTTGATTTGTAGGGGAAACCGTGGCCAGCAGCAAACTGGAAATTTTATGTTGCCTTTTCCTTATTTCGTATGGCGTCGATCTTAGCAGGGGTGTATCACAGATGGACTCTGGTATGTGTAACAGTTAGACTCTATAACAAAAAAGAGATACTATACAGCAATCATGTTTCTTATACACTTCTTAACATGCATCTAGAAGCTAATGCAACATTTGCTCATCAAAATGCAGGGTAATGCTTCCGGTGGTGATCGTGCCCGGTATACAGGGAAGGTAGCTAATATTTCCATAGATTATGCATGGGCATTTATCAATCAGAAGTCTGTGCTTCCTGATAAGCCACCTATATTGGGTAATTTTAATCACTAAATTTCTTTGGTGGCATTTAAATGATGCATCTATTTGTTGTAATTGGTTTTTCAGTTTTGTATTGATTTTTAGTCATGTGTGTTGGCTGAAGGGGTAGAAAGGAATATTTCATAGGTGCATGATACTTCATAACCTAATCCTGGAACTAGAACTTTAATCATCTGAATGCTGAGATCAGCTTGATGGGGTAAAAAATATTAGTGTCTAGTATTACAAGGATTACGAAACATGGTTCTGTTGTTTGAGACCTTTTCCAGCTCTGGCTTAACCATCTATTTGGTATTACACAAATTTGTCAAGCAGATGGCATTCTATCAATGCCCTTCTGGGTGATTACGAATTTGGGTCCAGCTAGTATATTATATATACTGCAGGCAGCCACCTGTGCTTGTTAAAAAGATTCTGATTCAGTTTATTGCTTGGGCCATCAATCTTGATTACCTTATCCTAAGGGCTGGTGGTTGATTGAGATCCATGTAACTAGGACACTTCATTTTTAGGATAATAATCCATTGTCTATAGGTACGGACACTTGTTTTGAACATACCATCTTTAGATCATCAAGATTTTCACATATCTTTTGAATGCCCCCAATTGCTTATACGTGATAAGAGTATCATGGAAAGATAATGTGTGAGTTTATATATATATACTGATCCTGGCATATGAGCTTCATTACAGTTCATGTATCACAGTTTAGGTACTGTGTCAGTTATTGGTTTACATTATACTTTCAAATAGTTATTAGTGATGAATGTCAACAATGGCTAATCAGCTGTTGCCATGAATGGTTAAGGTTTGATATTCACACGCAACCATTTAAATTGTTCAGTTACTGGAGATCATTTGAAACATTTTGAAAATCAGAGTGAAGTTCAACAAAGTGGGAGATTTGTGCCAAATCAAAAAGTTCTGCAGTTGCAAAAAAAATTGCTGAAGTTCATGGAAGACCACATATACCCCATGGAAAGTGAGTTTTCCAAGCTTGCTCAGTCTAACATGCGTTGGACAATTCACCCAGAGGAGGAGAACCTAAAGGAGCTCGCAAAGAAAGAAGGCTTATGGAACTTGTTTATACCTGTATGACTTCAGAATCTTGGTCTCTGTCATTCTCATTACAAGTTTGATTCTCTATGAAGTTCCAAAGGAAAATAGTCCTGAATTCATCTCTTCTAACTTTGACTAGTATTTTTCTGATCAACTAATGCATGAGTTTTGTGTTTAAATGTAGTTAGACAGTGCTATTAGAGCAAGAAAACTGCTTTCTCAAGGGGCAACTGAAGTTCCAATTGGGGGATTAAATGTAATGAATTGTGAATGATCTAAATTTTTGCTGTAATGAATTGTAAATGTTGCTGCTGTAATGAATTGCTTGAAAGCAATTGCTGGAATTTGCTGATCAGAGGTTGTAAATGTTGTTTTTAAATTTAATAAAAAGTCATTAAATTTTATTTACTTGATGCACATGCTGAATTATACTTACCTATAAGATGTAATCAAAAGTCATTTGATAGCAAAAAAAAAAAAAAAAAAAAAAAAATTTTTTTTTTCTTTTTTTTCTTTTTTTGCAACGGTTTAGAACCGTGGCTAAATATTGCAACGGCTCAGAACCGTGGCTATGACTTGGCACGGCTTAGAACCGTGGCTAGGACTGACCACGGCTTAAAACCGTAGCTAAAAATTTTGCAACGGCTTAGAACCGTGGCTAGGACTTGCCACGGTTTTAAGCCGTAGCTATTACTGGCCACGGCTTAAAACCGTGGCTAACATGTTTGCAACGGTTTATAACCGTGGCTAAATCATCAACCGTTCTCGAGCATAAAACCGTTGCTAATATTTTTGCCACGGTTTTTAGCCGTTACTGAGGATTTAGCGACGCCTCTACAGCCCACGGTTCTAAGCCGTGCCAATGGGTTACCCCCACGGTTTAAAACCGTTGCTAATGGGCATTTTTGGTGTAGTGATTCCAAGGAAGTTGTACCTCTATTGTGAATAATTGTTAATCCGAAAATGTTTCACTCAAGGGAAGCTCAATTGCTTCTTTATTTTAAGTGACCTGGATAAGTGATCTGCCACTACATTATCACAACCTTTATTGTCCTTAATCTCAAGATCAAATTCTTGTAACAGTAGTACCCATCTGATCAATCAAGGCTTAGCATCTTTCTCGGCAAACAAATATCACAATGCAAGCACGACATGGTCAGTAAATACAATTACTTTGAAACCAACCAAGTTTGTCTCAAACGTCTTTAAAGCAAATATGACAACTAACAAATCTTTTTAAGTAGTAGAGTAATTTAGCTAAGTAATATTTAAAGTACGAGAAACATAATAGATAGCATAATGTAATACCCATAAATTCTACCTTAGTTAATTTACTTAATGTTGGATTAATTTCAGTAGCGTTAATTTCGTTGGAAGTGAAAAAAATTTATGGGATTTGGTTTTAGAAGTGGTTTCATCAGATTTTCAGTGGGGCTGGATAGCCTCCCACATCATATAAGGGGAGAGGACCCCCTTTTCTTCCCTCCAATCATCTTCTTTTCCCCTTCATCTATTTCCCCTATCTTTCTCATATGATTTCCATGCCAGAAACAGGTTCGCAGAAGGGGAGAGAGCTCGATCGGAGCTGTCACACTACACCACAAATACTTATCTACAACACTTGATAATAGCGTTTTTTAAATTTGTGCTATGAAAAGCCTAGTTTTAATAAAATTATAATTTGAAAACGCTGTTAAAAATGAAGCGGGAGATAAAAAGCGCAAAAGCGCTAATTATTTTGCCAAAAATTTTGATATCATGTTCATTTTAAGTTAATATCTAAGAAGACAGAAACACGCAACCCTAGTGCCTCTCTCTCCCTCACTCTGCAACTCTCCACTCTCCCTCACTCTAGCTCTCTATGTCACTCTCGCCTCTCTCTCGCTCTATTGCTCTCCCTCTCTATGTCGCTCTTGCCTATCTCTCGCTCTCGAGTTGTTGCTTCATCTCTATTTTCGGGTTTTGTTGAATGTTTGAGTGGAGAATGAAGAAAAGGGAGGTCTTGATTGGAAGGAACTAGGAGGATAGTGCTAAGTATGGAGGCCTAAATTGTATCTCCACTTATGTGTTTTGGAAAATTCCAGGTAACTAGCTCAACATACTCAATAGTGATTATTGCAAGAAACAAAGGGTTTATAAGTTACTAATTTCCATCGATTTGCAATTTATTTTTTAAGGAAATGTTGATTTGGTGAAATTTTTGAAGTTGATCCATAAGAAAGGGTTGTGTATTAGCTTACAACTCACACTGTCAGTTTTGACATGTTTCCATCGGGTTTTTAGAAGGATCCAAAATGGAGGATTTGCATCAACACTTCTACTGCTTTCAATTCCTCCAAGAACAATTATGTCTTCGTCTACTCTCTCATGATGGGTAAGCTAGATCTTCCATTTTATCAACATTTCTCAATCTAGGGTCGAGCATTTATGTTGTTTGGTTAATAATTTCGATATGGGTATATTTAATTTGCTCGTAATTCGATCATTTAAGCTTGTTTTCATATTGGGGTTTGGATATTATTGGCTAATATGTGTTTAAGATGTTAGATCTGTAATGGGTGTTCAATGTTTTGATAATTAATTGGTCGATTTTAGGTTAATTGGTAGGAAATGATCATGTTTTTTAGTGTTTTGTAGTTTGTAAAGTGTTTGATCTGTTGTTTCTGACATTTTGTGTATCAGCAAGTTTTTAACTCTGTAGAATATTGGTTTAGGGGATTGGAATAAGAGATCTTATTTGCTCTCGTGTGGCGGGAATCAACATTTTGTTGTTATTGTTTGTAAATAGATTGAAGTTGCTGAATTGGATTGTATTTCCTTATCTGACTGATGTTTGTTTGTATGACAATAGCCAAGGATTGGTTGCATGGACATTATGTGTATTACCTATGGGGCACATATGGTTTTAGTAAAGGGATTGGAAGGCTTTTCATTACTAGATTTGGATTTTCAATGTTGTTTGGGACAATCGTTGGTTCTTTGGCAGACAAACAGTAGGATCGATCTCCTCTGAAATATTTTGAGTCATTGCTTAAGCTAACAGTACATTACAGTGCCAAGTGATGACCTTTTCCTGCACTAGTCATATACAATTTCAATCATAATTGTAAGCTAACAGTACATTACAATGCCTAGAATGTTTATGACATGACGAGTGTAAAATCATCATATAATATGTTCTTGTAGTGTTGTAAATGCCTAAATGGGGCACTTGAGTACCTTGCTAATGATCTTGGAATTTTTCGAAATATTGTGTTACAAGGTAAACTTTTACTAACTACTTTGGATATCTAGATGATTTCCATTCATATTTATGGTATTCAACCATGTAATTCCAAAATGTCTCAAGATTCCAATTGTTGTGCTCTTGGCTAGGATGGGTGGTTAGCATAAACCCAACAGGTGTCGTCACTGGTTCATGCACTGGAGGAACACTGGCTGACAAATTGGGTAGAGTAAAGACTTTTCTCTAGTTTGTCATTTTACTTACGAATGAATTTATGTAAAATTTGCACCTATTAGTTCCTAAGGAGTATATGACTAACCTACTAAAGTTGGTGTACCTGTGCTACTGCCCAGACCATAGAGACTATGATAATCAGTAGATTTCTTGCAGGAACTGGAATTGGTGTCTCATCTGCAATTTTTCCACTTTACATATCCAAGGTAGTAAAAATAGCATGTTAATGTTGTCCTTCCTAATTTCCTTGTCAATAACTAAAATTCCTATTTGTGCAGATATCGCCAACCGAAATTCGTGGCACACTTGGATATGTTAACCAACTTTCAATTTGTCTTGGAATTCTTGTAGCACTGCTGGTTGGATTACCTTTATCACAGAATCCTTTATAGTATATATGTCCCTATTTTCTAGTCTTGGTTTTACATACTAGGAACAAAGATAACAAGGTCTTAAGCTATTTAACTTTGGTTGATTATGAAAACTCCTATATAACTACGAGGAATGATTTCCAGCTTTTTTACCAATGATAAGTTGGTTATTGCAAAAGTTAGTAAAAGTGCATTGTTCTTATGTGTGTCAATCTTCCTCCGCAGCATACAACCTGTGATATTAGGTTAGTGTTTCATATTTGTGAATTGTGATAATAACTAAATAACCTATCAGAGTCAGTAATCTTCCTCTAATCCTTCTCAGGTTGAACAAATATATACCATAGTTAAGAGGGAAGAACCTCCTACCTAACACTTTGAGTCTGGAAGGAGACCTTCTATGTTCTCTCGCAACAACGCATAAGCTTTCAACTTTTTGTTTCTTCTTCTATTATATTTGTTAGGTTCATTTAGGAAACTTTTGGTTCTGAAATTTTGTTGTCAATGTTTCCGATGTCAAATTGTTCTTTAGGTTTATTATGTTCAATTAATATGTTGTTGGAAACTATACTCATGCAATTTGCAAACATTTGTGTTCATAATTCTTCAAATTCTTCATTTCTGTTATTTTACTTAGATTGTTTGGAACAAATTTTTTTATGTCTGTTCATCATTAGGCCCTTTTTTGAATGTCTGTTAATCATTAGGCCCTCTTTTCTTTTTTGTTGAACAGTTGATTGAGTAGCTTCAAAGGCAACATAGGAAGATGCAGTATTCATTATCTGAAACTCTGGACATTAAATGAGGATAACTGATGATCTATGTGGTCAAGATGGGAATTTACAAGTTAGAGCATGCCCTCCCTCCCCGCAATGCTTTTTGGTTATCGAGAGCCTCCACGATGAGGCAAGGCAACCAGCACCCCTCTCAGGCCTTCCAAGTCCATCCTCACAGTAAGTATTTGCTCACCTTATTTGTCCGTGAATTGAAATTATGTATTGTATACATGTCTTAACTATATTACGTGGAATTGCTCACCTTGTTTGAATTGATTGAAATATGAGAGAAAATGGCTGACCGTGTCTCTATGTTTTAGATTTCTGAAGTATTTTTTAGTCTGTTGGCCTTAGTTAATGGTGTTTTCAACATGACATCTTGGTTTTAGTCTTCTGTTCTTTAATTCCTCCCAAAATTTGGTGTGGTATTACCTTGACACTGCCAAATGTTGTGGTATGGTCTTTAGTGTGATGTTGTTTGTGTAGAACATGTATGATGAAGTTTTTGCTTGTGGTGCATGAATCAAATTGAACTTGAAAGTGGTTGTCCAATTTTTAGTCATTGTACAAGCTTATTGCTTGAAGCAAATTGAATTGTTACCAATTCAGTCTTTGGTTTCTCGTGGAGTTGTTTTGCATACAATATAATTGTATATGATTACAGTTTTATGGAACTAAATGTGAATGGTATAAAGCTAAGCAAACATGCAGTTGATAAACTCTGCTAACTGGCAAGAACCTCATGCTTGTTTAGATTATCACACTTGACACTAATTTGATATGGTAGGATGAACTGGTAGAGCTAAAAAAAGTGTTGTCCACTGGGCCTCAAAAGTGTTGACACTAAAAGTGTTGTGGTGTGGGAATTTGAAAAGCAGCTCATTGAAATGTTCCCATGCTTCAAAGCAAATATCCTCATATTTTTTTGGGAAAGTTTGAATTTCCCTTCCGAGTTGTCTTGTCTTTTGCAATAGAAAAAACATCTTTTAAATTTAGTGGCCAACCCTCCCAATTATTAATGGAATCTGCAGCCAAAGAGTTCAAACAAAACTTAGCATTATCTTTTAAAGGAAAAAGAAAAAGGATTAACTCAATTCCTTTCAGAGTTAAGCCTTGAATTCCGAGTCTTGCAAAGATGAAAGAAACCCCAAATGTGTAAATATCTATCATCAGAAGGTGTGCCTTTTTAATGTGGCACAATGTTAAGCAAGTGAAGAGATAAATTGAAGTTGCGTTGCGTTGCATTGTTGGTTAATGCAATGCATGATGGTTGATTAAAAATTTATGGAATAAATGAACTCTTCATTGGCTCCTGTACTGGCTGATTTTTTGCTTGCCCTTGGTCCATTACTTCACATCAGATTTTACCTTCTTAGCTAAGGGTTCGTTTAATCTCTGTATTGTATAAACTGATGTTTACGGCCTAAGATCGATGATTATGCACAAGTGGGATTAAATCCTGCAAGACAACACGTATAAAGTTAGTGTTTCAAGAAGAATAAATATTGAAGAAATCAAAAATACAATTGTTGATTTTGTTTTATAATGAAAACAACTAAAATCAAGGAAAAAGAATTAAATACAATTTAGCGCAATCCTCGGCAACGGCACAAAAAATTGTTATACAAATAGTTACCTAATTAATAAGCTTCTAAATGAACGTTTTAACTCGCAAGTGCACAAGATCAAACAAATAGTATAGACAGCAAGAGCGAGATCATTCCCACGAGGATTGGAATAATTGTGTTTAAAATATATTTCCTAACAATGCTACTTCAATGAAATCCAATAAATAACTGAATATAAAAAATGATAATTGTTAAACTGAAAACAAATACAAGGTATGAGGATGATGTTCAAACGAAATTAAATGTAATAGTAGAGTTCAAATAATGAGAAAATAAGTTAGGGATTCGATATCCACATCTAGTCGTCTTCCTTTGAACAACAACATGCACAATGATACAAACTAAATTCCAATGCTCAAATTTTGCCAACCTAAGGGTATGGGTGTCTACTCCTTAAGCTATTGACTTCCTAAACATTGAATTAGGTATGAGTATCTACCTTAATTCTTTTCATTCTCAAGGTATTTAGCATGGTATCTACTAAGTTTTACCTCAAGAACGCATAAATCAATGGAATCAACAAAAACACAAAACTCAAAACATGGTATCTGATGCGTTCATATCCATCCTCGTAGATCCTGTTGATATCAAACCTACCAAAATGAGTAGCGACTAAACCAAGGACCACCATTGTGTGTTTTGATATCAAACCTACCTAATTCTCAATTTCAGTTTTTCTAGAGAATGTGTTTTGACATCTCCAGAGGATGAAAGAGGATCTCCATTGGTGGAGTCTCCGAATGTTTTGACATTTACAGCGATGAGTCTTAACAAGACCTGCTATAGGATGAAGCCACTTGGTTTGATTGAGCTTCCAGTGGTTCGGTGGGACCTCCAAATTCTTTCTTACGTCGTGAAGAAGTATAGACTCCCTTTAGTTGCCAAACTCGTCTTTCATCTTCTAGTGCTCAAACAACGTCTTCCATCTTCTGGTGCTCTCACAACGTCTTTCGCCATCTAGTTCGTGGAAAATACTCGCAACAACCTTTGGGTGGTCTTTTCCACTACTCCTTCCTAGGCTTCACTGGTGATGCCCTAGTCAGAAGACGGACTAGCGGAGCCAGGCTACGGTGTGCGGGGTATGCGGCCTTAGGGAGACGATTCTGCATCGCCCCAGTTATCCTTTTTTGAGGGATCGCCTGAATAGCCAACTTCGTTTCTGATGATACATCCAACCATCCTCTGATCAACACCGTACACGTGTCATGATAATCTCGTCAACAGAATGAACTAGGCCAAATTGCACGCTCGATCTAGCGAGGCCCAAACAACAGCAAGCTCATCATTGGTAGAATTCAAACACTCGGGTTCGAGTTGCAATGAGTTTGTAAGCCCACTCGTCACGCGGTCAGGCCCAATACTCGTAAGACCTCTAAGGCAAGGATCTCATAGATTTACCCAAAATAGGCAGACCATCAACACATTGGATCTGACTTGGAAATATATATTAGAGTATAAGTTGGGCAAGGAAATTCCTTGCATGGACAACACTAAGAAAGGGAAATCACTCTCGCAGATCTAGGAGCACAAACTGTGTAGGGAAACTATCCCACATGGACAACTCTCAATAAAAAAAGGAGGACTCCTTCACTATAAGATCGATAAACTAGAGGTACGCAATATAACCCAGTTTACAGTTTTAAGCCTCTCCTAAGCCTTATCTAACTTAAGCATCAGAGTGCCATCGGCCACCACAAGGTGGTCCTTGGCTCACGTTTGCTACCTGTGTAGGTCTAGGTAAGCAGCAAGAAATGAGAGTAGAAATTGATTACATCAGTTTGGCGCCGTCCGTGGGGAGCGACAGAGTTCCTCAAGAAGAACTATAGTTCCACCTTTTCTAGGGAATCAGCGAGATGGTGACTACAAGGTCTCGCAACAATGGAGATGTTGCCGATCCTTTGAACGCTCAAACTAGCAGATCACCGCCAGCTCCACCACCATCACGGGAGGAACCTCTTCAGACCCCACGCCGGTGGTGGTCGCAGCAGACCCGAGGGTGGACCTACTCTCAACACATATGCAACAGATCGTAGAGACACTGGAGGCTCTCAAATAGCAGAATCCTCCACATGCAGAGGGAGACCGTGACCAACGAAGGGCTCGTTCCCCAAAAAGTTCTAGAGAACACGTTCAGGAGAACCGTGTGGCCACAACAACTTCTCAATGGACAAGAGGCTGAGGCACGACCAATAGAGACCCATCGCCCAGAGCCAACAGGCACGTCTGGAACAACCCCCTCGTCAACGGGGCCACAAACCCAGATGTGATGTTTAGTCTCACAGTCCCTCCATTCATGGACCATATCATGGACGAACCGCTGCCCAAGAAATACACCCTACCAAAGTTAGAGTTTTATGAAGGAATTGGAGACCCGACTGATCACCTGCGCCATTTCCAGGACGTAATGGCGCTCAAAGAAGTGTCTGATGCAATAATGTGTCGATCATTCCCCTGCAAGTCTGAAGACGTCAGCACTGACATGGTTCCACAACCTTCCTCCGAAATCCATTGATTCATTCCGGTCGTTGGAGTTCCTTACATGCTTCGTGGACAGCCAAAGGCTCAGGAAGGGCTCGCATTATATGCTAACAAGCAAAAATAGAACGAGACATTAAGCGAGTACGTCACTATTTTTAATGATGAGGTGACCCTCATAGACGGCTATATAGTGATGACACTGCCGTCACGACTTTCACTTTAGGTCTGAAAAGAGGTAAATTTTATGACTTCCTCACCCTGAACCCCCAAGCCAATATGAAAGACTTGCTTAGAGATGTCTAGAGATACAACAGTCTACGAGGAGTAAGACAAGAAACCCTTTGTCCCAAAGGATAGGAAACATGGGAAGAAGAAAGAGGACGACGACAATAACAAGAGGAATCGCACAAACAACGAGACCAACTCGAGCCGCCCCAAGCAGGACAAGGCCTCGAATTACGTCTGGTCCAGATCGGTCATCTATCTCAACACTAGTCTATCCGACATCCATGAGTCCATCAAGGATTGGGAAAAGTTGAAGTGGCCACCTAAGCAACAAGGAGATCTTGCTAGGTGCGACAATAGCAAATATTGCGCCTACCACAAGGAAGGCGGACATGATACTGAGGGTTGCAAAAACCTCATAGGAGAAGTCGAGTACTGGATAAGGCAAACTCAAGGAGTTCTTAGGCTTGGACAAGAGGCAGGGCCGAGTAAAAGAAAGAGCGGACGCTGTCAATGAGATAAAAAAGGAAGCTTCTGGCGTCATCTACGTCCTCTATAGTGTCGGTTCCGAGGGAGAGCAGTCAAAAAGGTCCCGCAAGAGGATACTGACTGAGATGCGTACACCATCTCAGTATGAGGATCGACAAATGCAACACACACGAGTTCACAGCCCGATCCCATTACTGACGTTTACAGAGAGGGATCTCTAGGGGGGTACATTCTCATCACAATGACACTGGAAGGTCATTAAATGTCTTGTTCCTTAGTGCATTCTGCAACATGCAACTACAAGAGAAGGACCTAACACCCGCCAGCCACTCTATGGTCGGATTTAGCGGAGAAAAATGCTTCCCCATCAGCAAGATAAATATAATGGTGGTGGCAGGAGAGCCACAACTACCAAAGTACCTTGTCCAAGAGTTCATGATAGTTGACGACCCGTCCACCTACAACATTATTCTAGGAAGGCCCTGACTACATCATATGGAAGCAATGGTATCCACCCTGCACCAATGCATAAATAATACAACCAACCATGCTCAGGGTACTATCCGAGGAGATCAATCAGCAGCAAGAGACTGCCATTATGCATCCCTGAAGCAGCTGAACTAATTCCATTTACAGCTCGGGCCCACATAACCTACATGTCAGGCATCAAGCCAAGACAAAAGAGGTGGGTTACTCTATGAAGGCGAATGAGCCCAAATAATATAGGATCAACAATGTGGAGATCCAGAAGTCAAAGCTAGCGAGGCAATCCAGACTAACAAAGAGCTAAGTAACAATATTTCAGCAAACGGGCACCAACATCAGAGATGTTCATCAGCAAGAAACTGCCTGTCAGCACGAAGTCCACCATTCAGTAACTTCATTAGTTTTTAAAAAAAAACTTTGCTAGAGGAGCCATGCAATTCGAGCCAAGACCATTTGCGCCTCCTTCGAAATCGGATTAGCTTAATCTCCGCTAGGAGTTAAATTATTTGTTGTTTTGCTTTCGTTTCTTGTTTTTTGTTTTTCAATTCAGTGTAGAAGAGTTGTTCGTACAGAACACATTCCAAAAATAAAACAGATTTTATTGATTGCAATAACAGTATTACAAAGCTTGCTGACCAACTAGTACCTTAGTTTATACACAAGTATCTAAGTTTGATGCGATCATCTATCCACTAAAACAAGGGTATCGATTATGATCTGCTAATCCGCCTCTAGAAGAGAAATTGGAAAGAGTAAAACATCCACAATAGGAGTCGAAGGAAAACACTCAATTCATTACTATGACAATCGTCTTGCGGAGATGACTCAAAGGTGCCAACACAAGCCTTGAAACGAAATGCATACATCTTCAACCCGATGGACTACTCTGCTGAAAGGGACAATAACTGGAACAAAAGGAGGCAAAAAGAGGATGACTGTCTAGGCAGAAGTGTCCGAAATGTAGCTGAGTTAACATCACTGGAAAATAAGGTCGCATTCATTAAAACCCCGCTACGCCAACCTACCTTCAAATTAGAGCGTGACGTGTGAAACCCAAAGTTGACAAATGCCACAAACTAGCTGCTGGTATTATCACCCAACATCAGTGGCGAGTAGGAATTCAGGAGCCACAAAAGATTAAAGACAGACCTGTCCCCTGAGGAACAATTTATACTTACAAAATATAAGAAGATATTACAAGATCTCATGAGATAAATCTAGTGCCCACCCAGATCAGGCGGCACAACATAACAAGTCTTATCAAGATTCATCAGGGCAAATGTCAGAACATTTGAAGACTCTAGTGGAGGAGATCTTCCTTTAGCCTTTGAAAAACCTAAAGCAAACTCTTTGGTACGATGCATTTGATTAACATGCTCTACTATTAGCATTGCAGTGCTTGAACGCAAAATAGCCAGCCCATATACAGGCGGAATAGTTTACGAAGAGGCGTCAACAAGTAGTTACTTCAGCATTAAATGTCGTACGGGAAATTGAAAAATAACAGTTCCAATAGAAACTGCACAAGTCCACATATTTTTAATTAATGACCCTGCAGACAGCTTCATTAACTAGGGGGAGTAAACGATACTGAACTGTCTCGCAGAATGCGCCGTATCCCTGGCATGTTGATCCACAAAGATTTCTAAATGGGCCCCTCAACTAATGGCCCAAGCTTATGCCCTGCCAAATCCGGTCCAGCAGATTCAAAAGAATAAACAGCAAAGGCCCTGAACGCCCATAAAATAAGAAGCACGCCAACAAAGTATTATTATTAAACTGAAGCCATCAACTCAACTATTATTCCGCTGTTGTTCAGTAAAGCTGGTCAATTTATTATTAGTTCGATCAATTGATCCGACACTGGAATCAGACCACCAGGTGAGTTAAGTAAGTCAGACCGCCAAGTCAGACTTACACGCCCAAAATCTCACAAGCGAGTTAAGTTAGGACCCCCAAGTCAGACTTACACGCCCGTAATCTTACAGGCGAGTCAAGTAGATCGAGACCACCAAGTCAGACTTACATGCCCAGGATTTTATATGCAAGCCAAGTAAGTCAGGACCCCCAAGTTAGACTTACACGCCCAAAATCTTATTCTAACCAAAGCCTAGTCGGTTTTGACCTATGACAATAGCTTCTGGTACACTTTAACGCCCAGTCTGTTAAATTAAACTTGTGTCAAAAGTTTAGAGATTGGCAGCTTAGTCAGCGCTCTGATGCATGATCGAGATGGCTTGCCATGGATTCCAAACATGGACAATAAAGACCAATTCCAACCAAAGCTTAGTTGGTGACGACCGACGACTATAGCTTCTGGTCTGCTCGAAGCCAAGTCTGCACATAATGAATTCCAGAGGGCTTAGAAAGTGGGATATTCTAGTCAGGGCTCTCGACGACTGATTAAGATGGCTTGCCAGGAGTCACTACTTGTACGCAGACAGTGATCGCCGAACCCCGACCATTCGCCCGCTGATGAAAATGATTTTGGTATGCTCGAAGCCTAGTTCGCCGCGTGCGGATTCCAACAGCCTAGAAAGTTGGAGCTTAGTCAATGCTCATGTAGCCTAGTGAAGACAACTTGCCAAGGATCATTGGCCAACTACAAACAATGATATTTTCCAAAATAGTAGTCAGAACGACTAACGATGATAACAAGTGGCTCGCTTCAATTCCTAGTCCGCCACAAATGGATCAAGATGGGTTGGAAAGTGGGAGCTTAGGTAGTGCTTATGTAGCCTGGTGAACACGGCTTTCCAAGGACCACCATGGTCTCCAAAACCTGACCCCAATTTTGTTAGTCATAACTGGTAATAACAACCCCCGGTCCATTTAAGCCTATTATACAAATAGCAAATAAAGTCGAGTCAAACGTTGCAAAGCTCGACCAAGACGACTTGCAAAGACTACTGTCCAATAATCTACAAGGGTTCAAGTGCTAGGACCACAATATGACTAATACACTTATAACAATGACATCAACTGCTGGTGCAACAGACAGCCAAGCCACTAGACTAAGGGTGTATTATACTTCGTACAAAGGAATCTGACTTGAATTGCGCCAACTACTGTAGCATAAGAAGTAAGAGCTCCCAACAACAAATCAAACATGAGCTACCTAGCCCAGCAATGTTCCTTGTCTGATAACTAATGTCAAAATAAGACAAAACAGATACAAGCTAGCAGGAAAGCAAAGGAAGATAAAAAAAAATGCAAAGTACTATTCATTTGCAAACTCAAGTACATGATTCATCCCTTATCAGGAGGAAAGTTAGATACCATGAACCAGACTTAGCAGGGGAAGAACAAGGAGACACATTTGTTGGTGTTGCTTCTAGACCCCCTTATCAGGGTCGCCTTCTTCTTCAGAGGAATCGGAGGTCGCTCCAAACTCTGCATATGCAATATAATAGGAGAGATCCAAGTCGGGGTGCTCCTCTTCCATCAGACACAACAACTTCAGCCTTCCATGCACAATGGTGCTAAATTCAAATTTGTCGTGGGCCTTAAGAAGTTTGTTTTCGCGCCCTCTTGACTCGGCGAGCTCCTACTTTAATTTCTCCAACTCAACCGACATGATCTCAGTCTTGGACTGCTCGGCATCCAGCTTATCATTGGCGATATTCAGCTCACTCTGCGCCAATTGGAACTGCTTTCCAGCAGTCTGCTCATTCTCGGCATGAAACTCAGCACTAGCCTCCAAATACTGACATCGAACAGTCCACTCGGACTCCTTCTTAATCTTCTCAGCATGCACAACCTGCAGTTTAGCCAGCACTCCATCAACATAATCATGGGTAAGCTGCAAGTCACGACAGATAAGGTTCAGTTCATTCTCAAACTGATCCCTCACGGACGTTGCCCCCGCCAAGTCGGACTCAAGTGCTTCCAAGTGAGCCTTCTGAGCCTCCGACCTAATGGACCTGGACTCCAGTCCAGTATCTGAGAAAGGTTCAAGTTGCTTCCTCAATGACTCAATCTCATAAAGAGCATTGGAGTATGACTTTTACAGATTTGCGAAGACTCACTCCATGGTGTACACTCTCTCCCGAGCGGCCTCGACTTCAATTCTAGACGCGCCACTTGATTCATATGTAATATCCCCAACACAAGATGTTTCTGCCATTTCTCTAAATGTTCTCCCAGCGTCTCTCCCACTGGCTCTGGATTACAGTTCGCCAGCCAGTTATTCCACCTGCTGATATGCTTCTTTGCAGCGTAAGAGATGTCAACCTCCTGATGCCAAGCTTGGTTGCTCATCCTTATTAGATCTGGAGCAAACAAACCGATCCGCGCATCCAGATGAAGATTATTCGGAGCCAAAATCACTGTAACACTGCCCTTAGACATTTTCACTAGATCAGGGTCCTCATCAATAGCTTTCCCTTTGCTCACAACGACCAGCTCTCTCTCACGTGTCGGTCCAGCTATAGGGGAAAAGGGAAGTGAGTTATTCCTTGGACCCGTCATCAGTTGAATATGAGGAAGGGAATGAGATGGAGCACAAGATGTGTGACAAAAAGGAGAACCTTTACCATGATGCCGACGATCGAACGATTCTTCAACAGTTTCATGATCCAGAGAGAGATGTAGCTCAAAATCCTTTATTGAAAAGAACGATCGTTCAAAGCTTCCATGCCCACCTGCAGCAGCATCCTACTCATAAACTTTGTCTGCTTGGTGCTCAGCTTGGTAACATCCTTCATGCCCACCATTTGCAGGTATTCTCTCTCCAGGTCAGGAAGAGAAACAAGGGCCAGGACTTGAGCATCACACCCTCAGAAATAGCAGTCCCACCGAGCTCTTGCTCGACAACATCACGACCTTCAGTCAAGGCTAGATGCATGCGAACAGACCTAGACAAAGCGTGAGATCTCTTTTGATGCATAAGAGAAGGAAGCACCCCATCTATTTCTTCCCTCCTTGAAGGGCTTAGAACCTTGAGCTTGGGAAGCTTCTTCTTCCGCATAACAAACACTCTTTCATGCTCTGGCTTCTTCACCAAATACATAGTAGGAGCCACATGCCAATAAGCCCACAGACCGTTGTGCTCAACATTAGAAGGTTTAACTACATCTTCTACCTCCAGACGAGGCATGTCGCGGAACGCATCCAAAATTAATTTATTTTCGGCATAAATAGGCGAAGTAGAAAATCTCCCTGTAAAAATCACAACATGTCAATCTAATATGAAATTGACACAAGCAAGACCGGAAAAGGAATCAACTTACTCAGTGGTCTAAATTCACGCTCGACCAAACGACCAACAAACTCAAATTACGGAGAGTTTGCAGGAGCCATGAAATAATACTTCTGCCACGATTTAAAATCATCAGGCAATTTGCCAAAGCAGTCCGGCGACGTCAGCACACACACACATCGTGCTTGTTTATCCAAGGAGAAGTGAGCAATTGTATCACCCTCGAAGACACTCGAACACCAGCGTCCTTAGCCCTAATCAGAATGGCAATCAAAGTCCTATACTCGTTTGGCACAAATTGAGCGGGTACGATTATGAGGTACGCCATGAACTCCCAAATCTCCTTGATGAAAGGAAAGCGGAGACCCGATTGCAACATACCTCGGAGAAGGCAAATAAACTCCTCAAGAGGGTACAATGGCGTCAAATTGACACCTAGAGTGCAAAGTACTAGATCATCAGGAATCCCGAATGTCTTATGCAGGACTTCTAGATCAGATTCAAAGAGCAATCTCTCCTAAAAAAACTTATGGCCCCTGGCAAACAATTCATCTGAAAGCTGATATCGGCTCACCATGAAAGTACAAGCTTTCAAATACAAAGGTTGAGCAAAGTCAAAGGCACAACAGGCAATACAACAAAGCAAAATCTCAGAGATTGAAAGAGTAAAGGAGTTAAACTCCACAGGCAGGAGATCTATATAGAAAGTTGAGCTCCCACCTTTTTCGCTTTCAAGCTGGCCCACGCCTAATTAATGCAATTCACCACTCGAGGAAATCTCTCAGACTCAATCATCATGACTGCACAACTGCTTCAAGAAATGACCTAGTGGACCGATAAGATGGCCCACTAACTCAAGGGGAGTAGTTGATGATACGTCAAACCATTCTCTGATCAGCACCGTACACGTGTCATGATAATCTTGTTAGCATAACGAAGCAGGCCCAATTGCACGCTCAATCCAGCGAGGCCCAAACAACAGCAAGCCCATCATTGGCATAATTCAGACAGTCGGTCCAAGTTGCAATGAGCCAATAAGCCCACATGTCACGCCGTTAGGCCCAATACTCATAAGACCTCTAAGGCAAATATCTGAGATCTACCCAAGAAATGTTGGCCAACAACACATTGGATCTAACTAGGAAACATATATTAGAGTACAAGTCAGGCAAGGAAACTTTTTTGCCCGGACAACACTTAGAAAGGGAAATCTCTCTCGCAGATCTAGGAGCACAAGTCATGTAGGGAAACTATCTCACATGGACAACTCTCAATCAGGAACGGATCTCTACAGCAAAATCACTTTCCCTAAATTACGCCACTAAAATCCTAGCCGAACGAGGACTCCTTAACTATAAAAGAGAGATAAGGTCGACGAACTAGAGGTATGCAATATAACCCAGTTTACAGTTTTAAGCCTCTCCTAAGTCTTATCTAACTTAAGCATCGGAGTGCCATTGGCTACCACACAATGGTCCTTTGCTCACGTTTTCTACCTGTGCAGTCTAGGTAAGCAGAAAGGAATGAGAGCAAAAATCGACTACATCATGGTCCTTTTATTTTTACTTCCAAATCTTCTTCTGAATGTAGATTGGCAGAGCAAAGTCTCGATGTGTGTTCCATCTTTCGCTCACACCATGCTTTGCACAAAAGTAGGATACTTGTAGTGTGAACTTTTGTACTGGCCAGTCGGTCGACTTTGTAACAACTTTTCATAACTAATTGTTTTATTTTTTTATTTTTATTTTTCTGAATTCGCTTTTTGTGTATGTCGTGAATGATTGTGGATCATATTGGCTTGTGCGAACAAATCTTCTAGCTGTCAAAAAATATGAGACAGATTTAATTCTGAGCAGGAACTGGGCTGACCAATTTCTACAAGAGACGCGTGTGGTCTTGATTCAGCCTGTGTAATTTCCTTAGTGAAATAGCCTGATTCGCCAATGATAGCAAAGTAACTGAAGAATGATCTTCATGTAGGTCGGTTGTGTCTTGCAGGTTGCCCGCTATTTGAGTAAGCACTAGCCTGTCAAAATACTACTACTTAGATATGTACATAATTGGAGATATAGCAAAGTAGTCTTTTTTTGGAATAGATTATGAACCATACTCTGACTCATTGTTTAGTTGAGTCTTGGTGGTCAGGGTGTTGCCTTGGTGCGTATAGACTGGAACAATTAGATGTGTTGAGCGTCTGCGGACTAGACTCGTTAGAGCATGTGTGTTGCCTTAGCTCCCGAGGAGGACTAGGATATATCCGTTGTGGTGAGCTGTTTGTGGACTAGACTCACCCACGTGTGGTGAACTATTCATGGACTAGGTTCAGCATGCACTTGAGTTCCTTGGCTCTGAGGCAGACTTGGTCATTGATGCGATAAGTTGTCGTCGTCCTGAAAAGAACTAGGCTTAGTCGCTTGTGTGCCATTTTGGTCCCTGTAGTCAAGCCAGGTTCCTTATGGAGCGGTGAGTTGTTCGAAGACTGGACTTACCCGCTTGTGGTGGACTGTCCATGGACTGGGCCCGGTCCGCGATTGAGTTCCTTGGTTCCTGAGGCAGACTAGGTCACTTATAAGGCAAGATGTCGTCGTCCTGAAAAGGACTAGGCTTGACCGCTTGTGTGCCATTATGGTCCATGTACTTGGACCAGGTTCCTTAGGGTGCGGTGTGTTATCCAGAGACTGGATTCGCCCACTTGCGATGGAGTATCCGTGGATTGGGTCTGACCTGCATTGGAGTTTCTTGGTTCCTGAAGCAGACTAGGTTACTGATGAGGCAAGTTGTCATTTTATTGAAAAGGAGTAGCCTTGGCTGTTTGTGCACCATTGTGGTCTCCGTAGTGGGACCAAGTTCCTTTAGGAGCGGTGAGCCGTCCGAAAACTGGACTCGCCTGCTTGTGGTGGATTGTCCATAGACTCGGTTTACTCCACAGTTGTGCCATTATGGTCCCGAGGTCAGAATAGGCTATCTTAGGAGCAGTGAGTCGTCCATGGACGAGATTCGCCTGCTTGCGTGAACCGTCCATGGATTGGGTCTGGTCCGCATGGGTGCCATCGTGGTCTGGAAGGCTGGAGTTATATGAAATGTGAATATTTAAAGATAGTACCTTTAATGATAATACTTCTTCAAATGCTTTACATTCCACGGTCTTTTTAGAAGCTCTCCATCCAGGTTCTCCAGCCAATAGGTTCCTGGCCTTTTGATAGTTGTCACCTTGTAGGGACTTTCCCAGTTCGTGCTTAGCTTGCCTGCTTTTGGGTTTATTGTGTTCAGCTGGGCCTTCTTCGAGGTTTGACCCTTTTCTTGTAGTGTTTCGTCTCCCCGCTCTTCGAGTAGGTCTAACTCGACTCTCAGAGCTTCATCATTGTCCGCCATTCTGAACTCCTCTATTCTAAAAATAGGTATTGCTAGTTCTACTGTAACCAATGCCTCAGACTCATAGGCTAGTGCGAATGGTGTCTCTTAGTCAGAGTCCTTTTTGTGGTACGATATTCCTAGAGGATGCCTGGAGTTCAGAGGCTCAAAGCCCTTTGGCTGCATTCTGTTTCATCTTGATAGCTTCCAAGATAGTTCGATTGGTAACTTTTGCTTGTCCATTGGCTTGGGGTGACCCAATGCGGAAAAGTGATGGTTGATGCCTAGTTGGATGCAATGTTGCTTGACTTTCCCACCCTTGAGCCGGGTCTCGTTGTCGGTGACCAGGATTTTTAGTATTTTGAACCTGTAGATAAACTTCTAAAGAAAATTCTTGATCAAATTCTCTCCAATCTTAGAAAGAGGCTCCACCTCCACCCATTTGGTAAAGTAGTCGACTGCCACGAATAGGAACTTTCTTTTTTCGAAGATGGAAAATGGGCCCACAATGTCTATCTCGCACTTGGCGAAGGACCATGGGCTGGTCATTAGAACTAGGTTTTGACACTTATTGCACTTGCGAACCAAATCTTTGGCCTCTTGCGGCATTTACGACCAATAATACCCTATCGTGAGAGCCTTCCTCCGGAATGGTTACCGCGTACTCTTTCATGGATTTCAAGAAGGACTTGGTTCGCCTATCTGGGCTCAGGCATCTGAGTATAGGGCCAGTCGTTGATCTCCTGTACAACCTATCGTTGGGGAGAGTGTACTGTGCTCATAAGGCCGACTTCTCCTAGAACTCTATGAGTGTGTCAGAGTCATGTTGTGCTAACGAGGCCTTTCTGGCCAGGTTGTTGGCTTTCTTGTTATTTTCCTTGGAGTAGCGACTGAGTAGTATCCTCTTGAACGACCTTTTGGTGTTGATTGCTTTCCCATAGTAAGCCATCATTCAAGGTTCTTTGACATCAAATTCACCATTCACCTGATTGACCACCAGTTGGGAGTCGCTAAACACCATGAGTTCTTCTACTTTGATTCCTCTGGCTAGCGTTAGCCTGCTAGGTGGGCTTCATACTCCGCTTCGTTGTTTGAAGCGCAAAAGTCGAATTTGATAGTCTTCTTGAGGGTGCCCCCTTTAGGGGTATACAAGACGATCCTGTTTCCTAGCCCGTCACGTTTGATGACCCGTCGCATCGCAAGGCCATCCTGTGGGGGATGCTCGGGGTTTTTGTCTCCTTGCTAAATTTTCAGTCTCGGTTTTCTTGTCACAGTGAACTCGACAATGAATTCTGCCAGTGCTTGCACCTTGATGGTTGTTTTCGGAGCATAATGGAAGTCGATTGTCCCAGTTCCATTGACCATTTTTCATGATAAATCTGGCTTGTGCAATACCGACAAGAATGGGTACTCGGTCAGGACTATTATTGAGTGAGCTTGGAAGTAGGCTCTTAATTTTCTTGAGGAAGTCACTAGTGATAAGGCCAGTTTTCCAATTTAGGGTAGTTAGCCCGCCTCGTCGAACGTTTTGTTGATGTAGTAGGCTAATCCGAAGCAGATTCAGGCTCTTCTCAACGAGAGACTACCCACAAACATTAAAGAAGTTTAGATCCTGACTGGGAGGGTGACAACCTTAAATAGATTCATCTCTAAATTTTCAGACATATGCCTCCCCTTATTTAAAAAGGGAATAAAGAATTCCAATGGGGAGAACAGTGTGAACATGCCTTCCAAGACCTAAAGGCGTAGATGGGAAGCACAAGCTACTCTCAAAACCTACTTCCATGGTCTTTTCGATTTGTCTTTTGAACATTCGGTTCACCAGGCGCTAGTATGTTGCCTCTGCATTCTTTAGTTCGAGAGGCATTAATCGATAGGAATATGTACCTTTATTCGTCTGAAGGAGGTTTTCTCCTGATCTCGCGAGTGCATATTGATCTGATTATAGCTATAGTACGTGTCCATGAAGCTAAGTAAGTTGTGTCCGGATGTCGCATCTACAATCTGGTCTATTCGGGGCTGTGAAAAATTTTCTTTTGGGCAAGCTTTGTTAAGGTCGATTTAGTCCACACAAACTTTCCACTTCTCGTAATTCTTTTACACCAGGACCATGTTCGCCAACCATTCAGAGTAGTGAGACTCCCTTATCATGCCAGAGTTTAGAAATATTTGCACTTCTTCATTGAAGGCCTGGTTGTGCTCAGGCGCCACTGGCCTTCTTTTCTATAGGATTGGCTTCAAGTTAGGATTGACTGCCAGTCTGTGTGTGATTGCTATTGGATTGATTTCTACTATGTTTTTTATTGCCCAAGTGAAAATGCCCTGATTCTCTTTTAAGAGTGTTGCTAGTTGATTTGCCAATGTTCTATCGAGGTTAGAGCCTATTTGGACTGCTTTTGTGTTAGCTTGGCTGTCTAGGTGTATTGTTACAACTTCTTCCCCTGGTTGACCAGCGTTTAGCCTTTTTCTCGGGCAAAATGAAGGTTCGAGGTCTGAAGTTTTCCTAGAGTTTTTTTTCCTCTAAGGTCGACTTCTCCTGAAACTCTATGAGTATGTTGGAGTCGTCTTCTGAAGATGATGCCTTTCCGGCCAGACCGTCGACTTCCTGGTTGTCTGAACTGGAACAACGGCATAATAGTATTCTCTTGAACCCTCTTTTGGCGTCAATTGCTTTTCTACAATAGGTCATCATTCGAGAGTCTTTAACATTGAATTCACCATTCAAGTGATTGACCACCAATTGTGAACAATCAACAAGTTAAACAACAATAAATATTGTATTAAAAACAGAAGCAAAATGAATACAAGGAACTTACTCAGATCTTTGAAGTTGCGAATGATCAACTGATTACTAGAAGTGAAGTATCTGAACTTCACAGAAGCAAAGAAATTGTACTTCTGTCAATTGTTGAAGTGGTCTAGAAGATCAACCAGACAAGAGGACTTCCTAATAGAGTAGACCTCATACTGATTCATCCTGATGGAAGTTAGTGAATGCAACAACCTTGTCGACAGATGGATCCCATTTTCCTTCTTTCTGATCAGAGTGGTAATCAGGATCATCCACCCATTCAGCAACATCTGGGTTGGAGGAATACTGTGGTATGACAAAGAAGGCATCATGGACGGGAAAGCCTAGTTTTGAACATGGTCTTGTACAAACAAACATACCCCTCCCACGGACAAGTTTGACACTTACTTTTCACAAGGAGCGACAACTTTAGATTATTAGAAATCTGATATTGTCTTAAGAGCTCGACAAGGTCCTCCTCTGTCATCAACGACTCCCTAAAAAAGTCAAGGTAAGTCGTATGTCAATCGAGGGAAAAATAAATCTTTCGAGACATGATTGGAGAAGATGAAGGTTTGCGCTTGATCCAACTTGGGAAGTTTGAGGAAAGAAAACAACAAAAGCTCTGGGATGTAAAAGATTAAGCTCCCCCAAAACAGGCTTATATAGGCTTGACGTGTGGGAGAAGCAATCACCCAACCACTGCATAAGCATTAACTGCAGTGCAGAAGTGAAAAATGCGCCAAAATATGTCATCATGGTGTCAAACGAGACCCCATGTATAGCGAGTTAGTGGCCATGTACACAACCTCACTAACTAAGGAGGGTAACTTATGAGACATCAAAACAGTCACCCAACCACAGCCAAACATGTGGCACAAGTCAGCCCTAATGGTAAAATGCCCAAGCCTGGTCTAAGTTAGGCCCAAGCTTGATCCAAGTCAGACCCAAGCATGATCCTAGTTAATTATTATACAGCCTGTAAGTCAGGCGCCCAAACCTAGTTATGCAATCCCAAAACGGTAAGAATCTTGGAGTTTGGCCCATAACAATAAGGCCCAAATATATACCTCTAAAATATAGTAGGCCCAAGGTCCATTGAAATTCTTGGTCCAATCAAGCATTGAGTCCCAAAGAGAGTCGAGTTTCAAAGTAGAATCAGTCATGGACTGGTAAGATTCTAAGTGAGATCTCCTTCATCCATCACGCTTTCAACGGTAGAGTCAATGAAAGAGTAAAAAAAACTCATTATATACAGTGAACAAAAAGGATGAGAAAGATACACACATGCAACCCTAATTTTATTAGTTTATCTTCATCCTTGTTCAAGTGTGACTTTACTATCGGAATGCCTTTGGGCACCATAATGGTGGTCTCTAGTTCACCGTTGTTCATCTTTGCAGGTCAAAATCAATAGGGACGGATTTGGACGCATCAGGTATGTTGCATATATGGATGGCTCAGTTCTATGATTATCTTTGGTTAAAAAAAAATCTAATGTCATACATTAGTATACAACTTTGGTAGAGTTGTAGTACATTAGTCTTCTAAAATATGAACAATTTCACGTTGCAATTAACCACGATTGAGATATAGATTCTCTTCCAAACTAACAAACAACGTAAAGTGGAAAGTGAGATTTGTGTGTTGAGAAAAAAAATGTGTATGGTTTAGTATTGGGTATTGGTTTTGAATTAGTGGAGCATATGTTGGAGGAGTAGTTATGTATGTTCTTGATTAATTTATCATAATGAAATAAGGAAGAATCGAAAAATAGATAATATAAAAAAATATATAAATAATAACTAAAGAAAAAAAAACTAAAAACAATATAAACAATCCAAACCCATAAAAAAAATGTAATTGTACTTATTGTCAAACAACCAAATAGAATATTAAAAGGAAAATATAGTAAAGAACAAAAGAACATAAATACTAAAAATATCTTATACTTAGGGAGCTATGTGTACCTGAATTTTTTGTTCGGTTGCACCAACTCTTTGTTGCACCGGCATTTTGAAATGTTTCGACTTTGTTGTACCAACTTAAAATATGTAATATCAACTACCATTTTTTTTATTAATAAAAATAACTAATGGTGAAACTTTTTCAACTAGGAGAGTTAATTGCCTCTTGAAATAAAGAATAACAATAAACATTATCTAAAAAATAATATCCAGTCACACATTCGTGAAATTTCAATTCTTTTTACAAACAATAGAAATACACCCTGACCTTCATCACAAGTTCAATATAAACACTGTTTTTTCTAAGAGCAAACTGGGTTTTAAAGGGTCCCGTAAGCTTATTATTATGGTAGTTGTGTAAATAAGAACTACACATCAAAAGACTATTTGTTTGCCACATGTTCAGGGTTCAAACTTCAAATCCTCCTGACAGCATTTGTGGTGGAAGGGGTTTAGGGATTAAAATAAAATTCAATGCACACCAACCATAAAGAGATGGCAAAACTAATATATCATATTCGAAAAATTGTATTTAAAATCAGAAAAATCCTTGTATTCATAAATTTACAATAAGAATATTTCATACAAAGTCACCAATCAGTCTTTGAAGGTAGTAGACTACTTTTGTGATATGGTTACTAGAGCATGGTTGGGTATACCCAAGGAATGTGATTTCGCGAAATCTCGTGAAATTTCAAGAAACTTTTTTTTTAAATTACGACAAGAAAAAAGTACATTTTTCTGAAGGTTTTTTTCAAAAAATTTCGAGGTTTTTTCATTAATTTCGGAAAATTTTCACAAAAATTACATTTTTTCAAAAATTTTCGGGGGTTTTTTTATTATCATTTCTTCTAATTAATTATTGATTTTTGAAACCACCACCTTATTTTCTAATTATCATTTCTTCTACTTATATATTGATTTTGGAAACCACCCCTGATTTTCTAATTATATATTGATTTTATGTTTGTTTCATTTCTTGGTATTTATGCTTCATTTAATCTGTTTAATAGAATCATTTACTTGTTTCTTATTATTTTTTCACATATTCCATATACCCTCGAAATTCATTATATATATATATATATATTATGTATCCTCGAAATTTTTACGTTTTTTCTTTACTCATTGAGAAATATTTCTTAAAATCAGGAGACCGAAATGAACTTGAAAAACGAAATCACGATCCTTGGGTATACCATGCAAAATTTTAAAGCTAAATCTAAAATATGAAGTTTAGGGCATCGAGCCAAATAGTTAGGCACATATAGCAACTTCCTATATTTAATAGTGGTAAACTAATCAATCTTAGAATTCAACCAAAACTCAACCCAAAAACCCCATGGAAACAAACGACTGTAACATTCACAATGGTGCATAATTAATGACAATTTACTATTGCAAAAATTCATATAGACAGAACAATATAAATGAGCAACACTATGGATTTTCTTATTTTTAGATTTAAGCCAGAACATAGGAAAAAAAAATTTAATGGTTATATACATTATAGACTTGTAGGACAAATTTTTTTTTTTTTTTTTTTTTGTAAAGCATTTTCGACATGGACTTATTTGAGACTCCTCAACCTCCAATAAAATAAAATATTAGTGAATTTGTATTTTGGTGGAACAGCAGATAAAAAGGATGGGGATGTAACTGAATTTGAAATAAGAAATATTTCTCCATGACATCAGTCAATTCTCACTTTCATAGACATGTGGATGAGAAAATAAAATTGTAAGTTTTTATTTGATTCTATTAAGTTTTATATTATTATATTCAAGTATATTTCATTGTGTTACGTGAAAACCACTTTGATATAACCATAATATACCAATAATATTTTTTTATATCTAACTCGAGTTCTAATTTAATAAAGAATTATAACATTCTGTATTATGCCAGTGAATAAAAACGACTTTCTTTATTCAATAAACACTCACAGTCGAATCTCACTAATATCTTATTACTAATGTTTTTAGAAACTATCAAGTTTAATAAAAAAAATTCAATATACTTAAAACTCAAATAATAATTACATTTATAATAGAATATTTATTTATATATTTGACAAAAGAAATATCCTAAATTATATTAAAAAGGAGCGTCACCTACACTAAATTGACATTTTTGTAACAACCCCCAAAACAGTATCACTTAATATAATATATTTTCAACTTTTCTATACTAGTTTAATTTCAATTATATATATATGTATATATATTATTATTTCAACTTAAATATATAATATTATTAATTCAATTAAATTATTATTTATATATTTTTTAATTTCAACTTAATTAAATATTTGAAATATTTTATTATTATTTTAGATATAGGGAATGGTTTGGTTTTCCAGAAAAAGTTGGATGATTTAGGGGATTGATTGGAGGAAAGATTTTTTCCATGAAACCCTAAGAAAGAACAAAGTATTGCACCTAAATATATATAAAGCAAATTTCCCTTACAAATCATTAATAAGCTACGATATTTCCTATGAATTAGCCAAATCAGCCCATGGACCGATATCCAATTCCAGGCCCATGGGCGGATTACTCAACTGAATCTCCTGCTCGGTCATTGTGCTGAGCCCACAACCCGTCTTCTCGTTCCCTGTTGTACTCGGACGTACCAGATTTAGCACCCACAGTAGCGACGACAGCAGATCCCTTCAATATGGGATCCAAATGAATCTAAGTTGAAGCATTTTTTATCCCTAATGGGAAGAAAATCCCCTTAACCAAATCACATAGTACTAAAGGATCAAAATTCCATGCCTAAAATGCTCACCAACACCCATAAATCCAAGGGTTAAAAAATGCTTACAATGTGGAACAAAAATATATATATATTTAATTAGCTCAAGTGACATCGATGATCATCTCGAAAACATGATACATGGCATTGACATCCGCAGAAACATGAGCTTTTCAAAAAGAAAAAAGGAGACAAAAAAATTTATTTTCGACAAAATTTTCCCCTAGTGGGCCAAAAGGTCCGGCCCATAGAAGGCCGATGGTGCTTCCTATGGGTTGAAAGTTGAAACCATCTTTATCAGTAATTATTGAGTATCTGAGGAGGGATTCTGTTGATGATTGTTTGGTTATGGGGTCTTTGTTTGTACCGAATTGGTGAGAGGTAAGGTCACTTTCTCCTCCTCTTCACCTCCAACCAGTAAAGGAAGAGCTGTAGTCCATCTCTCGTCTTTGCATTTGAAAAATGTGTAAAGGTGTTGGAAATTTTGTTGGCACCAATTATGGCGTACAAATGGGGTTGAGTAAATCTCACATCTGTGTTTGACTTACTCCTTCCTACCCAATCTTTGGTTTTGGCCTTGGCTTGCAATTGGATCCCATCGACATTTTTACATGATCATCTGCTATTCAAGCCATCGAAAATATCTAGTATGGGACCTGACTACCGATGCAGGCATGGATTTACATGACTTACTTCTTTATTTAATTTTGCATACTCAGACTATACTTTGAGGTTTGACCAACAATAAAGAGCGGGTCTAGTGATAAACGTGTCTCTCTTTAAAATTTGACATAAAAAAAAAGGGAAAATAAGTTATAAGGCTTATTTTTATTTATTTATTGTACACATAAAACTCTAACAATTGAAAATGCCTATTTTTTGTAATTCATGACTATTAAAAATCACAAACCTAAATCATTGCTAAAAGATATGTAAAAAGACAAATATACTCATATTCCTAAACATATTGACGTGGTGTTGTCATTTATTTATTCAAATTCAGTACATTGAAACAAACAAAATATGCAATCTTTTTACACAATTTGATATTTTTTTTTCTAATTTGTTTCATGTTCGTAAAACACAACTGATCAATTATTGCTGGTTAATCTGGAAGTAAAAAATAAAATAAAAAATCTAAAAGTAAACTTATGATTTGTTTTAAGAAGTCGAATAAATTAGATTAATAATTGTCTGATTCAAAGGAATCAATATGGAAAGCAATATGTTCTAATGAATAATGCTTCAAGAGATTGAAATCAAATTCTAATGCATTTTGAATGTTGAGTGTTAAAGCTATATTCAGAAATTATATTACTTGTAGTTGAGAAGAAATCAAAAGAGTATACAGAGGTGGTGGCATCTAAGAGATTAAAAATGACTTGAGGTTGAATGAGATGTCTTAATCCAAAGAGGTGTTGGGCTTAGAGATGGATAAATAAGACTAACGATGGTGGGAGAGTTGTGTTGAATTGAGTCAAGACTCAAGATATGATCACTTAAGTTAAAGGGCAAGAATGTCTTTCTAATTATTTTTAAACCGTGGGTTGGGTTTATGGCTTTTATGAGTCTTTAATTACAAAAAAAGTTTTTGAGACATTTCAATTGTTAGAGTGTGATGTGGTCTACAATTATAAAAAGTAGGCTTTATAAGTCATTTTTTCTAAAAAAAAACACTTAATGAAGAAAGAGAGTTGCTACGTGTACTCGACTGTTTGGCTTGATACCCCAAACTTCGTTTTTTAGATTGAGCTTTAAAAAATGCTTTGTGTACCCAACCACATTTTATTAACCCTAAAACAACTCTAATTAATTACCAAGAAAAGAAAAGTACTCATGTTATTGTTTGACGACTTTGTAGAAAGGATTCCTTTGGGTTTTAAATACAATTTTTCAAATTTCTGATAATAGTTGCAATATATTTTTATACTGATACATGCATAGAGAAGAGAGTTTGTTTGCAAAATGGTTTTAGAAGATTTTTTAAGATATATTTCTTATTTCTATTACACAACCTACCATTGTTTACTATTTATTATAGAACTTGTGACGATGGTTAGTGTATCTTTGATGTTTGCACGCAAACTTGAAAGTTAAGAATTTGTGACTATAGTTTAGTTTTATCGATGCATTTATTTTTATTCTTTAGTCAATAATAAATTGATGCTTATAAACAAGAAAATTGATAAAATAAAATAAAATTGATGTTTATCGATACCACCAAATGATTTTTATTGATAAAAAATGGAAAGTTTGTGTTACATATTTTAGATTGGTGCAACAAAGTCGAAACATCCCAAAATACCGGTACAACAAAATTTTGTGTAATCAAATCAAATAGTCAAGTACGCGTAGCAACTCCCATAAAAATATGAACAATAAATTTTGAAAGCACACACTTAGAAAATCAGCATGCAATTGGTTATTTGGGTGGGATAAATTTTTTTCTTTTATTTGCTTTATCTCATGCGACTACAAAAATCACCCACTACAAGCTAACATGGTTTGTGATGTAATTGATACCGGTTCTTTTTCCTCGCTGCTTACCTAGACCTACACAAGTAGCACATGTGAGCCAAGAACCACTGTGTGGCTACCGATGACACTCCGATGCTTAAGTTAGATAAGGCTTAGGAAAGGCTTAAAGCTGTAAATTGGATTTCTGTAGTGTACCTTAAGTTCATCGATCTTATCTCCCTTTTATAATGTGAGAGTCTTTATTCGACTAAGCTTTTGGTGGCGTAGTTTGGGAAAAAAGATATTGCTGGTGATCCTTTCCTAGTTGGGAGCTGTCCATGTGGGATAGTTTTCCAATACGACTTGTGCTCCTAGATCTGCGGGAGAGGTTTCCTTTTCTGAGTGTTGTCCATGAAAGGAAGTTTATTTGCCCGATTTATACTGTAGTTTTTGTTTTCTAGTTGGAACTTATGTACTTTTGGCCTGCTTGTCTTGGGTTGATCCCTTAGATACTTGCCTTATCAAGGCTTACGAGTATTGGGTTAGACCGCGTGATGTGTGGGCTTAATGGCACATTGCAATTTGGGTGCAACGTTCTGGAATCTGCCAATAATGGGCTTAATGTTGTTTGGGTCTCACTGGATTGAGCAAGCAATCGATCCATCTTTGTTCTATTGATGATATTATCATGATACGTGTACGGTGCTGATCAAATAATGATTTGATGTATCATCAGCTACTCCCCCGAGTTGGTGGGTCGTTTTATCGGTCCACCAAGTCATTTCTTGAAGCAACTGTGCAGTCATGATGGTTGAGTCTGAGTTGTTTTCTCGAGCAGCGAGTTTCATTAATTGGGCGTGCGTCAACTCGAAAGAATGAAAGGCATGAGTTTTATTTTCTATATAGATCTCCTACCCAGGAGTGTAGTCTCAGTACTCTTTTGAGCTCAGAGATTCTACTGTACCATATCGCCTTCTGTGCTTTTGACTTCGCTTAACATTCGTATTCGAAAGTTTGTACCATCTTTCATGGCGGGCCGAAATCAGCTTTCCAAAGAACTATTCACTAAGGGCCGCAAATTTTTTTTAGGAGAGGTTGCTTTCTTAATCTGATATGGAAATCCTTCGTAAAACATACAAGATTCTTGATAATCTGATGCTCTGCAGTCTTGGTGCCAATTTGACGTCATTGTTCCCTCCTGAGGGGTTTATCTGTCTTTACCGAGGTATGTTTCAATCAGGTGCCCACTTTCCTGTTATCAAGGAGATTTGGGAGTTCCTAGGGTACATTGGCATTGCACCCACTCAACTAGTGTCGAACTGGTATAGGACCGTGATTGCCATTTTGATTAGGGCTAGGAATGCTGATGTCCTGGTATCTTCGAGAGCGATGCAATTGTTTGCTTCTCCTTGAATAAACGAGCACGTAGTGTGTGCTGAAGTCATCGGACTGCTTCTGTAACCTGCCTGATGATTTTAAATCCTGGCAAAAGTTTTGTTTCATGGCTCCTGCAAACTCAACGTACTTTGAGCTTGCTGATCGTCTGGTCGAGTGTGTATTCAGACAACTGAGTAAGTTCGACTATTTTTGTGGTTTTGTTTATGTTAACTGCATATTAGATTGACCCGTGTGGTTTTTGCAGGGAAATTCCCAATTTCATCGCTTTCTACTGAGGATAAAGCAACTTTCGATGTGTTTTGCGACATGCCTCATCTGTCGATAGAGGATGTCATTGAGTCTTCTAATGTCAAGTGCAGCGGACTGTGGGCTTATTGGCATGTGGCCCCTACTTTTTTCGGGTAAAGAAGCCAAAGCCAGAAGGTGTGTCTGCTTCGAGGAAGAGGAAACTTCCCAATATTATGGTTCCAAGCCCTTTACGGAGGGAAGAAATAGCTGAGGCGCTTCCTTCTCCTGTGCATCTGAAGAGGTCTCGTGTTTTGCCTAGACCTGTCCGCAGGCGCTTGGCCTCGTCCGAGAAACGTGATGTTGTTGGGCAAGTGTCGGATGAGATTGTTGTTTCCGAGGGGCGTGATGCTCAAGCCACGACCATGTTGCCCTTCCTGACATGGGGATGAAGTATCTGCAAATGGTGGGCGTGAAGAATGTAACAAAAATGAGTACCAAGCAGGCGGAGTTTCTGAATAAAATGTTGCTATACGCTGGCGTGGAAGCTTCGTCTGGTCATCCCATTTCAATAAAGGACTTTGAGCTCCGTCTTTATCTTGATCAAGAACCCGTTGAAGAGTTGTCCGATCGTCGATCTCATGGTGAAGAGTCATCTCTGCGTCGCCCATACTGTGTTCCATCTCGTTGTCGTCTTCATATTTAATTGACAACAGGTCCAAAGAATAACTCGCTTCCCTATTCCCCATCAACTGTGTCACGCCCCGACTCGCCACGGGACCCAAAACGTGTCAACACGTGAGCTGAATCCGTAACCACAGGCTGATCGTAACTGGACACAACACATAATATAACATATTCTTGAAACGAGAGACAACACAGATAAAATTTGAAAAAAAAATATGTAATTCGCCAGCCCTGCATCACAGTGACAAACCAATATAGACAAACATCCAGTATTTAACAAAGTATATAAGCACCACGAAAATACTAAAACTCAAACAAAACATACCAGCAAAGGATGGACAAAACTAAACAACACAAATGAGCCAACAACTTGAGATTGGGCTTAAGCGACACGAACAACAGGAACAACAACACCACTTGCACTCCAATAGAAGCACACCCTTTGCATGGTCAGCAAAACACAAAATTGTTGGTGCTAGCGAACTAAATACAAACATCAATACAATATGTAATAGGAAATCATGCCACCCAATAATGAATAAATGTGTAATCCGAGATACATGATTCATAACATATAACGGTGTCCTATTACAAGTTTCTAAAGTCAGAATCACACCGTGTCTCTGAGGATAATATTTCTAAGTTCAAGCACTAACACAAGGTATTTCATATTGAACATTAAGTACAAGTTTACGAGATATGCTAGTCATTAAAGGTGATTCAAACATGGTAAATTTCAAGTGATGCATGCAAAGACATTATCATAATTCAGCATAGCCTCCTAAGTATGGAAATCAAGTCGAAACCATAAACATTTCTCTATAAGTGTCTCATATCGTAGGTATCTGCATACCCTATGATGGTGTCTCACCAAGACACATCCCACAACGTGCACCAGTACCATTTCGTGCTTATTTGTAACTCAATGGGGTGCCATCTGCCAGGATACAAACTCAAGCGTCCCGAACGACTGGTTTAACACAGCCAACCTAACACAAATCAAACTCAAGTGCGCGGGGAGGAAAATCGAGTAATCTCTTAAGCACGTCCTTCGGGACCCGTCCTACTGCACTATCTAGTGGCAAACGCCAGCGGAAGATCACCACACCTTAGCAAACTTGCCACATGCAATAGCATCCACAATGTATGTAGGTGTGAGTCATCTCAAAACACCACCAAACTCATGATGTGAGCAATCTTCTAAGCATCGGCACAATAGGCATTACAGCGGGGTAGAGACACTTACACTAATGTCAGCATGCATGTACTACGAGACTATACAGAGTCAAACATAATAGATGTGCTACAATAGTCAACTAGACAATCCTCACGAGTCCACAACTACACTAGGGTGCCAACATGACCCAAATCACAACAATAATGTCCCTCGAGTCGAACAATCATAAAGGTTCAAGACTCGGGATTCTATGGTAAAACACACAAACTAATGTTACAATGGTCAGACTGTACAACCTGACGTGCCAGTGCTAAAACGCATGTAACCCCCAAACCGTAAGTCATATGTGAGAAAGCTATGACAATCCAGAAACTACTCACGAATACGAAAGTAATGGCATAGGCCTTATATCCTCATTCTTTCAGAGTCAACACGATTTTACAAATGAAATCAATTCATTAAAGCTAAACACTAGTCTAACTAACTCATACAAAACATGCTCTAAAACACTGATTACAAATTGAATTGGTGTTCTACGAAAGCCTAAATACATCATTCAGACACGCAACTAACGATCCAAGATTCTGATGGAGAGTTTATTAACCTAAATTAATAAGTTAATAAACCCTACTTATAATACCGCAAGTGCACGGCTGTCTAACTAGTAGACAGTGGCAAATACGGGTCGATCCCACGAGGATTGACGAGACAGTAAAATTCTGAGACTTATTTAAACTAATTTAGAATTGGGGGTTGCAGCAAATGAAAATTACTAAGTTAAGAGAACTAAATTGACAATTAAAATTAAACTAGTAAGATGATATGAGAGTGGACCGAGACATCGAATCCACCACAGGTTCTTCGAGATTTGTATAATCCAAATTATTGTTTTCAAGAATCAACACGACTAACCAAAAGATTAGTTCGCAATTGATTTCAGCAAAGGCATAAACCCCTAGCATTGCATGTCTTTCTACGACACATACAATCACAAGTTTATTTTAACTAATTCTAAACCCCTAACATTGCACGTCTTTTTACGGCACACACAATTACAGATTCAGATTAATTGATTAAAGCAGGCTTTGAATATCAATAAAGGGAACTTCTAACTACCAACTAGTCTAGATAATTATTCCGGATATAATTGGTGAAAGCAAATTATTGACATTAAAAAATCAACTGTATTTAACATTCAAGCATATGGTAAACAATAAATTCAGGCACGACAAACTCTAGGAAACCATGTGGTTTCATCTTCGCCTCGGTGTGGGGTCTAGAAGATCATAGTGGAAGAGATCACAACATCAGTGGAAGTGGAATTCATCTCAGTATTAACACGTATCTTGAGAAACTGAGCAAATGCACTAGGGTGACTCAGAATAAAGGATGGGTGCAAATAAGCAAACTATTTTTCAAAATAGTTTTCTCCCTCCAGAAAATCACGTTTTCACTGCATCTTCGTCCCCGAGAGAGCTCTTTTGTTGCTTGCTGGTTCTTCTTATTCTTTTTCGGTGAAGCTCCCCTGCAAGAGAGAGAAAGAGATGGGTGAAGGAGAAACGAGAGATAGAGACGAGAGAAGAAGAAAATGGAGGAGAGAAACGGGGCGGTGAAGCTCTGTTTCTGCTGCTCCTGTCTGCTCCGGTTGTGCGAGCTGTTTGTTTGGCCGGTGGGACGGTGGTCGAGAGAGAGGGAAATAGGAAAGAAGACTAAGTGGCGAAGAGAAGAACAGGGGTGGTGTGTGTTGCGCTGCCTGTGACGGTGGTTGTGTTGAGATGAAGGAACAGGGAGATGGTGGTTATGTTGGTGGTCGTGGTTTGCGTCAGGTAAGGGAACATGAAGGAAGACAAGGTGGAACAGGGTAATGGCGGCTGTTGGGTGTGCGAAACAGGGTGAGGATGCGCTGGACGGTGTTAGCATTGTTATGGTGGTTGGTTAGTGGCGAGAGACGAAGGTCTCTGTGTCTCTGCCAAGGAGAGGAGATGAGAGGCGTAGCTGAAAAAGAAACGTGGAAGAAGAGAGGGATTTTCTCCAAAAGGGGGAAGACCTAAATAGGGTTCTCCTATTTCATTGTTAAGTTGGGCTTGGGTTTCTAGACTAGCTTTTTGGGCATGGGCTTAGGTTAAATTAGGTAGACTTAGGTTTGTTTTGGTTAAGTTTAGCTATGTGACTGTCTAGTTTGTACCACCGCTAGAATCAACCAATTGATCATTCCTTAAATTGTCGCCTTATTGCGATTTCATCGTTCACGCTCAAATTCCTACAAAGACATGAAAACGAAATAATTAGAATAAAATATAATAATCGAAACACTAACAGATTCATGTCAAACCGACAAGTATAAGTTTGCCAAAACACCAATACAAATCAGTAAATCTGCAGTCAGGAAACCTAGACACAAGTCCAAGACATGCAACTCAATTACAATCGTGTATATCCTAAGTTCAACAAATTCAGCCCATAAGTCCACTCTCAAATGGACCAACATAGCCAAACTCTTCAAAACTTCATAGGAGTCACATTCTTAACTTGGAGTTCAAATACACACAATCAAAGGCATATAGTAGCAATTCAATTAAAGATTTTAAATTAAACATTTCTCAAAGTAACATTATAGTTACACTAACCTGAGCGGAATGGGGTTTCAGAACCCAAATTCCGATGATAATCCTCCAAAAATCACCGTAAACAGGTCTGATCGGCTCCAAACAACACAATTGGCTGAAGACTGGTTGAAACAATGCAATAAACCCACGGACCAAATAATCCCAGCTCATCGATGCAATTACCCTTCGAATCCATGCCAAAGATCCTCCCTAACGAACAAGCAACACTTGATTTTTCTCTGAATTTCCAGCCACCATGCAACACTCTCTGCATGTGGGGTTTTTGCCCTCCAACTGATGCAACAAATGCCCCTGAAAAGGTTGATCGGAGCTACGCTACCCGATCAAATAAATTCAGCTCCGACGAGCTTATACAATCAGATTTTTACTATTTTTGAGCAGGAATCAAGCATGAAATCAAAGGAGAATGAAAAGGAATAAAAATGGTGCAAAAATAAAGAGATTTGGCGAATAAAATGGCGGAGAAGCGCCGGCGAATTCGATTGAAGGCAGAGAGCTGAGCTTTGATCGAGATAGGGAGAAGAGAAAAAAAAAAAAAGGGGGACATTTCGTTTTATAAGTGGGGGGCTATTTGCCCCCACCTAAACTCTAAAGGTACCGGCCCAAAAAAATAAAAATAAAAAATCTTAATTTTTTTTTTCAAAAAATCATTTAAATTTCAAGAACTTTTAAAATCATTGTTTTAATCCGAAAACTCTAAAATTGAGCCAATCAAACAATCGAAAACAACAAGTGTTACATTCTAAATTCCTCAAAAGAGATCTTGTCCCCAATATCAAACAAAACAACAACAAAAAACACTAGGTGAAAAACTCAGGGTATTCTGCCTCATCTGATACCAAGCTTTGTCAAACACTTTCGCAGCATGGATACAGGAAACATGCCGTGGAGACAGGACATACTCTGCGGCAAAGCCAATTTGTATGCTACTAGTCCAATCTTCTCAGTAATCTCGTGTTGTCCTACATATCTTGTACAAGCTTTCCTCGACCTCTAAACCTAACTACTCTGCGCATCAGGGAAACTTTCAGAAAGACTCGGTCGTCGACTGCAAACTCTAACTCCTTACGCCTTGTATCAGCGTAACTCTTCTGTCTGCTTTGGGCTATCAACAAAAGCGCTCTAATCAGCTCAATCCTCTCAGTAGTTTCTCTGAGCACATCCGGCCCCATCACAACTAACCATATAATCTCTGCCCAACAAAAGGGGACTACATAGTCGTCTGTAGAGTGCCTCAAACTGTGCCATGCCAATACTTACGTGGTAGTTGTTGTTGTACACAAACTCATACAACGGTAGGTGATCTTCCAAACTGCTTCCAAAGTCTGAGATGCGCGCTCTAAGCAGGTCTTCAACTACCTGATTCACTATCTCAGATCGACCATCTGTCTATGGATGAATCATTGTTACCATCTCCAATCTGGTACCCATAGCTTGTTGAAAGTGCTGCTAGAAGTGGGCTACGAAAAACGGATTTCGGTCGGATACAATCGACAAAGGTGACCCATGATGGTGTACTATCTCCCAAATGAACAACACTATTATACTCTCTGTCGTCTGATGCGTACTAAAAGGAATGAAATGTGCACACCTCGTCAACCGATCAACAATGACCCATATCGACTCATGGCCTTTCCTCAATCGTGGAAGTCCATCGACAAAATCAAAGGTGATATACTCCCCCTTCCACATCGGGATCTCCAACTGCTGCAATAACTCAAACGGCCTCTGATGCTTGGCTATGACCTGTGGACAAGTCACACTCCGTAACACAAACTCTCCAATGTCTTTCTTTCAGACCGCACTACTAGAAAGAATGTATCTAATCTTGATACATCTATGAGCTTTCTGTAAGATATCTCTCTGCAGGTCCTCATCAGACGGAACACAAAGCCACCCACGGAACCTCAATCCTCCATCTGAACCAATTGACCAATCGGTAGGGCACACATCTAGTGTGTCCACAACCTGAACTGCTATCTGCTTCAAAATCACTGGATTAGATGTTTGTCTATCCACCGTTCTACTGATCAACAACGGATAAACTGCTAAACCCACTATCATGCTGCCTTCTGTACTGGAGGTTGGCTGAACTGCAAATGAAGCTAATGTCTCAAGTGTTTTTTATTCCTGAATCATCATGGTTGCCATTACTGCATGTCGTCTACTCAGGGCATGAACTACCACATTGACTTTATCAGGCTAATACTGTATCTCGAAGTCATAGCTGCTAAGAAAATCAATCCATCGATGTTGCCTCATATTCAACTCCCCTTGAGTGAATAGGTATTTCAAACTCTTGTGATCTGTAAACAACTCGAACCCTCTCACCATAAAGATAATGTCTCAAGATCTTCAAAGCGAAGACTACGGCTGCCAACTCTAAATCATGCGTCAAATATCTCCTCTCATAGGGTTTCAACTGTCAAGACGCATAGGCTACAACCCTCTTGTCCTGCATCAACACTCCACCCAATCTTGTACCTTAAGCATTGATAAATACCACCAGTCGACTACCAGGTGATAGAATAGTCAACACTGGTGTTGAAGTCAACCGAAGCTTCAAAGCTTCAAAAGCTTCTTCACACTTCTCAAACCACACAAAAGGAACATTCTTCCTTGTTAATTGAGTGAGTGGTGCCTCAATCAGTGAAAATTTCTCGATGAACTGACGATAATAATCGGACAAACCCAGAAAACTACGAATCTGCGTCACACTACTCGGTCGTCTCCAAGACTTCACTGATCCGACTTCCCCGGGATCCACTGCAATACCTCATCTAGAAATTACATGTCCAAGAAATCGAACTTCAGGATCCCAGAAATGACACATACTGAACTTCACATACAACTGATTTTCTCTGAGTGTCTACAAAACAGTGCAGAGGTGCTCACGGTGGTCCTCTAAACTCCTCGAGTACACCAAGATATCGTTAATGAAGACTACCACAAACTTGTCTAAGTACTTACTGAACAATTTGTTCATCAAATCCATGAAGATAGTCGGTGCATTCGTCAATCCCAAACGACATCACTGAAAACTCTTACAAACCATAACGAGTCTGAAAAGCTGTAATTGGAACGGAGTGTTCCTCAACTCTCATCTGGTGCTACTCAGACTACAATTCCAATTGTGAAAACACGATGACTCCCCTCAGCTAATCCAATAGATCATCAATTCGAGGCAACATGTACTTATTTTTTATGGTCACTTTATTCAGTTCCCGATAAACTATGCACATCCTCAATGATCCATCATTCTTACACACAAATATGGCTGGAGCTCCATAAGGTGAATTGGTCGACCGAATAAACCCCTTATGAAACAAATCATCACGTTGTGTTTTCATCTCTTCCAATTGCTTAGGTGCAAGCATGTACGCTGATTTAGATATAGGTGTAGTACCAGAAACCAGGTCAATCTGAAACTCTACTTCACGACGAGGAGGGATACCATGAATCTCTCGAAAGACACCAGGGAACTCACACACAACCTCGACAGAACTGGTGTTGGAAATAGAAATCTCAAGAGAGCCAAGAAAACTTGACATCATACGAGGCACACAAGCCAACACATGAGGCGAAGCATCAGGTGGCACTAATGTCACCGACCTATGCAAGCAATCAATGATCACCGGATGACTGGACAACCAATCCATCCCTATAATCAAATGATAGCCATCAAAACCCAAGACAATAAAGCCAAACACAAAGGTGTACCCCAACAAGGGAAACTAGAAACAAGAACAATACAACCATGCGTCATCGCCATCCTCCCTTTATGCAAAAGAAAACATACATACAAACATTACAGCGGGGTAGAGACACTTACACTAATGTCAGCATGCATATACTACGAGACTATATAGAGTCTAACATAATAGATGTGTTACAATAGTCAACCAAACGATCCTCACAAGTCCACAACTACACTAGGGTCCCAACATGACCCAAATCACAACAATAATGTCCCTCGAGTCGAACAATCATAAAAATTCAAGATTCGGGATTCTATGGTAAAACACACGGACTAATGTTACAATGGTCAGACTGGACAACATTACGTGTCAATGCTAAAACTCATGTAACTTCCAAACCATAAGTCATATGTGAGAAAACTAGGACAATCCAGAAACTACTCTCAAATACAAAACTAATGGCATAGGCCTTATATCCTCATTCTTTCAGAGTCTACACAGTTTTACAAATGAATTCAGTTCATTAAATCTGAACACTAGTCTGACTGACTCATACAAAGCATTTTCTTAAACAATGATTACAAATTGAAATGGTGTTCTACGAAAGCCAAAATACATCTTCATTCAGACATGCAACTAACGGTCCAAGATTCATGTCAAGCCAACAAGTATAAGTTTGCCAAAACACTAATACAAATCAGTAAATCTGTTGTCAGGAAATCTAGACAGAAGTCCAAGACATGCAACTCAAATACAATCATGTATATCCTAATTTCAACAAATTCAGTCCATAATTCCATTCTCAAAGGGACCAACATAGCAACCAAACTCTTCAAAACTTCATAGGAGTCAAATTCTTAACTTGGAGCTCAAATACACACAATCAAAGGCATATAGTAGCAATTCAATTGAAGATTTTAAATTAAACATTTCTCAAAGTAAAATTATAGTTACACTCACCTAAGCGGAATGGGGTTTCAGAACCCAAATTCCTGCGATAATCCGCCAAGAACCACTTTACACAGGTCTGATCGGCTCCAAACAACACAACTAGCCGGAAACTGGCAGAAACAATGACATAAACCCACGGACCAATGAATCCCAGCTCATTGGTGCAATTACCACTCGAATCCACGCCAAATAACCTCCCTAACAAACATGCACTACCTGATTTTTCTCTGAATTTCCAGCCACCATGCAACACCCTCTGCATGTGGGGTTTTTGCACTCGAGCTGACACAACAAATGCCCCTGAAAGGGTTGATCGGAGCTACGCTACCCGATCAAATAAAATCAGCTCCAACAAACTCATATAATCTAATTTTTACTGTTTTTGAACAGGAATCAAGCATGAAATCAAAGGAGAAGGAAGATGAATAGAAATGGTGCAAAAAGGAGGAGAAACAAAATGGTGGAGAAGCGTCAGCAAATTCGATCGCATGCGGAGAGTTGAGCTCTGATCGAGAGAAGGAGAAAAGAAAATGGGAAGTTTTGTTTTATAAGTGGTGGCTATTTGCTTCCAAAGAAACTCTAAGGGCACCCGCCCAAAAAAATCCAGAAAAAATAAAAAAAAATCCATAAAATTTTCAAAAAATCATTTAAATTTCAAGAACTTTTAAAATCATTGTTTTAATCCAAAAACTCTAAAATTAAGCCAATCAAACAACCAAAAACAATAGGTGTTACATCATACACACCTCAAAAGAGATCTAGTCCCCGAGATCAGACAAAGCAACAACAAAAAAAACTAGGTGAAAAGCTCATGGCATTCTACCTCATCTGATACCAAGCTCTGTCAAACACTTCCGCAGCATGGATAAAGGAAACATGCCATGGAGACAGGACATACTCTACGACAGAGCCAATTTGTATGCTATTGGTCCAATCTTCTCAATAATCTCGTGCGGTCCTATATATCTCATACAAGCTTTCCTCGACCTCTTAACCTAACAACTCCGCACATCAGGGAAACTTTCAGACTCGGTCGCCAACAAAAAACTCTAACTCCATATGCCTCGTATCAGCATAACTCTTTTGTCTGCTCTGGGCTGTCAACAAACGCGCTCTAATCAGCTCAATCCTCTCAGTAGTTTCTCTGAACACATCCGGCCCCATCACAGCCGACACTCTAATCTCTGCCCAACAATAGAGGACCTACATGGTCGTCCATAGAGTGCCTCAAACTGTGCCATGCTAATACTTACGTGGTAGTTGTTGTTGTACATAAACTCGTACAACGGTAGGTGATCTTCCAAACTGCTTCTAAAGTCTGAGATGCGCGCTCTAAGCATGTCTTCCACTACCTGATTCACTATCTCAGACCGACCATCTGTCTATGGATGAATCACTGTTACCATGTCCAATCTGGTACCCATAACCTGTTGAAAGCGCTGCTAGAAGTGGGCTATGAAAAGCGGATTCCGATCGAATATAATCGACACAGGTGACCCATGAAGGCATACTATCGCCTGAATGAACAACAATGTTAGACTGTTTGTCGTTCGATGCGTACTAAAAGGAATGAAATGTGAACACCTCATCAACCGATCAACAATGACCCATATCGACTCATGACTTTTTCCTTGATCGTGGAAGTCCATCGACAAAATCCAAGGTGATATACTCCCCCTTCCACATTGGGATCTATAACTCCTGCAATAACCCAGACGGCCTCTGATGCTTGGCTATGACCTGCGGACAAGTCACACACCGTATCACAAACTCTCCAATGTCTTTCTTCAGACCGCACTACTAGAAAGAATGTATCCAAACTCGATACATCTTCGTTCTACCGGGGTGAATGGTCAAACGAGATCTATGAGCTTCTTGTAAGATATCTCTCCACAGCTCCGCATCAGACGGAACACAAAGCCACCCATGAAACCTCAACCCTCCATCTGAACCAATTGACCAATCGGTAGGGCACTCATCCAGTGTGTCCACTACCAAAATTGCTATCTGCTTCAAAATCATTGGATCATATGTTTGTCTATCCACCACTCTACTGATCAACAGCAGATAAACTGCTAAACCCACTATCATGCTGCCTTTTGTACTGGAAGTAGGCTGAACTGCAAATGAAGCTAATGTCTCGAGTGTTTGGTACTCCTGAATCATCATGGTTTCCATTACTGCATGTCGTCTACTTAGGGATCGACAACTTCATTGGCTCTACCAGGCTGATACTATATCTCAAAGTCATAGCTGCTAAGAAAATCAACCCATCGATGTTGCCTCATATTCAACTCCTTCTGAGTGAATAGGTACTTCAAACTCTTGTGATCTATGAACAACTCGAACCTCTCACTATACAGATAATGTCTCCAGATCTTCAAAGTGAAGACTACAGCTACCAAATCTATATCATGCGTCGGATATCTCCTCTCATGGGGTTTCAACTGTCGAGACGCATAGGCTACAATCCTCTTGTCCTGCATCAACACTCCACCCAATCATGTACCGCAAGCATCGGTAAATACCACTAGTCAACTACCAGATGATGGAATAGTCAACATTGGTGTTGAAGTCAACCGAAGCTTCGATAGCTTCTTCACACTTCTCTGACCACACAAAAGGAACATTTTTCCTTGTTAATTGAGTGAGTGGTGCCGCAATCAGTGAAAATTTCTCGATGAACCGTTGGTAATAATCGGCCAAACCCAGAAAACTATGAATCTCGGTCACACTACTCGGTTGACTCCAAGACTTCACAATTTCGACTTTCTCGAGATCCACTACAAAACCTCGACTAGAAATGACATGTCCAGGAAATCGAACTTCAGGCTCCCAGAAATGACACTTACTGAACTTCGTATACAACTGATTTTCTCCTAGTGTCTGTAAAACAATGCGGAGGTGCCCACTGTGGTCCTCTAAACTCCTCGAGTACACCAAGATATCGTCAATGAAGACTACCACAAACTTGTCCAAGTACTTATTGAACAATCTGTTCATCAATCCATGAAGAAAGTCGGTGCATTCGTCAATCCCAAACAACATAACTGAAAACTCATACAAAACATAACGAGTCTGAAAAGCTGTAATTGGAATGGAGTGTTCCTCAACTCTCATTTGGTGATACTCAGACTACAATTCCAACTATGAAAACACTACGGCTCCCCTTAGCTAATCCAATAAATCATCAATTCGAGGCAACATGTACTTATTTTTTATGATCACTTTATTTAGATCCCGATAATCTATGCACACCCTCAATAACCCATCCTTCTTACACACAAATATTGCTGGAGCTCCCCAAGGTGAATTGCTCGGCCGAATAAACCCCTTACAAAACAAATCATCACGTTATTCTTTCATTTCTTCCAATTGCTTAGGTGCAAGCCTGTACGCTGATTTAGATATAGGTGTAGCACCAGGAACCAGGTCAATCCGAAAGTCTACCTCATGGCGAGGAGGGAAACCATGAATCTCTCAAAAGACACCAAGGAACTCACACACAACCTCGGCAGAACTGATGTCGGGACTAGAAATCTCAAGAGAGCCAAGAAAACTCGACATCATAGAAACAGAATCGGCTCACAAGCCAACACATGAGGCAAAACATCAGGTAGAGCTAACGTTACCGATCTATGCAAACAATCAATGATCACCGGATGCCTAGACAACCAATCCATCCCTAGAATCAAATGATCGCCTTCAACACCCAAGACAATAAAGCCAAACACGAAGGTGTACCCCAACAAGGAAAACTAGAAATGGGGACAATACAACAACAACTAAACCGAACTGCCCAAACTAGAGACAACACACAAGGGTTCCGGTAAAGGAATTATCTCTAAACGGTCTCTAACAACTAACTGTCAAGAAATACAAGATCTAGATGCTACCGAGTCAAAAAGAGCCCTTATTGAGAAAACAACAAATGCACGAAACCTAGCACACAACACATATATCCTTGGTCACATAACAACACACTAACATGCGATTTATCCTACACAGAATGCATACAACACATATCCTACTTATCTAGCATACACAACTATAACAAATATAATAACATACCTTGAGTTCTCTTACCATGCGTCATCACCATCTTCCCTTTACGCAAAAGAAAACATACATACAATACATCACACAATACACAAAATTTTTAAATCCTCTACCCCAATCCACTCAAGAAAGTGTCATATGATGATGTTCCATGTGAACCGGTGAACATGGCTCTGATACCAAGCTTTGTCACTCTCCGACCCACCACGGGACCCGCAGCGTGTTGACACGTGAGCTGAATCCGTAACCACGGGCTGATCGTAACTGGACATAACATCATAATATAACATATTCTTGAAACGAGAGACAACACGAATAAAATTTGAACAAAATAAAAAATATATATATACAATTCGCCCAACCCTTCGTTATAGTGACAAACCAATATACACAAACATCCAGTATTTAACAAAGTATACAAGCACCACGAAAATACTAAAACTCAAACAAAACATACCAGCACAGGATGGACAAGACTAAACAACACAAACGGGCCAACAACTTGAGACTGGGCTTAAGCGACACGAACAACAGGAACAACAACAACGCCTACACTCCAATAAAAGCACACCCCTTTCGAGTTCAGCAAAGCACAAAGCTAGCTGGTGCGAGCAAACTAAATACAATATGTAATACGAAATCATGCCACCCAATAATGAATAAGTGTTCAATCCTAGATACATGATTCATAACATAAAACGGTGTCCCACTACAAGTTTCTAAAGTCAGAATCACACTGTGTCTCAGAGGATAATATTTCTAAGTTCGAGCACCAACACAAGGTATTCCATATTTAACATTAAGTACAAGTTTACAAGATATGCTGATCATTACAGGTGATACAAACATGGTAAATGTCAAGTGATGCAGACAAAAACATTATCGTAGTCCTGCATAGCCTCATAAGTATGGCAATCAAGTTGAAATCATAAACATTTATGTGTTAGTGTCTCATATCGTAGGTATTTGCACACCCTACGAATGTTCTCACCCAGACACATCCCACAACGTGCACCAGTACCACTTTGTGCTTGTTTGTATCCCAATGGGGTGCCATCTGCCAAGATACAAACTCAAGCCTCCCGAACGACTGGCCTAACATGGCCAACCTAACACAAATCAAACTCAAGCCCGCTGGGAGGGAAAGCGTGTAATCTACTAAGCACGTCTTTCACGACCCGTCCTACTGCACTCTCTAGTGGCAAGTGTGTGTGGGAGTTCACCGCACTTCAACAAACATGCCACATGCAATAGCGTCCACAATGTCTGTATGTGCAAGTCATCTCAAAGCACCACCAAACTCAAAATGCAAGCAAGCTCCTAAGCATCGACACAACAGACAGACAGTTACACTAATGTCAACATGCATGTACTACGAGACTATACAGAGTCTAACATAATAGATGTGTTACAATAGTCAACTAGACGATCCTCACGAGTCCACAACTACACTAGGGTCCAACATGACCCAAATCACAGCAATATGTCCATTGAGTCGAACAATCATAAAGGTTCAAGACTCGGGATTCTATGTTAAAACACACAAACTAATGTTACAATGGTCAGACTGGACAATCTAATGTGCCAGTGCTAAAACGCATGTAACTTCCAAACCGTAAGTCATATGTGAGAAAGCTAGGACAATCCAGAAACTACTCTCGAATACGAAACTAATGGCATAGGCCTTACATCCTCATTCTTTCAGAGTCAACACAGTTTTACAAATGAAATTAGTTCATTAAATCTGAACACTAGTCTGACTGACTTATACAAAGCACACTCTAAAACACTAATTACAAATTGAAATGGGGTTCTACGAAAGCCTAAATACATCTTCATTCAGACACGCAACTAATGGTCCAAGATTCATGTCAAACCGACAAGAATAAATTTGCCAAAACACCAATACAAATCGGTAAATCTGCTGTCAGGAAATCTAGACACAAGTCCAAGACATGCAACTCAATTACAATCATGCATATCCTAACTTCAACAAATTCAGTCCATAAGTTTACTCTCTAAGGGACCAACGTAGCAACCAAACTCTTCAAAACTTCATAGAAGTCAAATTCTTAACTTGGAGTTCAAATACACACAATCAAAGGCATATAGTAGCAATTCAATTCATGATTTTAAATTAAACATTTCTCAAAGTAACATTATAGTTACACTCACCTAAGCAGAATGGGGTTTCGGAACCCAAATTCCTGCGATAATCCTCCAAGAACCACCGTACACAGACCTGATTTGCTCCAAATAACACAATTGGCTGAAACAATGCCATAAACCCACGGACCAAAGAATCGCAGCTCATCGGTGCAATTACCGCTCGAATCCGCGCCAAAGAACCTAACGAACATGCACTACCTGATTTTTCTCTGAATTTCCAGCCACCATGCAACACCCTCTGCATGTGGCCCTGAAAGGGTTTATTGGAGCTACGCTATCCGATGAAATATAATCAGCTTCGACGAGCTCATACAATCTGATTTTTTTTTTTTTTGTGCAGGAATCAAGCAAGAAATCAAACGAGAAGGAAGAAGGAAGTGGAATAGAAATGGTGCAAAAAGGAGATTTGGCGGAGAAGCACTGGCGAATTCAATCACAGGCGGAGAGCTGAGCTTTGATCAAGAGATGGATAAGAGAAAAACGGGGAAATTTCGTCTTATAAGTGGGGGGCTATTTGCCCCCACCGAAATTCTAAGGGCACCCGCCCAAAAAATCCAGAACAAATTCCAATTTTTTTTTTTCAAAAAATCATTTAAATTTCAAGAACTTTTAAAATCATTGTTTTAATCCAAAAACTCTAAAATTAAGCCAATCAAACAACCAAAAACAACGGATGTTACCAACTGATTCTGAATAGACGTGTGAAAGAGAATCGGTCGTTTCGGGCAAAGGGAAACCTGTTGAGGAGGGCCCTGATGCATTAAAGACAGTCAAGGGCAATGCTGAGGTTATTCCAGTTCTGAAGGATCTTCATCCAGATGCTCGAATTGGTCTGTTTGCTCCAGACATTGTAAGGATGAACAACCATGCTTGACATCAGGAGATTGACATGTCTAACACTTTGAGGAAGCATATTAGCTGGTGGAATGACTGGTTGGCGAACTATGCTCCAGAGCTAGTGGGAGAGACATCGGGAGAGTGTATGGAAAAAGGGCAGAAACATTTCATGTTTTGGATGTCGTACCTGAATCAAGTGGTCGCAACTAGAACTGAAGTTGAAACCGCTCGTGAGAATGTATACTATGGAGAGAGTATTTGCAAACTTGCAGAAGTTATACTCTGACGCTCTCTAGGAGATTGGGTCATTGAGGAAGCAACTTGAAGCTTACTCAGATACTAGAGTGGAGTCCTGGTGCATTAGGTTGGAGGCTCAGAAGGTTCGCTTGGAAACACTTGAGTCTGACTTAGCGGGGGCAATGTCCACGAGAGATCGATTTGAGAATGAATTGAACCTTACCTGTTGTGACTTGCAGCTTACCCGTGAGACTGTGGCCGGAGCGCAGGCTAAACTACGGGTTCTTCATGCTGAGATGGTCAAGAAGGAATCTGAATGGACTGTTCGACGTCAGCAGTTGGAGGCCGACGTTTATTTTAAAACCAAGAGTGCACAGACCACTGAAGAACAGTTCTTTCTAGGGCAAAATAAGTTGAGTATCGTCAATGATAAGCTGGCTGCCGAGCAGTCCACGATTGATTTGTTGTCGAGTAAACTAGAACAGCTGGAATTGGAGCTTGCTGAATCAAGGGTGCGCGAGGAGAAGCTTCTTAAGTCCCAAGGCAGTTTTAGTTCAACTGAGTCGTGCATGGAAGGCTGGAGCTGTTGCATCTAATGAAGGAAGAACATCCCGACTGGGACCTCTCCAATTATAAAGAGATTGCATACGCAGAGTTTGAAGTGGCCTCCGATTCGTCTGAAAAAGAAGGTGACCCTGATGAGGGGGGTCAAGAGGCAACACGTACAGATGTGTCTCTTACTTCTTCCCCTACTAAGTATGATTTTGTTGTATTTGACTATCCTCCTGATGAGGGTTGAACCTTGTATTTTCTTTTTGGCTTGCAAATGAATAGTACTTTGCATATGTTTATTATTCCTTTGTTTTATCTACCAACTTTTACCCGATTTGTCTTATTTCGACATTAATTGTCAGACGATAGGTGTTGCTAGGCCAGGAAGCTTTATGAGGCAGATTGGCGTAGCAAAGAGTCGAGCCAGATGTTTGCATTTTGTTTCGAGGTTCATGTTGCTACTTTCAAGTCATCTTTGTAAGGTGATTCGACGGTGCAATGAATTGAGTGCGTTCCTTCTGCTTTTTTTTTCAGACGGTTTACTTTCACTACTTTCTCTTCTAGAGACAGATTGGAAGAGCGGAATCTTTACGCTTGTTTCAGCGAATAGATACATGAACCAGACTTAGACTTGTAGTGTATAAACTAATGTACTAGTTGGTCGACAAGCTTGATAATAACTCTAATTGCAATCAATAAAATCGGTTTTATTTATGGAATGTGTCTGGTACAAACAATTCTTTTAAATTGAAATGAAAAACTAAAAACGAAATCAAAGCAACAAATATTTAACTCTGAGCAGGGACTAAGCTAACCCGACCTTAACGAGGCGCAAATGGTCCTGGCTCGAATTGCATAGTTCTTCTAAAGAAGTATCCTTTTTTCAAAACCTGGCAAAATTACTGAATAGTGAACTTCGTGCTGGCGAGCAGTTCCTTGCTAATTAACAACTATTGGAGTAGAATCCCTGTTTGCTGAAGTATCATTCCTTAGCTTTTTATCAGTCTAGATTGTGCTACTAGCTTTAACTTATGGTTCTCTGCATAGCTGCATTTTGGTTATTGGGGCTCCTCCGCCCTCATAGAGTGATTCTCCTATTTTGTTCCGGTCTGGTGCCTGACATGTTGGTTCTATGGGCCTGAGCTGCAATTGCCAATAATTCAGCTATTTCAGAGCTTCATAATGGTAGTCACTTGTTGCAGATGGATCTCTTCAGATAGTTCCTTGGGCTTGGTTGGTTGTATGTTTTATGCATTGGTGCAGAGTGGAAACCACTGCCTTCATATGATGAAGCCACGACCATCCCAAAATAATGTTGTAGGTGGATGGAGTGTTGACTACCATGAATTCTTGGAGAAGGTATTTCCATAATTGTAGCACTCTCGCTACCACCATTAGATTGATCTTACCGATGGGGAAGCACTTCTCTCCACTGAATCCTACCATGGGGTGGGTGGGAGGGGTTAAGTATTTCTCCTGTAATTGCATGTTGCAAAATGCACTGAGAAACTAGACATTGAGTGAGCTTCCTGTGTCCACCAGGCCCTCTTTACCTCCCGTTTAATGATGGGGACAGAGATGACCAGGGCGTCATTGTGAGGAGAATGTACCCCCTGGAATTCCCTTTCCATAAACGTCGGTGATGGGATTGAGCAGTGAACTCGTGCATGTTGCACTTGTCGGTCCTCACACTGAGATGGTGTCCTCATCTGGGTTAGTGTCCTCTTGCGAGACTTGTTAGACTTCTCCCCTTCGGGACCGACCCCGTGGAGTTCATAAATGTCGTCAGGAACTTCTTTTTCAATCTTTTTGATAGCGTCTGTTCTTTCCTATGCTCGGCCATGCCTCTTGTCCGAGCCTAGGAACTCTTTGAGTTTGCCTTTACTAATCCAGTACTCGACTTTTCCTTTGAGGTTTATGTAATCCTCGATATCATGTTAGCCTTCCTTATAGTAGGAGCAATATTTGTTGTTGTCGCGTCGAGCGAGGTCTATTTTCTGCTTAGGCGACCACTTCAGCTTTTCCCAATCCTGTCGGACAGACTTGTATTGAGAGGAGTGATAGACCTGGACCTAACACAATTAGAGGCCTTGTCATGCCTGGTGCGGCCCGAGTCAGTCTTATTGTCTGTGTGCTTCCTTTTGTTCTCATCATCGTCATCTTTTTTCTTCCCATCTTTCCTGTCCTTGGGGACATAGAGTTTCTTCTTTGACTCCGCTTCCCTCTTGGCGGCTAACATCTCGTCTAGAGTGATATATCTCTGGGCATCCCTGAGCGAGCCTGTCATATTGGTTGGGGGTCCAGGGTAAGGAAGTCATAAAACTTGCCACTTCTCAAACCTGAAGTGAAAGCCGTGACGGCGACATCATCACTACAACCATCAATGAGGGTCAACTCATCGTTGAAACGAGTGACGTACTCCCTCAAGGTCTCATTATGGATTTTCCTTTGGGTCAGTAGATAATGCGAGCCCTTCCTGAGTCGTTGGTTGTCCACGAAGCGTGTGAGGAACGTCATTGCCAACATCCGGAACAAATTGATAAATTTCAGAGGGAGGTTGTGGAACCACGTCAGTGCTGACGTCTTCAGGCTGGCAGGGAATGATCGGCACATTATCGCATTAGACCCTACCTTGAGTGCCATAACGTACTGGAAGTGGAGCAAGTGATTGGACGAGTTTCCTCTCCCGTCGTAAAATTCCAGCTTCGATTGTGTTTACTTTTTTTGCAGCAGTTTCATCCATGATTTGATCCATGAACGTAGGGACCACGAGATTAAATAGCACGTCTGGGTTCGTGGCCCAGTTACGAATGGGGTTGTGCGAGACATGCATGTCAACTTTGAACGTTAGGTCTCTATTGGCCTCTCTTCCACCTCTGGTCCATTGAGAAGCTGCTGAGGCAACGCAACTCTCCTGAACATGTTCTTTGGAGCTCTTTAGGGAATAGGTCTTTCGCTGCTCACGGTCTCCTTCTGCAGGTGGAGGATTCCGCTCTTTGAGTGCCTATAGCGATTCTGCAATTTGTTGCATCTGGGTTGACAGTAGATCCACCCTTGGGTCCGCCGTGGCTGCCACCGGTACGGGGTCTGAGTAGGGATGGCAACGGGGCGGATTGGGGCGGATTGGGGCGGATTTGAGCAAATCCATCCCCGATCCGTCACTAATATCGGATCCCCAATCCGCCCCGCAAATCCGTTTGCAATTTTAAATCAAAATCCATAACCGCCCCGTGCGGATGAGCGGATATCCGCCCCGCCCCGCAGATCCGCACAAAATTATAACAAAAAATTAAAAAATAATCTCTGAATTCGTAAAAAATTCTGAATTACAAAAAATTCTGAATTACAATTTACAATGAATTCGTACAAAAAAATTACAAAAAATTCTGAATTACAATTTACAAAGAATTTGTACAAAAAAAAAAATTTTAAATACAAAAAAAATCAATCTCTGGATCTGATTTCAGATTTTAGATCTGATCTGATGAGATCTGAGATCAGATCTAAAATCGTATCAGATCTAAAATGGTATCAGATCAGATCTGAAATCAGATCGGATCAAGTCGATCTCGATCTCGGATCAAGATCAGATCAGATAAGATCTCGATCTCGGATCAAGATCAGATCTGATCGATCTCGGATCAAGATCAGATCAGATCGATCGAGGATCAAGATCAATATCTGATCTGATCGATCGGATGATCAAGATCAAGATCTGATCTGATCGATCGGATGATCAAGATCAAGATCAAGATCTGATCTGATCGATCGAGGATCAAGATCAAGAGATCAAGATCTGATCTGATCGATCGAGGATCGAGGATCAAGATCTGATCGATCGAGGATCGAGGATCAAGATCAGATCTAAGCTAAGATTAGAGAAGGAGATTCGGAGAAGGAGAAGGAGATTCGGAGAAGGAGAAGGGGCGATCTCCTGTGAGAGGGAGATCTCTCTGCGAGGGAGCCAGGCACGGATCTACGAGGGGGCGAGTGGGGGCAAGTGCCCCCACTGACTTTTGAGAATTTTTTTTTTTTTTTTTTTTAATTTATTTGTCCCCCAATTAGTTTTTTTATGTGCCCCTCTATTCTCACTTTTCACTTTAACCAGGACTTTATCCTTCAAATCATGTACATATCAAATTCAAACGAGTTATTCTAGACAGCTCGGGTAGACAGCCTGGTTTGCTGCCTGGGGGGCCAAAATACAAATTTGCCCCCCCCCCCTCTTTAAACAACTTTTTGGAGAAGGTATTTAAAGAGGGGGGGGGGGCAAACTTGTATTTTGGGCCCCCCAGGCAGCCTCTCCCAGGCTGTCTAGAATTTGGGAATTCAAACTATACTTTTAGAGTTAGAGATAGAGGTTAAATCCCTCAAATCTCTCAAAGAACAGAAATTCTAGCGAGTCTTCCCTGTCTGGGGGGGGGGGGGGGGCGAAAATACATTTTTGCCCCCCCCCCCTCTTTAAACACATACTCCAAAAAGATGTTTTAAAGAGGGGGCAAAAATGTATTTTCGCCTCCCAGGCAGGGAAATCAGGCTGGTTTCCCAGACCAGCTAGAACTGCTCCTCAAAGAAACCAAAATTCACAGTTTCTTCTTCACACTCCATCGATTGGATAAGATGAGGGAAACCCCTATATTTCATCATCTTCAAAGATCTATAACTATTGAGTTATTTGAGCTCATCTTCACAAGATCCAGTAGGATCCAAACCACCTTATTCTTCTTCTTCTAGGTACCAGGTGCCTTCATTAATCACTGTGTTGGTCATCTCCACAAAAAAAATCGTAAGCAACTCAATCTCTTCCTCATTTTCTTCATGTAGTAGTAATCAATGATTCAAACCCTTCTCTTCTGTTGTGTTTCTATAAGTAGTAATCATCTTCAATGAATATAATAGTAATCATCTTCAATGACTGTCTTTGTTGTACTCCCCTTTTTGCTATAGTAGTAATCAATGAATATAGTAGTAATTCTACAGGGCCTGGGTCCCCCTGCTTGGTTTGCTGCCTGGGGGGCAAAAATACACTTTTGCCCCCTCTCTTTAAACACCTTTTCCAAAAAGGTTGTTAAAGAGGGGGGCAAAAGTGTATTTTTGCCCCCCCTCTTTAAACACATTTTCCAAAAAGGTTGTTAAATAGGGGGGCAAAAGTGTATTTTTGCCTCCCCAGACAGCAACCTCGCTGGTTTTTCTAGGCCAGGAAGAATTTCGGATTTAAAAAAATATTCATGTTAAAATAACTAATTTTTATATTATATTTAATTAATTATGACATCACTCCGCCCCCCCTCGACAAAAATCCTGGCTCCGTCACTGGAGGGAGCAATGACGCGGCGTGAGGGAGCAGTGACGCGGCGTGAGGGATCTCTCGCGGTCGACGCGGTATGAGGGAGCAGGGTCCAGGGAGGCAGATCTCGTGGCCGAGCGGCGTGAGGGAGGGCGAGGTGGTGTGCGGTGATCTTCCCTTGAACCGAAGATCTTCCCTTCCTCTTTTTAGACTGATCTGATCTGTGGGAGGGAGAGTTCGGTGAGGGAGCGATTGGTGTGAGGGACAGGGAGCGAATGAGGAGGGATTGTGATTTCTGAAAACAGTTAATCCTTTATATAGGAGAAGGGCACTTTTGTAAATTTGTTGGTTAAACGGATATCCGCGGGGCTTTCGGGGCGGATATGGCCAAATCCGTATCCGCCCCGAATAGTGAACGGATATTTTTTGGATACCCAAAGCCACCCGAAAACCCATTCAGCCATATCCAAAACCGCCCCAAACGGATTGGGTGGGGCGGATATCCGTGAAAATCCGCCCCACTGCCATCCCTAGGTCTGAGGGGGTTCCTCCCATGGCGGTGGTGGAACGGGTGGCGCTTTACCAGTTTGAGCGTTCGAGAGTTCCGCAATATCTCCATTGTTGCGAGACCTAGTTGTCACCATCTTTTTGGTTCTCCCAGTCTCTTTCCACGGACGGCGCCAAATTGATGTAGTTAATTCTTGTTCTCCTTCCTTGCTGCTTACCTAGACCTGCACAAGTAGCACACGTGAGCCAAGGACAACCGTGTGGTGGTCAATGGCACTCCATTTCTTAAGTTAGATAAGGCTTAGGAGAAGCTTAAAGTTGTAAGTTAGTTTTCTATAGTGTACCTTAAGTTCTTCGACCTTATCTCCCTTTTATAGTGTGAGAGTCCTTGTTCGGCTAGGCCTTTGGTAGCGTAGTTTGGGGAAAGATATCATGCTTGAGATCCTTTCCTAGTTGAGAGTTGTCCATGTGGGATAGTTTCCCCACATGACTTGTGCTTCTAGATCTGCGAGAGAGGTTTCCCTTTCTGAGTGTCATCCATGCAAGGAAGTTTTATTGCCCGACTTATACTCTAGTATTTGTTTCCTAGTTGAAACTGATGTACTGCTGGCCTACCTGTCTTGGGTCGTTTTGAAATATTTGCCTTATCAGGGCTTATGAATATTGGGCTTGACCGCATGATATGTGGGCTTAGTGGAACATTGCAATTCGGGTCCAACGTTCAGGAATCTGTCAATAATGGGCTTAATGTCTGGGCCTCGCTGGATTGAGCATGCAATCGAGCCTGTTTTGTTCTGTTGATGAGATTATCATGACACGTGTACAATGTTGATCAGATGACGGTTTGATCTATCATCAGTTTGCATTTGAAATGTTGCCTAGCTTTGTCTTTATTAATCCACCAAGCCCAAACCCAATACATTTTCTTTTCCCACATCTAAAAAGTCAACAAAATTGTTTTCGTTACTGATGAGACAACGATCAGTCATACAATTACAACCATATTCGTGGCATGGGCCAACCCTAGTATAAGAAAGGCTTTAGCGCAATCCTAAGTAGACCATTTACAAACTGTTGCTTAGCCTGTAATTCAGGTGCCAAGACTTAAGATACGCCAGCCTAAGAGGCACGGATCTTAGTGCTTGGCCCAGGACAATAAGGCTCGAACAAGAATCTCAGAGTTGTCACTAGCCCGAGATCCACTCGCACGATATTAGCTCTTAGCCCAATCAAGCATTGGGTCCTAAATAGAGCTAAGTGTCAAAGAAACTCAGTCATTCATAGGTAAGATCTTATGTGAGATCTTCTCCCTCCGTCACGCTCTGGATCACGAGGGCAGTTGGTAAGAGAACAATCGTTATAAGAGATGGTTAAAGGAAGAAGAAAAGTATGCATACACATTGCAATTTACATACAGTCTTCACTCTTCCTTACATCGATATCTAACTTAAGCATCAGATTGCCTTCGACCACCACAATGGAGGTCTCTGACTTAGCAGCCGCTCATTTTTGCAGGTTCGAAATCATTGACATCAGTGAGGACAGATCTAAACACATCATTTTGGCGCCATTGGTGGGGAAGACAATAAGTTTTCCCAGAAATGAAAAATTCAAAGTTCTTTCTAGCTAAGCAAAAAATCGAGAAATGGTCATCAGCGCTAGATCTCGAGCACTCAACAATGTCGAACCAGACAAACCTCCAATCAGTGAAACCCAGCCATAGGTCCGAATTGATCCAACCGAGGGGGCAGAGCAATCGTTGGCCCATCCACTAAAGCAGCCACGGCTGACCCCTGCATAGACCAAATCCTACTTCATATAAATCATCTAGTGCAGGTAGTAGATAGACTTACTCAGGGTCGACAGCAGCCACCCAAAAGTTGCAAAGATCTTAAGAGATCCCACACCAAATTGGACGTTTGAGAGCACGTCCAAGAAAATTAAAACCTCCCTAGGGAGGATAAAAAAAAGTTGGTCAGTTGGAGAGCTTAAGGGACCACGGGGACCATGCCCCGAAAACAGATCGTACCATGGTCAAGAACCTACTTCAGTGGGGGTAATCAATCTGGACGTCTTGTACGACCTTACTGTCCCACCATTCTCGGAAGAAACCATGAGCACCCTACTCCCAAAGAAGTTCATCCAGCCAAAACTCCAATTCTATGATGAAACGTCAGATCCGTCGGGTCATCTTCACCATTACAACCACATAATGGCGCTAAAAAAAGTTTATATGTCATCATGTGCTGAACTTTCCCCACCAGCCTGAAGACGGTTGCACTGAAGTGGTTCCAAAGTCTTCAACAAACATCTATCAATTCTTTTCGGGTCTTAGTGAAGGTGTTTATCACTAGGTTCACTGGAAACCAGTTAATCATAAAATGGCCTCACTACCTGCTAAGTCTCAAGTAGAAGCAGGGCGAGACCCTCAGAGAGTATGTCACTCATTTCAATGATAAGTTGACCTTAAACGACGGTTGCAGCAACGACATCTGTCACTGCCTTAACTTCTGGTCACTGATTAGGTCAATTCTACAACTTTCTCACCTTAGAACCCCCAAGGGATATGGTAGACTTGCTGAAAAGTGTGAAGTATATCACTCTAGAGGAGATGTTGGCCGCCAAGAAAGGAGGCAAAATCGAGACCAAGCTGACACCCAGGACCCGGGACAGGGAAGAGAAAAAACACAATGAGGAAGACATGTCAGAGAGAAGGAAAAACGACAACAAAACGAAGTCTGACAAGGCCAAACCCAACAGGGCCTCCAACTATGTCGGCACAAGGTTTACCGAGTTCGCTCCCCTCAACACCAGCTTGGCTAAAATCCTCTTCGCCATGAAAACCTGGGATGACATCAAATGGCCTCACAAGATGAAAACAATATTTCAAAGCATGATAGGAGCAAGTATTGTGCCAATCACAAGGACCACGGTCACATCACCAAGGATTGTCCGGCTCAATAACAAGATAGAGCACTGGGTTCAAATAGGAAGACTCATAGAATTCGTGAATTATGATGAGAAGCAGCCCCAAGAGAAAAAGAAAAAAAAATGGGCTTAGAGGCTGAAGAAAAAATTGCAGACGTCATCTACGTTTTGAACAGTGCTCACAATAGACCAAAAAATCCTACCACTCAAAGAAGCTAGAAATCCAAGAGCTGAGGGCAAGTCCTCTACTGCGGAGACCACTCAGTCCAACATTCCCGGGTAAAACACCTAACTCCGAGCCTGACATTCATCGAGAAGGACATAAAAGAGGTATATTCCCCACACAACGACGCCCCTGGTTATCACGATTACAATATCAAAATGGGGCGTCAAAAGATCGCTGGTGGACATGGGTAGCTCAGTCAATATCATATTCCTTGAGGCATTCCACATGATATAGCTGAGATAGGATGAGCTGAAATCGGACAACCAGGTGATGGCTGGATTTAGCAGCGCCAAAGTAACTCAGCCGGGAACATTAGCCTACCCGTAGGAACAGGGGAAAACCTTAGCTCCAACAAATGAGAGCAGTGATCTCCACAAGGCAACAATGTTTCAAGAACCAAATATGGGAAACTATCAATGGAGATCAGTCTTCCGCTAGGGAATACCATTATGTAGCTATGAAACTATCGGGTAAGTAATCATGATGGCTCAAGTCCCTTGAATAAATATGAACAAACAAGCCAAGGGCTTACTGGTGAGGAATAGCAAAGGTAACATGTGGCACTTTTGAAGCAGGTCATTAAAGGTAATCTCTTTAAAAAATGACTCTACTCCACGCTCAACCTTCTAAAGGGGAAGACCCGATCCTAATACGCATGCCAAAATGGTGCACAAGCGGCCGAGCCTAGCCCCACCAAAGGCAACGAAAACTCGCTGCATAAGTGACCTAGCCCGCCTAAGGAACTGAGGTATGATACGAGAGGTCGAGACCAGTCCTGAGACAGCTCACCGCCTAGCGAAGCGTGGTCCTAACACGAGGACCAAAATGACGCATTAGGACGTCGATAGCTTGCCGCATAAGTGGCATAGTCCTCCCAAGATTCGAGGCAGCATAAGTGCAGATTGAACTTAGTCCACAGACAGTTCACACTAAGAGGATTAGACCCACTCCACGAACAGTCCACCGAATCCAACCCAAAGACAACTAATTTGAGTGAGCTTCCAGATTTTCTTTTACATGGTGGAAAAGAAGTAAAGGGTACCTTTTTGGTCATGAGTTAGTCACCCAGCACAAGGTGCGTCTGTAGCTTCATCCACTTCCTTTGGAAGATAATACCGGCAGTTCTTTCTACCACCAAGTGGTTGATGTTGCCGCTTCTTCTGCTGCACCTCTGGCATTTCCTTCAAAAGGCAGACTAGCGAAGCAAATCCTCAATATGTGTTATAGTAGATATTCGCTTGCACCTTCCTGTCCACAAAGCTCAGATGATTGTAGTGTAATTATATGATATGATCAGTCTATTAAAATTTGTAACAACTCTTTGTTTAATCAATAAAATTTAATTATTTGCCCGTACTTCATATTTCTTCTTTGACGACATGTTTGGCCTTTGTCTAGATGGGCAGGGCTTTGTAGTATAAGATATCTCTACTTAAAATAGGAATTAGGCTAACTTGATATGCTTACGTGTTGCCTTGTTCCAACTAGTTAAGATCTTGCAATGAGACAACATAATCTGAAATAGGAGCTGAGTTGTTGAGAAATATTTCCATCTGAGTGGATCAGGCTTCTTGACGTAAGTTGACCGCTTCCCGAGTAGGAACTGAGTTTGTTGAGACAATTTGACTTAGTCCTGAACATGATCCAGGTGTTAGAGTAACCGTCTCGTTCCGAACAAACTAGAGTTCATAAAATAACGCACCTTAACCCAGATCAAGACTTAAGTATAAGGGAATCATCTCGGTTTGAACAGACTAGATTCCATAAGATAACGCTTCTTGACCTTGAATAGGGCTTAAGTATAAGAAAAATCATCTTAGTACAGACGGATTAGATTTCATGAGATAGCCCAAGTTAATCCTGAACAAGACCTTGGTAGCTAGGTGATCATTCTGACCCACACGAACTGGAGTACAATGTGATAGTGTTGTCGCAAGGTTGGACTTGGTTTGTTATAAAACAATGCAGTTCCTTAAGCGGATAGGTCACTTATGCGCGACGAGTTGTTGACATCCTGAACAGGACTAGACTCAGCCGCTATGCGTCATCGCAGTCCCCTTGATTGGACCAGATTATCCGAGCGCGGTGAGCCATTGTGAGAATAGACTCGGTCCGTTGTGTAGCACCGTGGTTCCTTAGGCAGACTATGTCACTTATGCACGACAAGTTGTCAACATCCTAAACAAGACTAGACTCGGCCGTGGTGCGCCATGATAGGCTTATAAATGGTACATTTTACGCCCCTAATTCTATATTTGTTATGTCATATTAATTAATAAAATACTCTCATTACGTGTATTTTGTGTATAACGCAGGAATTCAAGTATTAATCATCAAATAAACACAAAATGACACAACAAGGCTAAGTTCAACAACTAAAAAAACTCATTGAAAGTTCACACATGCATTGTCAAGGATCAAGGATTTTGAAGCCCAAAGGCCCATGAAATCAAGCCCAAAAAAGTATCATCATTTACGAATCTCGAGGAAATCAAATTGAACATCCACATGGCAACTTCAACATAGCAAAAGGAATCTCTACACATTCCACCTCCTACTCCACTATCCATTCTCCAATACAATTCATTATTTTATGCCAACATCTTTTCCTTATTTTTCTCCACTATCCATTCTCCAATACAATTTCTTATTTTATGCCAATATCTTTTCCTTATTTTACTCCTCCTCCCATTCTTCTTCACCTATAAATACCCCATGCTTGGAGTATACGGAGGGAGAACTTGAAAGAAAAGAAAATTGAGAGTTAGAGATTTAGAGTCTTGACGAGTTTTACTTGTAAGTTTTCTCATGTTCTTTATGTTTATCACCATGAGAAACCTAAGATTTACCATGAGTGGCTAAACACCCTTTTAGGGTGTGAGTGAACCCCATGGGAGGATGACCTCAATTAGGCATTCTCAAGGTATTTTCTTCCATGTAAATTAGACCAACTTTGTGATTAGCATACTCTATGTACTTGAATGTCAATGTTTAATGAAATCGATTGAAGTTTTGTTTTTCATAATCATGGATACATTTCTTACTCTTGTTTTCATCTTTCTTAAAGTCATAGATTCAAGATGTCTTCACTAGTATGAGTCTAACAAACCCACCCCTTTAATGCTTTAAGTATGATTGTAATAATATAAGATTATACATGATTTGTTAGATATTAGGTATTTCATTTAAGTATAGAATCCTTATATGCTTTTAGATCATGCTTATAATCTTAGAAATGATTATCCAATTGGTTTGATTACATAAGCTTCATTGTATAATTTCTCATATTTAGGTGAGGTGAGAACCTATCTAAGGATGAACTATGATTGGAAGAATAAAATCTTGGGATAAGCCTAAGAGAACCATCAACTCATGGTGGTGATCTCTAAAGCCCTAAGTATCTCCACATTTGATTGTAATTTTTTTACATAGTTTTTATTTAGCTTTTAGTTCAATCACTTCATCAACCGCGTATTTTCTAACTAGGTTAGTTTTAAGATAGATTTAAAGATTAGTCTTCCGATTTATAGCTCTCCTTGTGGGATTTGACCCGTATTTGTTGTTATCTAACTCAATAGATAACCGTGCGTTTGCGTATGATTCGAGATATGATCAAGTTTTTGGCACCATTGCCGGGGAGAGCAATGGAAAATTAGTTTTAAATTTAACTTTGAATGATTATCACTAGTTTAGTTTAGATTCATTTTCATAGTTTAGATGCATTTGCATTATTTGCTAACATTATGTACTCTGGAAAACTGAACATCTTCATGTTTGTATTTTGTTTTAGTATCTAATGTTTGCTGTTTTATTTTTTTCAATTTATCTGGTAAATATTCATGATGTTTTGTCTCACGAACATCTTTCCATTCGTTCATTGGATCAAAGGTTAGTGAGAAATGAATTTTTGAAGTTGGACTGCCTGTGCTGGAATTTGATGGCTGTAGATGGCTGTTGTTTAGACATCTGTTTCTACTGATTGATTATTCTTTTTTGAGCTTTTCAAATTTCTATCATGTTCTACATCATGTCTAGTTTCTATATCATCTTTTGGATTTTAATTTAGATAAATGGTTGAAACATAATTTGAATTCTCGTAGCGTCTACGCAATCCGGACAGTGTACTGTTGTTTTGTGTTCACTTCGAATTTCAGTAACTTTCTAACTGCCAAATGATTTTTAAGAATTTTTATTTTAAAATTTTAGTTTGTTATAAATCCATGGAAATTTGAATCTCTGAATTTCATAAAGTATTGAACTTTGCATGATTTTTCAATTTCGATCTATCAGTTCTGAAAATTTCCAGCAAAACACTGTTTTGCCAAACTTGAATGATTTTCAAAATTTTGGTTCTACACTTTGTATTTGAAACCATTAATCATTCTCCTATGGTATAATTTTCAGGTTTTGCGCAAAAAAGGATACTTGGAGAAGAGCTTTGGTGAACTTAGTTAACAATGGAGGACACTTGGATCAGAATTAGGATTTTTTTTCTTTGAATGATTGTAAGGATTTGAATTTGTACTATTAAGTTGTAATAACTAAAACAGAATCTAAGATACAACCGGAAGCAAAGTGAGGTACATCTCTTAACCCACTTCGAATCTCCTGCAATAAGTGTTTCTGGGATGATTTTGGATGTTTAAATTTTTGCAAGATATCGAACTGTGTTAAACTACTTAAAAGCGGATCTGGCTAATTGCAACTGAGTGGGACTTGATTACCCACCTCATCACTCCAATTCACATTCAAACCTAGCCAAACTAATTAAAATGAACTCAAATAATTAGAGCCAATTAGAACGGTGTTCATAGGACCTCACAAATAGAATAGACTATGTCAAAATCTTTCGAAGAAAGGCTGCTCTAGTGCCAGTTGGTATGCGCCGGTAAAGACTTGTGTGACTGCACCGCCATTTCTTACCTTTTTGCCTAGAGAGTGGTGTTTCGACGGAGTTTCCTGCACCTCTAATCTCGTTGTGATTAGGAACACAGGGGTTCTTTAAAGTGTTTAAGTGGTAACTAAATATAAGAAATCCTTGGATCTTAACGACGCCCTTCAAAGGCTTAGCCATTTCTAGCATACCAAACAGGGTAAAACCAGGCTAGAACGCATCTCTGCCTAGTATGTGGTCTAAGGAGTTTTTACGTAATAAGGTTCCCCTTACTTATATTCAAGACATATGGAAAAATCTAACTAGGGTGAGAATTGACTTTTGAGGCACTAAAAAATCATTCTCCACTTCAAATTAGATTGGGCCTTAAAAATCAATTGTCCCTTTCACTTGATTGAAGATAATCAAGTTGTTGTGTGCTAGACACCAAGGACTTATTTGTGCATCATCTTCTAAGTGAAATTGCATCTATTTTAGGTTCACATTGAAAGTTGTGACTGTTGTATGAGCGTTTGGTCACGAGACCATACTCGACGCTTGACTCGCATAGATAGACCTCTTAGTTCACTTGAGAGTATTTTGTCATCAGTTGAAGTCAAAAATCCAATGGCAGATCAAGGAAACGAACAACCTAGAGTTGTAATTAGGGAAAACCCAGTCAATATTGGGGGTAGAACTCTTCGAGAGTATTTTGCCCCAATACAGCAAGGTCAACCCTCGAGCATTGTGTTGCCACCCACCACCGCAACTCATTTCGAGTTGAAGCCACATGTGATCTCGCTATTACCTACATTTTATGGCTTGGGGTTGGAGAGAGAGAATCCTTACTCTCACATCAATGAATTTTTGACAGTTTGCAACACTTTCAAGTTTCAAAATTTCAGTTATGATTATGTTAGACTTCGCTTATTTCCTTTCTCTGTTAAGGAAAAAGCAAAGATGTGGTTGGACTTATTACCATCTGGATCCATCACTCAATGGGAGCAATTGAAATTGAAGTTCATCAATAAATTCTTCCCAATGTTGAAAACCATTTCCCTTAGAAAGAAAATCCAAGATTTTAGGCAAAGAAATGATGAACAATTTTATGAAGCATGGGAAAGATTTAAGGACTTGTTACTTAAATGTCCTCATCATGCTTTAGAGACTTGAAGGTTGGAGCAATACTTTTACAATGGGTTAACCCAAGTAATTGTCACATGATTGAGTCAATGAATGGAGGGAACTTTTCAATTTGAGTGATCATGCAGCTTTTGAGTTCTTTGAGAAATTGTCAGAGAACTCTCAACAATGGGATTTTGCAAATAGAAGAGATAAAATCACTACAAACAAAGCACGCATTTACTATGTAAAGGAAGACGTAGATCTCCACGCCCAATAGAAAGTATGAGGAGACAAATTAAGGCTTTATCCATGGCTCAAGCTAACTCAGCTGAGAATATTCACCAAGTCATGAAGGTTTCAGTCAGTGAACCTAACACATTTTCTTGCACCATTTGCACAGAGCCAACACATACGGCTCATTCATGTCCCATCTTTTATCCAGAAAGATCAACTGGGGAAGAACACGTCCAAGCCATCAATGCTTATAAAATAGCAAACCCTTTCAACGAAACATATAATTCTGGGTGGCGAAACCATCCAAATTTTGCATGGAGACAAGATCAATCTCAAGTTCATAGAGAACATCATTCCTATAGGGGACCAAACCAATTTCACTCTCAGCGACAACAGTTATCTAATGTGTGCCACACCAGAATAATCAATTTTTTGCACCGCAACAAAACGAGTCATCCTTAGATGAATTGTTGCAACAAACGATTCATGCCAGAACATGGCTACTCAAGCCATGGTGAAATTAGGGGAGCAAATTAGTCAGCTAGCAACCATTGTTGGCGATAGAGAGAAGGGTAAGTTTCCTAGCCAACCAGTACCAAATCCCAAGGGAAAATTTGTGTCACAACCACATCAATCTCAACATCAACAAAATCCCAAAGGACAGTTTGAAATAGGAGCTATTTCAAACCAAGATGTCCAACATGAGGAAATAAAATCTATTACAACTCTTAGGAATGGTAAACAAGTTAATAATAAGGTTGAGTCACCCAAAGAGATTGAACCAGTTCAGTCTCAAGAAAAGGAAAAAGAGACCCAAATTTCCAAGAATCTACCCATTAGGAACACGATTCCTAAGCAAAACCAAGAACCACAATCAATGAAACTCTGTCTCAAAAGCTCCATACCTTGAGAGACTTTTACCACCAAGGAAAGGTCCTTTGAATACTGACATCTTAGAAGTGTTTAAACAAGTGAACATCAACATACCTTTCTTAGAAGCCATCAAGCAAACACCTTCGTATACCAAGTTTCTCAAAGGTTTGTGTACTGTGAAAAGAAAAACCAATGTGCCTTGGCAAACTTTTCTAGCAGAACAAACCTCATCCTACATCCAATAACGTACTACTATAAAGTAAAAAAACCCAGGTTTTCCAACCATTGCCTTGAGAATATGTGAGAATGAGATCAAGCAAGCTTTGTTAGATCTAGGAGCTAGTGTGAATCTATTGGCATTTTTAGTGTACAAAGCTCTAGATTTAGGGGAGTTAAAACCAACTTCCATCACCCTTCAGTTAGCTGATAGGTCCATCAAGGTTCCAAGGGGAATTGTTGAAGATGTGCTTGTTCAGGTTGATAAATTCTACTTCCCAGTGGACTTTGTGGTGTTAGACACTGAGCCAGTCACAAATTTCAAAAACCAAATCCCGGCCATTTTAGGTCGTCCATTCTTAGCAACATCAAATGCCATGATCCACTGCAGAAATGGTATCATGAAGTTATCCTTTGGAAACATGACTGTTGAGCTTAATGTATTCCATAATGTCCAATAGCCAGTTGAGGAAAAATGTCGGGAGGAAGTGAACGTGATAAAATGCCTCAATGAAAACTTTATTCTGAGACAATGCTATATTGACTCGTTGGAAGACTGTTTAGTAGATTTGGTTTGGACCTCAATGAGGAAAATGCCATTAGAGAAGTCAATTCTCTACTTGACTTCATTCCCTTCCTTGACACTGATGCATGGAAATCAAAGGTAGAACCTTTACCTATTGGTAGCAAACCACAAATTCCTTCATTAGTTGAGCCACTGAAGCTAGAACTCAAACCATTGCCCAACTATTTGAAATACACATTCTTAGGAGACAATAATACCTTGTCTGTTATCATTTCTACTCACTTAGATAAAGAACAGGAAGATAAGTTAGTGGAAGTGCTCCAAAAGCATAAAGAGGCAATTGGCTAGTCTATTGTAGACATTAAGGGAATAAGTCCTTCTGTGGTGATGAACAAGATCCATCTCGAAGAGAGTGCAAAAACCTTATGAGAGGAGAGGTGATTAAGCTTCTAGATGCAAGTATTATATACCCAATCTCAGATAGTCAATGGATTAGCCCAATTCAAGTAGTGTCCAAGAAATCTGGCATCACCGTTGTGAAGAACGACGTTGATGAGTTGGTGCCTACTCATGTCCAAACCAGATGCCGAGTCTGTATTAACTATCGAAGACTAAACTTGATGACTGGAAAAGACCATTTCCCTATCCCCTTTATTGATCAAATGTTAGAGAGGTTAGCTGGTCATGAGTATTACTAATTTCTCGATGGTTACTCTTGCTACAACCAAATTCCAATTTCCCAAGAAGATCAAGACAAAACCACCTTTACTTGTCCATTTGGTACCTTTGCATGTAGGCGTATGCTTTTTGGTTTGTGCAATGCACCCGCAACATTCCAAATATGCATGTTGAGTATTTTCTTCGATATGGTAGAAACATTTCCGAAAGTCTTCATGGATGACTTCTTTGTTTTCGATTCTAGCTTTGATCAATGTTTGAATCATCTAACCCTTGTGTTAGAAAGATGTAAGGAGAAAAACTTTGTACTCAATTGGGAAAATGTAATTTCATGGTGAATGATGGAATTGAGTTAGGTCACATAATTTCAAAATGAGGTGTGGAAGTAGACAAAGCCAAAGTTGACACCATAGCTAGTTTACCATCTCCAAGAACTGTCAAAGAAATTCAATCCTTTTTAGGACATGTTGGTTTCTATCGTCGGTTCATCAAGGATTTTAGCAAAATTGCGAGACCCTTGTGTGCACTTTTGGCCAAAGATTCCTCGTTTGATTTTAATGATGAATGCTTGAAAGCGTTTGAGCAGTTGAAGTCTGAACTTACCTCAGCCCCCATTATTCGTCCACCTGACTGGAGTGTTCCTTTTGAGATAACGTGTGATGCGTCTGATTATGCCATAGGCGTTGTGTTGGGACAATGAATTGACAAACATTCCCATGTGATCCATTATGCGAGTAAGATTCTCGATGGCGCGCAACTCAATTATTCCACCACGGAGAAAGAGTTGTTGGCGGTTGTTTTTTCCCTTGAAAATTTTAGATCTTACCTTATTGGATCCAAAGTGATTATCTACACTGATCATGTTGCTTTGAAGTACCTTTTATCTAAAAAGGATGCAAAACCTCATTTGATCCGATGGGTCTTATTGCTTCAAGAGTTTGATCTAGAATTTTGAGACAAATAAGGAATGGAAAATGTGGTTGTTGACCACTTATTCAGAATAATTGTGGAGTCAGAGAAAGGATCGTTACCAATAACAAAAACTTTCCATGATGAGCAATTAATGATGATCGCTCATGTCCAGTCACAACCACCTTGGTATGCTGACATTGTGAACTTTCTGCTACAAAGAAAATTCTAGAACATTGGTCTAGGCAAGATAAGTTCATGTTTCTATCCATGGTCAAGTATTTTTCTTGGGATGATCCTTATCTCTTCAAATACTATCCAGATCAAATCATTTGTAGATGCATCCCTTAGTTGGACCAGAGAGAGGTCTTGGCATTTTGCCATGATCATGCCTGTGGAGGCAATTTTATTGCAAAGAAGACTGCTGCAAAAGTTTTGCAATGCGGTTTCTATTGGCCCACCGTGTTTCGAGATGCCCATGTGTACTGTCAAGCTTGTTCAAAATGTCACGTGATGCCTTTGACTCCAATCCTGATTGTGGAGCTCTTTGATGTATAGGGTATTGATTTCATGGGTCCATTCCCAACTTCATATGGTTTCACCTACATCCTTGTTGCGGTAGACTGTCTCCAAATGGATTGAAGCCATAGCTTGTAGAACCAATGACCACAGGGTTGTAGTCAACTTCTTAAAGGAGTACATCTTTGCCCATTTTGGCAGACCTTGTGCAATCATCAGTGATAGAGGTTCCCACTTTTGCAATAGAGTCTTTGAGAACTTAATGAAAAAGTATGGAGTTACCCACAAGTTTGTTGTATCATACCATCCGCAAACAAGTGGTCAGGCAGAAATTTCCAACCGGCAAATCAAACAAATCCTTGAAAAAACTGTCAGACCAGACAGAAAGGATTGGAGTTTGAGATTGCCGGAGTCTCTTTGGGCTTACCGCATTGCATTTAAGAGCCCCATAGGAATGTCGCCCTACCGTCTAGTATTTGGCAAACCTTGTCATTTACCTGTTGAGCTTGAACATAAAGTGTTTTGGGCAATCAAACGTCTTAATTTTGACTACGATAAAGCTGGTGAACATAGAAAGTTGCAAATAAATGAACTTGATGAACTCAGAAATGATGCATACAATCTATCCAAGAGGTATACAGATAAGATGAAAAAGGTCCATGACAGTCAAATCATGCGAAAAGAGTTTCAACCAGGTCAAAAAGTACTTTTGTACAATTCCCGCCTTCACATATTTCTGGGGAAGTTAAAGACCCATTGGTCAGGAGCTTTTATAGTAAAAATTGTTACCCCATGGGGAACCATCACAATTGAGAACCCAAAAGACAGTAGTAGCTTCCATGTTAATGGACAGCGCCTGAAGCCCTTTTTAGAGTTTCATAACTCAAAAGTTGAGGAAATCCTTCTGGAAAACCCTGTCTACGAAGATTGACTGCCTTTTGTGCTCCTTCATTGTCTATACCATTTTTGTTTTTGTTTTAACTAATTCTACAGATTATGGATTATTTTGGACAACATTCATTTGAGCATCAAACAAGCTTACAGTGCTTTCTACCCTTTTTTTTCATTTACATTGTTGCTCTTCTTTTGACCCACAGTGTCGTACTAAGAACATTGAGGACAATGTTTGATTTAGGTTTGGGGGAGAGATTTTAAAAATATAATGTCTCATTTCAAAATGAGGGGTCCAAACACAGTTAAAAAAATCGTATTTATAACCCGAGTAATTATCCATGATGAGATTAAGTTCCATATCTAGTTGCAAAGGCTTCTGAGGGTAGAATTTGAAACTTTGATAGTTCATAGTTTGTCAATATTTGACAAAAGTTTGTACTACTCATAAGCTAGGTATTTTCTAAGATCTTACATTAAGAGTTGTGTTTTAGCTTCGATGTTCTTAACTGAAGTTGAAAAAGGGGATTAATTATCTGGTGAACATGAGAATAATAGTAGAGACTTGAACCTTGTGAGATTTCTAGCCTTTCTCCTTTCTGAGGGTTATATGTTTATTCTGAATTTCTTGAGTCCTACATTATATGCTTATTTTGAGAATAAAACATCAAAGTTGAATCAAACCACCACAGTACATTCTGAAATTCACCCAACGCATAGAAACCAAGTAATTCTTAAGAAAAGAAGAAAAGTCATCTATTTGCCTAGATTGAGTCTTTTAACCTATCCATGTATTGTTTACCCTTAGAGCCTATTTGAAGCCTGTCATATTAACAGTTTGTTGTTAACCCACTAATCGATAAACCCAAATAAAAAGGTTGGAGATGAATGATAAATAAAAAAGGGTTTATCACCATCAATGGAATAGGTAGATTCTTTTTAGTGCCAAAAAAGTGTAGGAAGAGCTTCATATCCCATTACCATTTTGTACAAATCTATCACAAAAAAAAAAAGGCCTTTGTTTTTCACATCCATGAAGATGTAAAGCTCTTTAATAGAAAAGAATGAGTTAAGCCAATCCATGAAGTTCAATACTTAAAGAAGACCTATAACCTTATCAAAAGTACTTTTATTTGTCCTTAGCCTTCAATGTTACCCTGTCCTAAGCTCCGTCACAACCTAGTCAAAATCTTTTGATCCTTAGGAAAATATGGCCAAAGTGTGGAGGGTGAATTAAGAAACACCGTGGTGAATGAATCAACATTCTCAGCGGATGATATTCCTTTTTGAGATCATATTTATTGTATTATCGAATTCCCATATTTTGTTTTGTATGTGAACTATCTCTTATTCATTATTTCATCTTATTCACATACATTTGAGAGAAAAAAACCAAATCTCTGAGTAATTTCATTCTGAGACATTATATACCTTGTGAGATTTGAAGTTGAAGCAAATTTTCTAGAATGTGAACCAGAGATATGTCCACTTTTAAACTGAAGTTTGCAACAAAGAAGATGATCAAACTCTTAATATAAACTTGAATGAATAATTCCTATGTCTTTTGTATAGTGCTTACTGAAGAAACTTATTGAGTTAATACTGACCAATAAGTTACAATAATACATCTCTTAAGGCTTACACATTCAAGTAGGAACTCTTTGAGGTTAAATAAGGAAAGAGTTATTTTTGACCAATTTTTTAGTCCGAGTCCCGAGTATCACAAATGTTTGTGGGTATCATTTCTAGAAACCCTCACGAAACTACAACTCGTCTATTAGGGGAACCTAGAGATTTAAAGGTTTATTTCATATGCTAAATGTAATTGTGATTCCTACGAAAGTGAGTTAGTTTTTATTTTTCTTTTGCTCGAGGACTAGCAAAATGTAGGTTTGGGGGGATTTATAGGCTTTAAATGGTATATTTTATGTCCCTAATTCTATATTTGTTATGTCATATTAATTAATAAAATACTCTCATTACATGTATTTTGTGTATAACGCAGGAGTTCAAGTATTAATCATCAAATATGCATAAAATGACACAATAAGGCTAAGTTCAACAACTAAAAATCTCATTGGAAGTTCACACATGCATTGTCAAGGATCAAGGATTTTCAAGCCCAAAGGCCCATGAAATCAAGCCCAAAAAAGTATCATCGTCTACGAATCTCGAGGAAATCAAATTGAACATTCACATGGCAACTTCAACATAGCAAAAAGAATCACTACACATTCCACCTCCTACTCTACTATCCATTCTCCAATACAATTCCTTATTTTATGCCAACATCTTTTCTTTATTTTACTCCACTATCCATTCTCCAATACAATTCCTTATTTTATGCCAATATCTTTTCCTTATTTTACTCCACTTCCCATTCTTCTTCACCTATAAATACCCATGCTTGGAGTATACTGGGGAAACTTGAAAGGAAATAAAATTGAGAGTTAGAAATTTGGAGTCTTGAAGAATTTTACTTGTAAGTTTTCCCATGTTCTTTATGTTTATCACCATGAGAAACCTAAGGTTTACCATGAGTGGCTAAATACTCTCTTAGGGTGTGAGTGAGCCCCATGGGAGGATGACCTCAATTCGGTATTCCCAAGAAATTTTCTTCCATGTAAATTAGACCAACTTTGTGATTAGCATACTCTATGTACTTGAATGTCAATGTTTAATGAAATCGATTGAAATTTTGTTTTTCATAATCATGGATACATTTCTTACTCTTGTTTTCATCTTTCTTAAAGTCATAGATTCAAGATGTCTTAACTAGTATGAGTCTAACAAACCCACCCCTTTAATGCTTTAAGTATGGTTGTATTATAAGGTTATACATGATTTGTTAGATATTAGGTATTTCATTGAAGTATGGAATTCTTATATGCTTTTAGCTCATGCTTATAATCTTAGAAATGATTATCCAATTGGTTTTATTACATAAGTTTCATTGTATAATTTCCCATCTTTAGGTAAGGTGAGAACCTATCTAAGGATAAATTATGATTGAAAGAATAAAATCTTGAGATAAGCCTAAGAGAACCATCAACCCATGGTGGTGATCTCTAAAGCCCTAAGTATCTCCATATTTGATTGTAATTTGTTTACATAGTTTTTCTTTAGCTTTTGGTTCAATCACTTCATCAACCACGTATTTTCTAACTAGGTTAAGTTTTAAGATAGATTTAAATATTAGTTTTCCGATTTATAGCTCTCCTTGTGGGATTCGACCCATATTTGCCGTTATCTAACTCAATAGATAACCATGCGCTTGTGATATGGTTTGAGATATGATCATGCCATCAAGCTCCCTTTGATCAGACCAGGTTATCCAAGTGCGGTGAGCCGTTGTGAGTTTGAGTTTTGTTCATGAGTTGTCGACATCCTGAACGGAACTAGACATGGCCGATGTGCACCATCGTTGTCTCCTTGATCGGCCTAGGCTATCCGAGCGCGGTGAGCCGTCATGAGATTAGACTCAGTCAGCTACGTCCATTTATGGTCGTTTGGTCGGACTAGGTTGTTTTAGCATGGTGAGTCATTGCCAGACTGGACCCGACGCGTTGTGTTCCTTTGTGGTCCTTTTGCCAGACTAGGCTATTTTAGCTCAATGAATCATCACTAGACTTCAGTCGACTGTGTGCCTTTGTGGTCCTTTGGTCAGATTAGGCATATGACATGAAATGTAAAGTGAGTCCCTTTATTGATAATATTTCATTTCAGACACACTCCACACAAGTTTTCCAACTAATAGATTTCGGGTTGATTGTTGTCACCTTATAGGGACCTTCCAAATTCGGACTTAGCTTGCCTTCACCTAGGTTCTTCGTGTTCAACTGGATTTTTCTAAATACCCAATCGCCAACTTTGAATTCTCGATGTTTAACCATTGTATTGGAATATTGGGCCATCTTCTGTTGATAGGCCACCATTCGAATGGAACCTCCATCTTTTCGTTCTTCGAGTAGATCTAGTCCGACTCTTAGAGCTTCACCATTGTCCTCCAACCTGAGCTCCTCCATTCTGAACATAGGATTACTAGTTCTACTGGACCATTGCCTCAAACCCATAGGCCTGGGCGAATGGTGTTTCTCCAGTTGGGGTCATTTTTGTGGTATGGTATGCCCAAAGGATGACCGGAAGTTCATAGACCCAGATCCCTTTGGCTGCTTCGAGTTTCCTCTTGATTGCTTCCAGGATCGTTCAATTGGTGACTTCTGCTTGTCCATTAGCCTGGGGATGCCTTGAAGCTGAATAGTGGTGCTTGATGCTCAGATTGGCACAAAGTTTTTAACCTTTTTACCCTCGAAATGAGTCTCGTTATTTCTTACCAATGTTCTAATAAATCTAAACTTGCAGCTGATGAATTTCTATAGGAAGTTCTCAATCTGGTTATCTGCAATCATGGATAGTGGGCCTATTGTGCATGAGGCATACCTCTGACACTTGTCACACTTACAGATTAGGTCTTTGGCTTCTTGCTGCATCTTAGGCCAGTAGTACCCCAACATAAGGGCCAATGTCCTTCCTTCAGGGTGATTCCCGTAGACTCCGTGATTTCTTTGATGACATAATCCACCTCGCGGGGGGTCAAGCACTTGAGCAGTGGGTTAGTCACTGACCTTCTGTACAGTCTGTCATTAAGGAGTGTGTACCGTACCACCTTGTTATTCAACTTACGAGCCTCCAACTTTTCTACCGAGAGAGCTCCATCTTTTATGTAGCTGATTAGGAGGTTTTTCCAGTTGGTCTCTTCACTTGTAGAAAAGGCCTCGTGGAGTCTCTCCTCCTTTAGGACCAATTTCTCCTGTACTCTATGAGTCCGTCAGAGTCGTCCGTTGTGGACGAGGACATCTTGGCCAAAGTGTTGGCTTATTTGTTGTCTGTCCGAACAGCGGTGGAGTAGAATTCTCTTGAACCCTTTCTTGGCGTTAATTGCTTTATTGCAATAGGCCATCATCTAAGGGTCTTTCACGTTGAATTCACTGTTCACCTAATTGACCACCAGTTGAGAGTCGCTGCACATTGTGATCTCTTTTACTCCAATCCCTCTGGCAAATTTTAGCCCTGCTAAGAAGGCCTCGTACTCCGCTTTCATAGTTTAAAGCGCGGAAGCCTTATTCGATAGATCTTGAGGGTGATCCCTTATGGATTATGAATAACTATCCCGACTCCATTGCCATTCTCATTGGATGACTCGTCACATCGTAGGATTCATCCTTATAAGGGTGGTTCAGGGTCCTCATTTCCTTTTGCCTTCTTGACACTGATTATCCTATTCTAGTGAACTCAACGATGAAGTCTAAAAACGTTTGCGCCTTAATGGTCATTCTTGCAGCATAATGGATGTCAAATTAACCCAGCTCTACTGACCATCTGACCATTCTTCCTAAGAGCTCTGGCTTGTGTAATACTAACCATAATGTGTATTCGGTAAGGACTATTATTAAGTGAGCATGAAAGTGGGTCTCAGTTTTCTGGAGGAGGTTACCAGCACCAAAGCCAAATTTTCAAGGTTAGGTAGTTAGCATCTGCCTCATCAAACATTTTCCTGATGTAATAGACATTCTTCCGTCTCTTTTTCTTTTCTCGAACCAAGGCTGAGCTGATGGTGTGCTCCGAGACTGAGAGGTATAGGTAGAGCATCTCACCTAGAATTGGTTTTGAGAGCAGCTCGATGGTTCCCATGTACACCTTCAGATCTCGGAAGGCTTGTTCGCCCCCATTGGAATTACTTGTTCCCTTTTAGAACTTTGAAGAAAAGATGACATCTCTCCGAGAATTTAGAGATGAACATGTTTAGAGAAGCTACCCTCCAAGTCAGGCTCTGAACTCCTTTGATGTTCGTGGGTGATTTCATGTCGAAAAGAGCCTGAATTTGCTTTGGATCAACGTCTATCCCTCTTCAGTTGACTATATAGCTAAGGAATTTTCCTGATTGTATTTGAAGGTACATTTTTGTGGTTTTAGCTTCATTTGGTATTTATGGAAATGGGAAAATGCTTTTTGGAAGTCCGCAAGGTGATTTGGAATATGGATGTTTTTTACCAACATGACATCGATGTAGATTTCATTGTCTTTCCAATTTGTTTTTTGAATATCCGGTTTGCCACTCATTGGTATGTGTCCCTCGCATTTTTCAGTCCGAATGGCATCACTCGGTAGCAATATTTGTCCCCGCCCGTTATGATGGAAGTTTTTACCTAATTTGGCGGGTGCATGTTGATCTAATTGTAGCCAGAATATGTGTCCATGAAACTGAAGAGGCTGTGTTCAGACGTTGCATTGACTATCTGGTCTATCCGGAGCAATGGAAAACTATCTTTTAGAAAATCCTTGTTGAGCTCCGTGTACTCGACACAAACTCTCTATTTTTCGTTTTTCTTATTTATTAAGACCGTGTTGGCGATCCAATTTAGGCAACGTGACTCCGTTACCATGTCGGCGTTCAGTAGCCTTTGTACTTCCTCATTAATGGCCTAGTTGCACTCGGACGCCACTGGCCTTCTTTTTTGTCTGACGGCTTTAAGTTTGGATTAATTGCTAGCCTGTGCATGATTATGAAAGGGTCAATTCCTACCATGTCCCTCATTGTCTAGGTGAATATATCTTGATTTTCTTTTAATAGCGACTAATTAGTCTGCCAATGTCTTGTTAAGGTTGGAGCCTATCTGGACAGCTTTGGTGTTATCCAGGTTGTCTAGGTATATGTGACGACTTCTTTTTCCAATTTTCAGGCGTTTGGCCTCATTTGTGGGCTAGAGAGAGGTCCGACATTCGAAGGTGGAGATGTGTTCTTTTCGTACGTGTTCTGGGCTTCCTTCTCTAGATCCCTGTGTTCAAACTGCTGCAAGTCATCTTTTGGTTGCCTGGTTGTGGTATAATGACATTCTAGAATAGCAGTTTAGTCTCCTTTGATTGTTCCTACTTCACCATCCACAAGACATTTGAGACATTGGTGTTGTGTGGAAACTATCGCCTCCATGTAGTGGAGCCAAGGTCGGCCCAAGATCGCATCGTGCTCGAAAGGTGCATCCACGACCGATAATTTTGTCATCAGGATTCTTTGTAGACTGCCTCGCGATAACAGACAACTTAATCGTTCCAACCAGGTAGATGCTTTTTCCGTTGAAGCCGAGCATTGCTTGGTTGACAAGTGTCAGCTCCTCTTCCACCAATTACATGTTGCGGAATGCTCCAGAAACAAGACATTGGTGGAGCTGCCTGTGTCCACCAGCGACCTTCGTATTTCCCATTTTGTTATCTTTATCGAGATAATGAAGGCGTCATTCTGAGGGAAACAGACTCCCTCATGTTCCGCTCTGTGAAGGTGAGGTTTGGAACTGTTATTTCTCCTCATATGTACTAAACGAGATAGTTCCAATAGTGGGATCTGATTGTTGCTAGACTGATGTTTTCAATGAACGATTTGAGTGTTCCCCCTTCTCATTTGCCTCGTAAGGCTGCATATGATATACGGAGTTTTTTTTCGGTTTCCCTTACGGAGTCCTATTTTCCCCTTGGGGCTGCCTGTCTCCAAAACCATTGAGCTTCTTCAGTCTTCCTTTTTTGGATCCAGTATTGGATCTCGTTCCCGAGGCTCTTGCAGTCTTGGGTGCCGTGACCTATCTCTTTGTGATAAGAACAATGCTTGTTTTTATCACGTTTCGAAGGATCTCCTCTGAGCTTTGGTGACCACTTGATATCCTCCTAGTTTTTCATGGAGGATAGGATGTTGGATATACTGGGTTAAGTAGATTATAATAGTGGTATAAGGGGCTAATGGTTTTAGCAGGCTTTGTCGAGTCCGGACCCTAACCTGCCTATTGCTCCATCTTCTTCTGGGGCTATATCCTTTATCCTCCTCGTCTATGTCTCTTGTTCTGAAGGAGCGTTTGGCCTCACTCTCTTCCCCCTTTCTAGCTGTCAACATCTCTTCTAGGGTGATGTACTTTTAAGCACTACTCAACAGATCTGTTGGGAGTTCCAGGGTGATGAAGTTATAAAACTAATATCTTCAAAGGCCGAAAATGAAGGCGGTAATAGACGTTTCATTATTGCAACTGTCAATCAGAGTTGGCTCGTCATTGAAATGAGTGACATATTCCCTGAGGGTCCTACCATGTTTCTGCTTGAAGCTGAGCAGATAGTAAAGGCCCTTCCTAATCCGCTGGCTTCCTATGATTTGGGTGAAATTAATCAATGGATTTTGGTTGAAGGCTGTGGAACCAAGTCAATGCAACCTTCTTCAGGCTAGTAGGGAAAGTCTTGCATTAGATGGCTTATAAATTTTCCTTCAATGCTATCATATGGTGGTAACGGCATAAGTGATCTAACAAATCTAATGTTAAGTCGTGGAACTCAAGCTTTGGGGGGATAAACTTTTTTGGCAGGGGCGAGCTCATGATTTCCTCATAGAATGGAGGGACGATGAGATCATATAGGACATATGGATTGGTCCCTCCCAGCAGAAGCAGGTTCTCGACTATGGTTTTGTCCACCTTTGAGGCAAGGTTTTAGTTGTTTTTCTCGTTCTTCAGGTTCCCCTCTTGGCCAACTCTTTGGTCGTTGACAGAAAAGTTGTTGCTCTCATGGACGTGTTCGCTGGTGTTTTTTTGGGACAGGGACCTCCATGGGTTTTCGCTATTATCTGATTGTGGTTGTCAATCCTGGGTAAGCCTTTCCAGGACTCATGTAAGATGATTCATATGGAGCAGAATCCGATATATGAAGGGGTCTGTTACGGCCCCTTGGTAGCTAGGATTTGCGACTGCTCTACTTCCTCAATTGGATTGATACGACCTTGCAGCGAGGCTTCCTCGGCAGGAGAGTTGTCTGGCTCGACATTGTTATTGTTAGCTCGGGATTTGGTGTTGGTGACCAAGTCTCAAGACTCTGCTGGTTCAAAAGAGTTTGTCTATTTATTTTAAGGAAAACCTGTCAATTCTTGACCTACAAAATGAACAGCAGTGAGCAAAGGACCACCGTTCTGGTGACCAAAGTCAGATGCCTGAGTAAAGATGGATGTAAACTATAAGTTGAATTGTAAGTGCCTACCTTTCTCATCCCCTTTGTTCACCTTATATAGCGAGCATTTCACTCCATTAAGTTTATCATCGAGACGTGATGGAGGGAGGAGATCTCGTTGAAGATCTTACCCATCCATGATTGATTTCCCTTTGATACTTAGCTATGTTTAGGACCCAATACTTGATTGGATCAAGAGTTGTGCAAATGGCTCTAAGCTTGCAACAACTCAAAGATCTATGTCTAGACTTTATTGTCCTGGGCCAACATTCACGCCACGTCGGGCTGGCGTAGTTTGGGCTTCGGCGCCTGACTTACGGGATGAATAGTGGCTGACATAAGATGGTATGCAATTACTTTGGAGCCCACAGGGGGGAATGGACGGCTCCCCCTCCCCCCTGTGGGGTCCCTCGCTGTTTTCCTCGCTGCGTCCCTCGACAATTAGACGGGTTCTAACATGTAATAAGAGTTTCAAAGAGCAATACTTGTGTTCATCTTCTGTCCAAGGGACTCCTTTCTTCCTTTCATGCTCTGAAGGTCTAGCCGACGAAGTCCTCTTTAAGCCCGCACCATATGATTGCTTCAACCCATCGAAACCGCCCTGATCATTCACCCATTCTAATGTGAAGGATGATGTGAAATAACCAGGAACTAGAATTATTCCTGCTTCTATGTCACTTACATCATCTACCAACTCCTTATATTGCTTAATCACATCCACCACCATCTTTCCCGGGATCATTGCAGCCACCTTATGCCATCGGTCAGGCGTGTCTCGGTCATGCAATGCAAGGGAATTCTCAAACAATTTATTCTCATATTCTGTCCATTTTCCACTCTGTCTCTTCAAGCAACCAATTTGGAGCCAGAACTCCCTAAGGGGGTGGTATTCAATTACGAATTTTAATGGATTGTGTTGGTTTTTAAAATCTATTAAAATTCAGGGGTATTCAATTAAGGATTTAAAATGATACATGTAAATCTAGGAGTATTCAAATACTGATTTTAAATGATTGTTTTAAAATCCATCAAAATCAGGTGGTATTCAATTCATGTTTTTCAAAAATCCACCAAAATCAGGGGGTATTCAAAAAGTAGTGGATTTTAATGAATTTGTTAATGTTGTGGATTTTGAATGATTTGTGAGTGAAAAGTATATATAACAAAAGTTATTCCAAATCCAACATTCCCCCCTCATATTTCAACGGATTTGTATTGGCTATTGTTAAATAACACCACCATTTCCGCTAAAGGACGCCACCATCCCATTTTTTTGTGATCTGCTCAAAGACACCACCACCTTCCCTTCTCTTATCTCTTCACAAGAGCAGCACCACCTCGCCCCACAACTTTCATCCACACCACCATGCCCTACCACCGTTGGTTGCACCACCATCCGACACTTCCTCTTCTCTTTTGTTCTTGTTCTTATTTTTTTTTATTATTATTATTCTTTTTCTTCTCATTCTCTTCCTCTTATTTTTTTCTTTTTCTTGTCGTCTCTTCATTTTTTTTTTTGTTTCTTTCTTTTTTTTCCTTCGGATTTCTTCTTCTTCTACTTTTCTCTTTGTTTTTCTTATTTTCCTATTTTTTTCTCCTCTCTTCTCCTTTCCCATTTTTTTTCTTCTTCGCTCCTGCGGAAGTTCCTGCGAGTGGAGGTTCCCCACTTGCCAAAACCTTCGCGAGGGCAAAAAAAAGAATAAGAAAAAAAATAGGAGAAAAAGAAAAAAAAAACAAATAGCGAAAAAAGTGGAGAAGGAAGAGAAGAAGAAAAGAACAGAAAAGAATAAAAGGTGAGAGGGAGGAGGTTGAGAATGAGAAAATGAAAATGGGTGGAGGTGGGATGAGAGGTGAAGGTGGTGATTGATGGAGAAGAAGAAGAAAAAGAAGAAGGGGATGAGGAGGATGAGAGGTGGCGGTGGTGATTGAAAAAGAAGAAGAATAGACGAGAGGTGGCAGTGGCGGGAATAACAATTTGAAGTAAAATAGTTATTTGTATTGCTTTTGGACCATCTTCAATGTATTTGATTTTATTTTTTTTTAATTTGAAATAAAATTCTGGTAACATACAAACAATTGTTTAATTGATGTTTTGAGATATGTTTTATGATTTGTATTGGCATGAATAACAATGTAGGTGATGTTTTTTTATTGTTTCCTATGACTAATAACACATTTATAAAAATCCATTAAATTTATATGAATCCATAGAAATCCATAACAAACTTTTATAAAATCTACAAAATCCAATCATTTAAAAAAATCATTTGAAACCTTTTAAAATTCACGAGATTTAAAATTCTTCAGAGTCCATTCAAATCCTGAAATGAATACCCCCACCAAATGCACACAACATATCTACAATACATCAATTAAAAATTCATAACACTCTCCATATATCTCTGAACACCCCCACTAAGGTTGGGAATTTGAATCTGAGGAATCAGTTGATGTTATTTAATTTGATGAAACAGGGGGAAATACAGAGGTGGTGTAGAACGAGAGGCGGAGGTTTTACGCGGATTGAACTAGCATTAATTCAACAACCATTTGAAGGGAATCCGAATACCTCTTAAAAGTCTTTCTAATCGGGAACAATTCAAGAAATCCATGAGTGGAAGAAACTCAAGAACCCCAAATGAAATACGGGAGAGAAGAATCTGAACCGATGCATAAAGGATGTGAAAGATCCGATTTTTCTATTCTTCTTGCTTTTCCCTTGAATATGGAGGAACAGAGTGATACATATAGAAGAAGAAGAAGAAAACGAGAGAAAAAGGTGAATCGAAAATATCCCAAAGAGAAGAGAAGAAAGAAGTGTTTAGCTTTGCTTTGCTTCTTCCATCCTTGTAGAGAAGAGAAGAGAGTGAGAAAGAGATCTAGAAAGAGAGAAATAAGAGGTGTTGAAGTACGAAAATTCTAGCAGGCCTGGTATTCATGCACGTGTCAAGGACCCTCCACCACACGTGCTTAGGAGGGTCCAGGCATGCAGACAAGGCGCCCACTCCAGGCTGGGAAGAACAATTCATTAAACACTTCTATCGTTATAATAGTCCAAATTTATGTTAGTTTTCCCTTAGTATTCAAACGTTTCTTATAATTTTTTATGAGGCCTGGACCTTAATTTAGTCCCAGATTGATATTAGTGAGTTGTTTACTCAAAAATTATATACTTCTTATTATGAAATCAAAGTTATGTTAGATGAGAGGATTGTGTTTTTTTGGGAGGTTCATTTAACTTAGGGTTTGAAACTTTGAATGAAGCGGACAATGTAATTTTATTTTCTTGCCTCAAAATTGTTTTCTTTCAAATATGTTTTTTGCTTCATTTTTTGTTGCATTGAGTCCCAAGATTCGGAAATTAGAAATCATCCTTAATTCAACAAAAACTCCAATAGCAGAAGTGATTCAAAATATTCTATTTCCTTCGTACCTAAACTGAAATTGCAATCCCAATTATTGTTATTATTATTATTATTATTATTATTATTATTATCGTACACGTGGCATAAAGATCCATGACGAGAATACATCACCCAATCTATTAAGCCAGTTCATAAAGCCCGGAAAGAATGAGGCCTAGACTAGGCCCACCACTAAGGAGACGCAAACATGACCCAAACCCAGGTCCAGACAAATCAGAGCCTGAATTCAGGCCCGATAAGCGTTGTCTCATAAAGAAAAAGAACGTTGCACCAAGAAAGAGCCATGAAGGGACTTGCGCCCCCACAAACGGATCTCCATTAAGGAGGAGACTGTTACCAGAAACATCTCTTTCTGTTGCGCCTCACATGCTTAAGTCACGCAGACCATTATAAAAGGTAAAGGGAACATTCGACAAAGGTATGCAACTTAACTGAGTTTTGTCCAGATTTACATCATTTTTTCAACAGAGTTGCTGACTTAAGCATTAGAGTGCCTTCGGCCACATAAAAAAGTGGTCATTGGCAATCTAACAGTTGTTTTGCAGGTCAAACTCACAGGAGGATGGTTTTTGGACGCATCAAATTGGCGCCGTCTGTGGGGAACGTCGAGTTTCCTTTTTCTAAAAACAGAACACGTAGTGACAAGGCTCACCACAACCTAACAAAAGATCGACAATACATCAAAGGAAATAATGCAGTCTACAAATCCCCCATCCAGTAATGATCATGACAACTCTCCCATCGATGCATCACTAACGGCTCAGGGAGAAGAGGCAGCTCGAATCATAGGACCAATAGCATCTGAGAATGCGGATCTGCTGCACGCAATAGTCCAGACTGCCCAGACAACTGTCGGCACCTCCACAGACCCTCGAGTAGATTTGTTTATGGCCTAGAAGAAATACACGACAAAAATGCTACAAAAAATCACCCAGGAACGCGTTCAGCAAGCCGACCCTACTCCAGCACCGCCTCAACAAAAGTCCACCATTCGAACTCAAGGGAGTGACTAAGCCCTAGCAAAACCTCAACAGGGAAACGTCGAGAGCAGCGAGCTCCACCAAGACAAGACTTCGTTGTGCGGTGGAACGGTTGTTGAGATCTCATTCAGGATCAGAGTCACGGATCCCAATGTACTGTACGAGTTGGCTAAGCCACCATTTTTTATTAACTCATGAAGAAGGCAATGCCAAAGAAATTCACTCCGCCAAAATTCAAAGTGTACGATGGTACCACCAACCCAACTGATCACCTAAGAAATTTTCACCACATGATGACTCTAAAAGAAACCACGGAGTCGATCCTGTGCAGAACATTGCCAACCAGCCTCACATCCACAACAATGAACTGGTTCAACAACCTGCCACTGAGGTCAATAGACTCTTTCTAGGCCTTAGCCATCGTTTTCATTACCAGATTCATCGAGAGCCAACAGATGAGAAAAGGACCACACTACCTTTTGCACATTTGACAGAAGCCGAAAGAAACAATACGGGAGTATGTCACTCGCTTCACAACCGAGTTAACGATGATTGATGGATGCAGCGACAACACAGCCGCTACAACTTTTGTCGCTGAGATGAAGAGAAGCATTTTATTCGATGCCCTCAACTTTAAACCCCCAAAAGGCATGGCGGTCCTGCTGAAAATAGCACAGAAACATATTTCCCTCAAAGAAATGAAAGTTGCAATGAGAAAGAATGAACAGGAGAAGGAAAACCATTCGAGGAAACAAGAAAAAAGTGAAAGAATGAGAGATAGCGGACCACAAGTGGACAACAGTCATTCAAAGAAACATCGGAGCGACGGACGCATAAAGCCCAACCAGCAGGAATCCAAGAAATCGCAATCCAATCATGAGTGAATAACCAACGTAATGAGGAAAGAATACAAACCATACACAGCCCTAAAAACAAGCCGATCTTAAAGCACATATAGAACTGGGAGAATGTCAACGGGCCAACCAAGATGAAAGGAGACCGGAAGGATGAGACAAGAGCATGTACTGCTCTTTTCACAAGGATCGCAGACACAATACCAAGGACTGCTACAAGTTAAAAGAAGAAATTGATCATTGGATCCAAAGAGAACGACTGGACGAATTTATCGGTGTACCAGACAAACGGTTCAAAGGTAAATAAAAGGCAACGTTGCCATGGGATCAAAAGAACGGTCCAGAGAATTGATATATGCTCTACACTGCATCCGCCCTGGGAAATAAGCACCTCCCACCTGAACAGACCTATATCGAAGTCAAAAGATCAACACTCCAGAGGTGGATACACAAATCAACTCGAAGACCCTGGCAGCGGATACAAATTCGGACAAAGTCGCTTATAAGGGAATTAACGACAATAAACTCTATCAGGCACTAACAAGCAATGCCAAACAAGGAGCAATAATAGCCCAAGCAAACAAGGTCATAAATTAAAAGGAATAATAGAGGCATGGATGCCAACGTAAGTATAAACATTAGCGACGCAAGAACAAAAGGAGAAAAACTCCACAGTGTAACGGAGCCACTCGAGGAAAATGACCGCTAGAAATGGTCAAAGAATCAATAAAGTTTCATTTCGGAATCTACATCTGACAAAGGTGAACAGCTTCATAACAAAGCTATACGAAACAATCTGCACAAAAAACCCAAAAGGAATCGGGACGCAAGTCAGATATTCACAATAAACTTCTGGTCTGATCAACCAAAAAAATAAAAGTTAGACGAAGGAGTCAACTATGTGAAATGACTTTGAGTCAACTAGAGTGTCGCACCAACGAAGTAAGATTTGGACACCCGAGTCAAACTAAACACAGAAACTTCGAATCAATTTCGAGATGTCGAGTTAACGAAGTAAAAGTTGGACGAACGAGTCAACTAAGTAAAATGACTTCAGGTCGACTAGAGTATCACACCAAACGAAGTAAAAGTTGAACACTAGAGTCAAACTAAACACAAAAATTTTGATTCGACCGAGATGTCGAGTTAATGAAATAAAGGTTGGACGAATGAGTCAACTAAGTAAAATGACTTCAGGTCGACTAGAGTGTCGCACCAAACGAAGTAAAAGTTGGACACCGTCAAACTAAACACTGACACTTCGAATAGATCGAGATGTCGAGTTAACGAAGTAAAAGTTGGACGAACGAGTAAATTAAGTAAAATGACTTCGGGTCGGCTAGAGTGTCGCACTAACGAAGTAAAAGTTGGACACCCGAGTCAAACTAAACACAGACGCTTCGAATTGACCAAGATGTCGACTTAACGAAGTAAAAGTTGGACGAACGAGTTAACTAAATAAAATGACTTCGGGTCGACTAGAGTGTTGCACCAACGAAACAAATTGAACGAATGAGTCAAATGAGTAAAACAACTTCATATCACATCGAATTAGCGAAGTTAAGATCGAGCAGATAATTCAACAAAGTAGAAGACAAGCAACCAAAACAGCTTTCTGCAAATAATCGGAGACAACAAACACAAGATCAAGACATGCGTGCTAAAGCATAGGAAAATTCAAATCACCAAACAATTACTGCAGACATATTTGTGAAACATCAAAGCTCAAACACAAATTATCATGGAAATAACAGATGAACAAAGTCAATACAAAGAAAAATTAAGGAACCAATTCCTGTCATTCAAAATCAATTCGATTACATCCTCAACAATACCACCTGCAGGAGTCAGATCACCAACAGGGACTCTTTCTTCAAGAGGAGGAGGCGACTCTTCAGCCATTGGGTCACCCAAAAGATTTTTGACGGCACCTTCCACGTCCTCGAATGTTTGATAGACCAAATGACGATACTAAGACAAGTCGACACCAAGACCCTCGATATAATCCAGAAGCTCAGTCCGACCATCAACAATGCGCTGCCAATTTGCCACCTTCATAACATGGAGTCTATCCTTAACAGAAGCAAGCTAACTTCTTACCCCGATGAGTTTGCCCTCAGCAGTAGTGAGCATCGCGGAGGAATCAGCCTTGGCCTCGTCAAGCGAAGACAACAATTGTTCCACCCTTTTTTCAAGAGTGTCGGGATTGTTAGAGTGTTCTATTATGGCTCGCGCAGCCTCGTCATGAAGTGCTTTCTTAGAGGAAAGCTCTTTCTCCACATCGTGAAAACATGTGTGGATGCCTTCTAGGTCAGCTCTCAGAGATTCAAGAGCGGCCACAGATCGATCCCGCAAATCCTCCGCCTCGGCCAACAATGCCCGAGCAACCTCAGTCGCTTTGATCCGTTCAGAGCATCACTAGTAAAGAACATAGGAGAATACCAGTAGTAGTATGGAAAGCTTCCTCTCTAAAAAAACCATAAGATTGTGATTGACCTGATGACTCAAGCCCATCACTCCTGCATAAACAATATGAGTCATCCCCTCCATTATAAGCCTAACACCACCTCAAAATGAAGGTTCGCGTTCAGCACGAACATCGAGGGCCTCTCCACCGATCGTCTGTGTCATTCATTTATCAGCTTACGTGCGCCATCTATTATGCCAAGATGAGAGAACTAGCAGAACTTCCCATCCGACTTAACTTGAATCTCCTCAGAAATAGGTTCCTTCCAATTGGCCCACGAATGAAGAACGCGAGGATCGGGTAGTATGGAGGAACCGCCACCACCCATAGCCGGGAAAGACAGGAGAACCTTTATCGCCCTCTCTTCGTTTAGCAAAAACGGAACGAATTGCAGTCCCAACGATAGCAGAAGAATTCAAGTAAGCTGCAGAAGGAGGAACCTACATCCCTCCATCAGCAAGAGGGGAAGGAGAAAGACAAGACTACAACTCGAGAACCCGATCACGACTAACAAGCTCTTTAGATTGAACAACAGCCAATTGAAGCATCTTATCAACCAAGGTTCGAGGATCCTCATCAGAACACTTGACAACGTCAAGGCTGCCATAAGCAGAGAGACTTTTTTCCCATCGTCCAACAGACGAGTGATATCTTTCTCACTCCTCTCCAGAGCCAACTTCATCTCTTCTGCCTCCTACAGAGAGCAACGGTCTTCGTTCGAATGATCTCTATCAACAAAATTTGAATATAGAGTCGTGCGATGCATAGAATCAATAAGTCGTTTCTTATTCGGAACACGGTCGAAAGATAGAAACAACCGCTTCGAATAACTAATGGGCCTCGGTACTTTTCTCTTTCTATAAGAAGGACCAATAGCACTACGGACAAGAGCATTGAGATCTGTAACACCCGAGCTCACCTTCCGATCAACAACCACATCATCACCTTCAACGGCGGTAGCACGGGCAGCGATCTTTGCAGCCCACTTCTCGGTCAACAAAGCCCGATCAATCTCGCTCATACTTTATAGACCATTGCGCCTCACCATATCGTCAGTAAAATAGGTGTCCAACGGAACTGTCAGAAGCTCCAAGAAGTGCTCACTGACAACCTACTCCTCAGCAATCAATTTCAAATTTCAGTGCTTAATAATAACTCGGAAACCCCTTACTATCTGAACACCTCACAAATTGAAGTGGCCAAAGCTGACAGACGCATAAAACCAATCCCACAACCAACCTCTGATGTCATCATTAATGTTACCAAAATACGCAGGGGAGTGCAGGAAACAAGTACGGTTGGGTTTCACACTAAATCCTACCAAAGAGTTCAAGATTGTAGTGGTTAAGATACCGGAGAAAATGACCCTAGCATATGTGGAAACCATAACCCTCCAACCATTCGAGCCCATCTGAGCAGGAGGAATACCCAGGAAGTCTAAATATGACCAGAACAATTTTGGAACTGAGAACCGAAAACCAGCAGAGAACATACGAGAATAAAGCGCAATAAGTCCCTTCCTCGGCAACAAGGACTGTCGTTTTCACAAGGAAGAACGATTTCAAGGTCATCAAGCAACGCATAGTTGGAACGGACACTATCCAAAGTATCCTGGGAGGATTTGATCGGGGAAAAATGAGCTTCACAAATAGAAAGCTAATTACCAGCCAACATATCACCAATAGACATCGCAAACAGGAAAGAAGATACGAGGAAAAAGATGCAATAGAGGAGAAAAAATAACACTAACAACAAAGATGGCGTAAATAAATTAGGAAAGTAGCCACAATATCCTTTATACAATAGGGAAATGAAGAGATCACTCATGGAGCGACATACGGGACATAATGGCGCACCAAAACTCCCAAAAAATGTGCGCGAAAACAAAAATACAACGAAGTTACCGAGACAATCAGCCAACCGAAAATTATTAAACATTAAGTTCAATGCAATAGCGAGATCAAGATTCCAACCACCACACAGTTAGTGGATACGTGAACATACCCGCTATGGGGGAAGTAGCTAATGATACTTCAAAATAGATCGAACATCACAACCGTACACGTGGCATAAAGATTCATCACGAGAATACAACACCCAATCTATTGGGCCAGATCTTAAAGCCTAGGAAGAATAAGGCCAATTATAGAGGCCTAGACTAGGCCTACCACTAAGGAGACGTAAACAGGACCTGAATCCAGGCCCAGACAAATCAGAGCTCGAATCTAGACCCGATACGCGTTCTCTCATAAAAAAGAAGAACATTGCAACAAGAAAGAGCCATGGAGGGACTTACGCCCCCACGAACGCATCTTCATTAAGGAGAAGACTGTTACTAGAAACATCTCCTTCCATTGCTCCTCACATGCTTAACTCACACAAAGAGATAATCCACAACCATTATAAAAAGTAAAGGGAACATTCAACAAAGGTATACAACTTTAAATGAGTTTTGTCTAGATTTACATCATTTTTCCAACAGAGTTACTGACTTAAGCATCGGAGTGCCTTCAGCCACCAAAAAGGTGGTCATTGGCTATCTAACATTTGTTTTGCATGTCAAACTCACAGGAGAACGATTTTTGGACGCATCAATTACTATTATTATTATTATTATTATTATTATTATTATTATTATTATTATTATTATTATTATTATTATTATTATTATTATTATTATTATTATTATTATTATTGATAATACATCAAAATATATCGACATCGCAGCCATACACATGGCAGAAAACATCCATCACAAGGATTTGGCGTCTCATCTACTAGGCCAGCTTGTAAAACCCAAAAAGGCAAAACCAATGGGCCCATTAAAAGAAGACGTAATTAAAGCCCAAATCTAGGCCCACACAAATTAAAGCCTAAGTCCAGGCCTGCATGAGTTTTCTCATAAGAAGAGGAATGTTGCATAAGAATCGTGGAGGGAGTTACGCCTCAACGGACGCATCTCCATAAAGGAGGAGACTGTTATGAAAAGCGTTTCCTTCTGTTGCGCCTCACATGCTTAAGTCACGCCATTATAAAAAGTAAAGGGAACATTCGACAAAGGTATGCAATTTTAACTGGGTTTTGTCCAGATTTACTTCCTTCTTCAAACAGAGTTGCAGACTTAAGCATCAGAGTGCCTTCAGCCACAAAACAAAGTGGTCTTTGGCAGTCTAACATCTGTTTTGCAGGTCAAACTCACAGGGGGACGAGACTTGGACGCATTAGTTTGGCGCCGTTCGTGGGGAACGACAAGTTTCTTTTCTGAAAAAACAGATCCACAGTCAACGAAGTTCAACAAAGTCTAATCAACGACTGACGAGTTGTCAGAACAAATGACACACTCTACAAATCCTCAACCCAACAACGATCACAATATCCCTCCTACTGGCAACACTATCGCAAGCAGCTCACGAACAAGATGCAGCAATGACCATCGGGCCAATTGCACCCAACAATCAAGGTCAACAACATCCAATAGCTCAGGCAACCCAGACATTCGGCAACTCTGCTACGAACCCTCGATAGATTTGCTTATGATCTAGATGAACCCTATGACAAAGATGCTTAAATAATTCACCCAGGAGCGCATTCAGTCAGTCGATCCTATCCAAACGCCGCCGAGCAAAACTCCACCAACAGAACTCAAGAAATTGACGAGGCTTCTACAAAACCTCAACAGGGAAATCTCGATAGCAATGAACCTCCCCAGGGTAAGACTCCACAGAGCGACGGATCCTGATGTATTTTACAAACTAGCCAAACCGCCATTCTCGGACGCCATCATGATAACTCCCATGCCAAAGAAGTTCACTCCACGAAAGTTAGAAGTATATGATGGAAACACTAACCCAACTAATCATTTGAGACATTTCCACCACATGATGGCGTTGAAGGAGACTACGGAGTCAATCTTGTGAAGAACATTTTCAACTAGTCTTACCTCCACAACAATGACTTGGTTCAACAACCTACCAGCGAGGTCGATAGACTTTTTACAGGCATTAGCCACCGCCTCTATCACGAGATTCGTCGAAAGTTAGTGGATGAGGAAATGACCACACTACCTCATCCACATCAAACAAAAACCTTGGGAGACAACAAGGGGATACATCACTCATTTCATTAACGAGCTGACGATGATCGATGGATGCAGCGATGACATGGCCAATGCTATTTTCACCGTCAGGCTGAAAAGATGCCCCTTTTTATGTTCTCAACCTGGAATCCCCAAAATGAAAACTCCTCGCTCCCTAGAAGGGCCCATCCCCAAAAAGCATGACGATCCTGTTGAAAAAAACCCAAAAACACATTTTTCTCAAAAAAATGAAAGTTGCCAGGAAGAAAAATGACCAAGAAAGGGAAAATCACTCAAAGAAACTGGAAAGGAGGGTGGAAAGAAGACGAGATGATGGACCCGGGAAGGATAGCATTCAATAAAAAAGACATCAGAATGGTGGAAGGACCGAATCCAACCAACAAGAATTTGGGAAGCTATAGTTAGCACGACCCAGACATGAGCGGATAACAAGTGTGATGAAAAAGACATACAAACCGTACACAACCCTGAATACAAGCAAGGCCAATATACTGAAATATATGACGAATTGGGAAAACGTCAATTGGCCACTCAGAATGAGAGGAGACCCAAAAGGAAGAGACAAAAGCAAGTACTGTTTCTTCCATAAGGATCACGGGCACGATACTGAAGACTGCTACAAACTAAAATATGAAATTGAGCATTGGGTTCAGAGAAGACGACTCGACAAATTCATTGGAATACCAGACAAGTAGCTCAATGGAAAAGAAAAGGCAATTTCCACCACAGGATCAAAAGAACAACCAATGGAACTAATATATGCCTTACATTGCATGGCCAAGGGGAACAAAATGATCAACCCAACCGAAGCGGCAACTGGAAACACCTCCCACTCGTGCCGATCTATATCGAAGTATGAATACTAACGCCAGACGAACCATTTCATCGATGCGCAATAAAAGAACGTGGAGAAGCTTGTTTTAGTCAACTAACACAATTCAAGAACCCTACTAATGGATGCAAGCCAACCTAAATTACCAACAACAAAATTGACGACGACGGACCAGATTAAACCTTGGCAATTGGTGTTAATGCAAGCATGATTGGACAATTTGGTGCTAATGTGAGCATGATTGGACAATTCGGTGCTAATGTGAACATGAATTGGATAGTTTGGGCCGATGAGAGCATGATCAGACAATTCATCACTGTTCAGCTACCAAGTCAGAAAGCGCCCTGAGTCCAACTACAATAACATATCAAACGAACAACAAAACATAACCAATAAAAAATCTGGAGACTTGAAGACGTAGGCAAAGCAAGACAAAGCAACAAAAACATAAACCTCCAACGACACAAGGATGAACACCAACCGCGCAAAAGTCAATTGGATGAAGCAAACCACTCTAAATCTAGCGTAACTTTTCAAAAACAACCGCTAGGGTTGGTGAGAATATCAAGAAAGTAATATCAATAAAATTACAAGTTTGGAATCCCTATATTGCGCATGGTTAATGGACTAAAGTCATCAAGACTCGATAATATGAAGAAATCAACATATCAAGCTTACACGAGCCAGATATATATAATAAACTTCTGGTCTGATCAACCACTAAATAGAAAGTTGGACGAACGAGTCAGCTTAATAAAAGAAACTTCGGGTCGACTAGAACGTCGAACCAACGAAGTGAAAGTTGGACGAACGAGTCAACTTAATTTTTTTTTTAAATCTCTCTGTCGACTGGAACGTCGAACCAATAACGTGAAAGTTGGAACAATCAGTCAACTCAATAACAGCAACTTCTGGTTCACTAATACGTCAAACCAACGAAGTGAAAGTTGGATGAACAAGTCAACTTAATTCTAAAGCTTCAGGTCGACTAGAACGTCGAACCAACGAAGTAAAAGTTGGACGAACGAGTCTAACTTAATTCAAAAGCTTCAGGTTGACTAGAACATCGAACCAACAAAGTAAAAAATGGACAAACGAGTCAACTTAATATACGCAACTTCGGGTTGACTAGTACGTCAAACCAACCAAGTGAAAGTTGGACGAACGAGTCAACTTGATTCAAAAGCTCCGGGTCAACTGGAACATCAAACCAACGAAGTGAAAGTTGGACGAACGAGTCAACTTAATAAAAGCAACTACGGGTTGACCAGTACGTCGAACCAACGAAGTGAAAGTTGATAAATGAGTCAACTCAACAAAAGCAACTTTGGGTTAATTAGTACGTCAAACCAACGAAGTGAAAGTGGGACGAATGAGTCAACTTAATTCAAAAGCTTCAGGTCGACTAGAACGTTGAACTAACGAAGTGAAAGTTGGACAAACATGTCAACTTAATAGAAGCAACTCCGGGTTGACTAATGCTTAAACCAATGAATTGAAAGTTGAACGAACGAGTTAACTTAATTAAAAGAGCCTTGGGTCAACTAGGACACTAAACCGGCGAGGAAAAAGTTGAACGAGAAAACCAGTTATCTCATAAAAACTTCGAGGGAACCAACACAAGGTCGAGATGAAAAAATCAACTTGCTCGGATAAACTCTGATACAGGGAGAAAGAATAAAGTCAACCCACTTCAAGGCAATCAATGCGTCAGAGCATAAAAGAATTCAAAGCAAGAAATTCAGACATGATCAAGAATGTAATTGTAAAGGCTTCCTAACTAGTCAAAAATATCAAAAGATACATAGTACAACTCATTTCAACAACTACGGCTGACATAAAAAGGGTATAAGCAACATGAATGAGTCAACAAGACAAATTACGAAAAGAACACCAAGGAAAAAAATTATGTTCCTTAACAAAACTATTATATTACATTCAAAGAAGAAGGTAAAGGAGTAGGAGATAAAGCAGACGCAACCATAACATCATTGGCGGCGTCATCTAACGGACAAAAGGCAGTTGGATCACTGGCAGAAGCTCTCTTTTCAATAGGAGATGGAAGCAATGGCTTTTTAACCGTTGGATCATTCGAAGAACTACAGGAATGTTTTCATCACCATCCTCATCTTCAAAGGTCTGATCGACCAAGTGATGGTACTCAGACAAATCAACACCAAGCCCCTCGATATAGTCAAGAAGCTCAGTCCGTCCATCAATGATTCACTACCAATTTGCCACCTCCATAATGTGAAGCCTGTCTTTGATGGAAGCAAGTTCATTCCTAGCCGCAATAAGTAGTCCTTCAGCGGTGGTAAGCATCACGGAGGTATCTGCCTTGACCTCGTCAAGCACAACCATTAATTGTTCCACCATTTTTTCGGCGGCGTTGCGGTTGATAGATTACGCTACCACAACATGTGCAGCCTCATCATGAATCACCTTCTCGGCAGAAACACCGTCTAAATTGGTTCTCAAATATTCGAGCTCAACTGCAGACCGGTCGCGTGCACCCTCTGCCTCTATCAATGAGGCTTGAGCAACCCTGGCTGTTTTTTCATGTTTTGCACATCACTCTCTTAACACGTCGGATTGGCTAAGGACGTGAGAAAACACCAACAACAGCATTGCGAACTTCCTTTTTAGAAAGGCCACCTGGTTACGACTAGCGGTAATCTGAACTTATCACCCCCGCGTAGGTGAGATGATTCATCCTATCCATTATCTGTCTAAGGCCATCATCAAGATGAAGGCTTGGATCCAATACAGGCATCAAAAGGCAACTCCACCGACCGCTTGTGACATTCATTGATCAACCTACGTGCGCAATTTTGCACGTCGAGCTGGGAAAACTAGCAAAACTTTCCATCCAACTTAACATGTATCTCTTCAGATATAGGTTTCTACCAACTAGTCCGGGAATGAAGGACGTGAGGATCCGGAAGCATGGTGGAGCCACCACCAACAGCCGGGAAAGAAGACGGAACAACAGAAAAACCATCCTTACCCTTTCACTACGTAGTAATCGCAGCATAACCAGAACGAGTGGTAGTACAAACAGGGATGAAAGAACCTGAGCAAGCAAAAGAATGTAGGACCTTCGGCCGCATTATCAATAGTAGCAGGAAAAGAACGGGGACACTGCACCTCAAGAACTCGACTGCGAACACCAATCTCCTTAGATTGAACAACCGCCAGTTGGAACATCTTATCGTCAATGGCTCTAGGATCATCATTAGATTATTCGGTAGCATCAGGACCACCATATGCAAAAAGAAGCCTCTTTTCATTACCATCCAACGGGCGAATAGTTTTTTTTCCACTCCTCTCCAACGCCAACTTCATCTCTTCATACTCTTCCAGAGATAAGCAATCCTTCCTTGTAGGCTCCCTATCAACAGAACTTGAATAAGGAAAAGAGCCACAAGTAGAATCGAGGAGCCATTTTCTCTTCGAAACTTATAAATAACCGTTTCGATGGACTAACAGGCCTCAGAACCTTTCTCTTCTTAGAAGTTGGACCAGCAACGCCAACACTAATAAGAGCATCGAGATTCGTAACATCCGAGCTCACTTTTCCATCAATACCAGCATTACCAATGCCAATAGAAACAACGCGGGTAGGGGTGGGCATCCCATCCCGAATCCCGATCCTTTGGGTCCTTTTGGGATTGATCAAACTCATCCTTATCTCGTCCCGATCTTGAGTGGGATGGGATCAGGATAAAGATTTTCAATCCCGCCCATCCCATCCCGTTCCGAACTTATTTATGTAATATTTATTATTATTATTTTTAATCTAGCTACTTTCCAAAAGGAAGTTTAGGATGTGTTTTGAAATAAAATCAAAACATCTAGAAAGTTTACTTGCTTGATTTAGAACTCTTTGTTTAGATAAAAAACTTCAATTTGGAAATTTTAGGTCAAATAGTACCTATGAAAAATTATGTTTTTCACATTTTAGATTGGTTATATGACAATTATCGTTGTTGAAAAATAAAGGCAAATGATGGTTTATTTTAGTTTTGCACTATGAGTTTTATGAACTATTGGTTAGTGTATCACATAAATGATGTTTAACATAAAAAATTGTAAGTTCATTAGACCATAAATTTTATATGACATTAATATTATTATAATGAAAGTTATATGTACATAAATTTGGTATTATTGATGTTTGAGCAATGTGAGGTGAAACTCTTTTGTTATTCTTCTTTGGAGGATGAGGTCTATTTAGTACATGTTCATCTCGTCCCGATCCCCAATAAACGGGATAGGGATGAGGTCCATCCCTTCCCGTGCCCACCCCTAAGCGCAGGCAGAAATCTCCTCAGCCTGCCTCTCAATCAGCAGAGCCCGCTCAGCCTCATTCATGTTATACAAATCGCTGCGCTCTACCATGACATCGGAAAAGAATGTATCTAAAGGAACCTCAGGAAGATGCAAAAAATGCTCGCTAATCATCTGTTCTTCCGCAGTCAATTGCAGATCCCTCCGCTTGTTGGGAACCTTGAAGGACCTTACTATTTGTTGACCTCACAAATTGAAATAGCCAGAAAGGACAGAAGCATAGAACCAATCCCGTGACCAACCCCTGATATCATCGTTCAAATTACCAAAACATGCAGAAGAACGAAGAAAGCAAATACTCTTGGTCACCAAAAGACCAACCACTGAATGAAAAGTTCTAACAGTCAAAGGAATACTAGAAAGGATGGCTCTTGCATATGTGGAAACCATAACCCTCCAACCGTTAGGACCCATCTGAGAAAGAGGAATGCCCAGAAAATCTAAATACGCCTAGAATAACTCTGGAACTGGAAATCGAAAACCGGATTGAAACATGCGAGGGTAGAACGCAATATACCCTTCCTCTGACGACAATGACTATCACTCTATCGAGGCAAAATGATCTCAAGGTCAGAAGGTAAAGAGTATTCGAAACGAACGCTATCCAACGTCGCCTAAGAATCCTTCTTGGGAGAGAAATGAGCTTCGCAGAAAGCAAGTTGCTCACCGTTCAGTAAATCACCGGCAGACATCGAGAACGAATAAGAAAAGAAGAAAAATGATTTGATGAAATAAGAAACAGCCCTAATTTCAAAGATAGCGTAAATGGGGAAACAAACACTTCACGTCCCCCTTTTATAGAGTCGAAAAATGAAGAGACTGCTCACGGGACGACGTGTGGGATATGATGGCACGCGAAATTCCAAAAAAAATGTGCGCGAAAATGAACGGATAAACAAGATATCAAGACACAAACCCACCAAAAGTCACGAAGTTAGTGGCCACGTCTGCATACCCATTATCTAAGGGATGAGTAGCTGATGATACGTCAAAATAAATCGACATCGCAGCCAAACATATGGAAAAAATCATCCATCACAAGGATCTAGCGTCCCATTTACTGGGCCAGCTCAAAAAACCCAAGAAAGCAAAACTGATCATACAAGCCCAAATAGGGCCCATTAAAGGAAGATGTAAGTAAAGCCCAAATCCAGGCCCGCACGAATTAAAGCCCAAGTCCAGGCCCACACGAGTTCTCTCATAAATAAGATGAACGTTGCATAAGAGTCGTGGAGGGAGTTACGCCTCCACGAATGCAGATCCTTGAGGGAGGAAACTGTTATGAAAAATGTATTTTTCCGTTGCGCCTCACATGTTTAAGTCACGCAGAGAATTAACCGCAACCATTATAAAAGGTTAATGGAACATTCGACAAAGGTATGCAACTTTAACTGAGTTTTGTCCAGATTTACTTCCTTCTTCAAACAGAGTTGTTGACTTAAGCATCAGAGTACCTTCGGCCACCAAAAAGATAGTCTTTGGCAGTCAAACATCTGTTTTGCAGGCTCACAAGAGGGCGAGATTTGGACGCATCAATTATTGTTGTTGTTGTTATTATTATTATTATTATTATTATTATTATTATTATTATTATTATTACTACTACAACTTCAAGATCATGAAATTTAATTTGTTTTAGTGTTGCACTTGAAAAAGGTTAAGAGGTTAGCTTTAAACTTCTTATTAGAAGTAGGAGTGGGCACGAGACATGATGGACCTCATCTCTATCCCATCTCTTTCATTCGGGATCAGGACAGGATCGGAATGGGATATACCTCATCCCGACCTTGTTCCATCCCAAACATGTTTAGATCGGGACGGGGCAGAACTGGATGAGCATGTACTTAACAGCCTCCAATGAAGAATAACAAAAGAATTTCATCTCACAATGCTCAAATTACCAATAATGTCAAATTTATGTACATATAACTTTAACAAAAAAAAAAAAAAAACTTTCATCGCAACAATATAAATGTCATGTAAAATTTATGGTCCAATGAACTTATAGTTTTTTATGTCAAGCATCCTACGTGTGCAAAACTAATATAAGTTTGAAAGTGAAAAATATTGCTCATTGACCAAATATCAAACTGTATAACTCATAGTGCAAAGCTAACCCAAACCATCGTTTGATTTATTTTCTACAAGAATAATTGTCTTATAACAAATCTAAAATGTGAAAAAACATAAATTTTCATGGGTTCTGTTTGACTTAAAAATCCAAACTAGGGTTTTTATCTTAACAAAGAGTATCAAATCAAGCTTTTAATTTTCAAACATTAGATGTTTTTATTTAATTTCAACACATCCTAAACTTTCCTTTAGAAGAGTAGTTTGATTAAAATTAATAATAATAATAAATATTAAATAAATAAGTTCGGGACGGGACAAGATGGGTGGGATTGAAAATCTACATCCCAATCCCATCCCACTCTAGATCGAGACGAGATGGGGATGGGTTTGATTAATCCCAAAAGAACCCAAAAAAAGGGACGGGACAAGACCGAGACGGGAGCGGGAGTGGGATTGTGGAATGGGATGCCCCACCCTAATTAGAAGAAAATGTAGGTCAAAAATGACAAATTGTCATTTTCTATAAAATCGTGTAACTAGAACTAATAAACTGCCATTTTCTTTAAAAACATATTCACATGTGAAGCAGAAGTGGAAGCAAACATGCGAGACTGCATAATAATTACCAAGAGTACAACTACACCTAAACACATACAAAATTATCATCGATAACACATGAGAAAATGCCCTGAACAACGGGGTCAGTTTATTATTCCAGCAAAAATGTTAAAATCTCAATTATATTCTCAAAATCTTTAACAATATTATTTGATAAATTTCCAAAGAAAACTTTCAAAATCATTAGAAATCCTCAAGATCAATGTATGTCAAATTTGATTCATGTGAATGGTACACTCAATAAATTCTATATTTTCTTATAATATGTTTTAATCAAATCCCGAGTTTATACTTGCATGTTAATGTGCAACATACTAAGAATACTTCTTCCTTGTAAACATTGTATCTATGATTAATTTCTTGTAAACTTGTATTCATGCATGATTATAATGGACTAAATATCTCAAGTTAGGGACGATTACAAAAGGCTTCTCTTTTATTTTACATGCTATCAGTAGTATAAAAAATTAGGTTTCTTTCTCATTTTGATTTTTCAATAGTTTATTCGTTACTAAACCCACCTTTGTTGACAGTCATGTAAGGAGTGATCAATGATTTCTCTTTGGTTCATCATTCTGACAACGCCACGATTGTCTTTGTCTCCCATCAATTAACTTGTGAAAACTATGGTATGTCCATCAAAGGTATCACCATGGCCTTGCGTGCCAAAAACAAGTTTGGATTCTTTGATAAAAGCATCCCCGAATCAACTTCACTATCAAATTAGCACAATGGAAATGATGCTATGATCTTGTAAATTGTGGGATTCTCAACTCTCTTATTAACAATATCAGTGCAAGTATTATCTATGCAAATTCAACTCATGCTATTTAAAAAAAACATTCAATAGTGTTTCTCTCAATTCAATGTTCCCATAAAAATTTTCAATTCCTGCATTAATAAAAGATATTTTTTGTGCATTGCGTATTCATTATAAAATCGTTAATATTTATTTCTTCCTAAATCTAAATGGTTCGCCATACAGAATTGTGTTACAATGCCAAAACAAAATACATTGGCGTTTGTCATTAGCGGCTGAGTATGAAAGCGAGAGTAATTCCATTGAATATTGAGAATGGTGAATTCAATCAATGTAGTGGATCGAGAGTTAAGTTTTTTTTTTCTTCTCGTCGGATGAGTGAATGGATCTTGGTAGTTGATGAAAAAGTTCCATGAGAAAAATCAAATTACAAATAGATGAAAAAGGAGCACGGAATCCTTGTAAAAACTTCATTACTTGATCTTGATGAATGTTTTCAACCTTTCCTTCTCCTTGACCATACATACAGGGTTGGGTGAGAGTGTGAGCATGATTGCAGTTCAGATATACAAAAACATTAAAAAAAAAAAAAAAGTGTTATCATCTTGTTTTATTGTCTCAATTGATAAATTTTGGGAGCATTGGCTAGATTGAGAGAAACACTCTTGAATGTCATTCCAAATAGCACAAGTTGATGAATGTTTTCAACCGTTCCTTCTCCTTGACCATACATACAAGGTTGGGTGAGGGTGTGAGTATGATTGCAATTTAGATATACTAAAAAATAAAAAATAAATAAAAAATAAAAAGTGTTATCATCTTGTTTTAGTGCAGAATTTTATTGTTTCAACTGATGAATTTTGGGAGCATTGGTTAGATTGAGAGAAACACTCTTGAATGTCATTCCAAATAGCATAAGTTGAATCTATGTATAGAATACTAACATGGGTATGGTTCAAAATGGGGTTGACAATCGAAGTACTTACAAAATCATTTTATCATTCCACTTGTGCAAACTAAAAGTTGAAGTTGGTTTGGGGATGTTTCCAATCAACAAATCCAAGTTTCTTCCTATAGCAAACAAGCCAATCGTGTAATTGGGTTTATAAGATCAAATATAATTTAGACAATTATATCGAACGTAATAAAACTACCTTGTAGCTAAAGGCTATACTCAAATCGAAGGCATTGACAATCATGGTACCTTTCCCCGTCTAGTTAAATTTGTTTTTGTTCATGTATAGATGTACTCATTTTTATTGTTGCAATAAAAGTCTAGCCTTGAACCACCTCGATGTGAATAATGTTTTTTTACAATGTGATTTGACTAAGGAAGTATACATGAAATTATCACAGGTTTTTCAAAGGGGGTGACTCGTGTTTGTAAACTTCTAGAATCTCTTTACGGCTTCACATGCTTTTAGGCATGATTTGCCAATCCCCCCCCCCCCCCCCCCCCCCAAATGATCCATAAAGGTTTTCAACAAACAATGACGAAGTACTCATTATGTACATGTGAAGTTGATACTTTTCTTTTTCAACGCAAGTTTATTTTTTATATCCCTAAGTATACTGGTATGTGGGGTGCTTGTGTACTTGATTTCCCTACGGAACAACAATTAGGTCTTCATCAAAATGATGACACGCCTTTATTTGGTTTGACTTGTTATCGATGCTCAGGTGGCCGAATATTATATGTTACTATCACATGGCCCGATAATACTTATGTTGTGAACATTCTCAATCAATTAATGCAGCATTCCCATTCGCACATGGATGTTGCAAATAAAGTATTGTGTTAATCTCAATGGAGCTATCTAGGATTAAAAAAAAAGGCTTGTAGAGAGAGGATTGAGAAAGATCGCCAAAAGGATCATCCTCTCCTTCTTACTCATTCCTTTTGTTTATTAGATTTTGATCCATATCCAAAATATGTTCAAGAAAATTTTGATCCATATCAAGAATACGCTCAATATATTTCATAGATCCTTAAATGACTATTTCCTTGTAAATTAGTAGATAGTATCCACCCACTATTATTGTCACGCCCAGATTTTTAGAATATATATTATTTAAAAGTACTTGACTTTCCTCAACGGAGCCGTGAACCATTTAACATCACGCAATTATCTAACGACCTCTCACATAACAAAGAAAAATAAATCATCCATAAAAAAATTTCAAAAGTCTCCTTAATGCAAAAAAATCTCCTTTACATCAGAGGTGAAACCTAACACGAAAAATTCAAATGAACTACAACCTCCCAAAATAACTTTATTGACTGAATAGAAAAATACTCCACAATATTGAAAAAATAATACTACTGTAAGTCGAAAGTAAAATAGTTTGACAAAATTAAAGACGGTCCAAGCCAAAAGTTTGCCCCCACTATGCAACTCAATTCCCTATGATCAAACTTGTTTTTTGGGAGCTGCACTTATCGAGAGCGCACCAAAGATGCAAGAAGACAAGCTCAACTTAGCAATGGTGGTATGAGAATTTCAAACATTAATAGAAGAAATTTAAGACAAAATTAATATAACACTTATATACGTACATGGTTGAGACAAATAGTTATTCTGTTACCCGCAATCTAAGAGTAACGAAAACGATAGTTTCTTAACATGTTTCAACATAAAACAAACACCACTTTTCCATACACCTATCTCCAACATTTAGTTTGTTTTAGGGAAAACCACACATGCACAAGAATGATAAAGCGGTTTACCCTTCTGCATCCAAAAATATTAGTATTAGTCGCTATGGTAACACAAAACAATACTATGTCAAAAAATTTGGCATTTTCTAACCAAACAAAGACAAGTTTGAAAAATCTCGAACCTTAAAGTTTTGCAGGACAAATTTTCATTGAGACAACTGGACCAAGTTTTTTTTTTTTCCAAACTCCATAATCACAAGAAATTAAATTTCTTCAGTCCTATCTTGAATCTGGAAAATTTGTGAAATTTAGAGTATATCTTCCAAACCAAACCAGACTTCACGTAAATGCATTTTACGTAATTTTTTTAGAACAAGTTACTCTACGGAACTACCAAGTTAAAGTCACACATTGGAGTTGTAACTGGCGTATGCTGGTGGAAAGTTTTACATGCATCTAGCACTACTATTCATTATCAACAACAATGCATATAAACACCAAACAACTTTCCTCTTAGTTTCCTACTACAATCATACTTACCACTGTGTTGAACATACATCACCTATATTCCCCCTCATACTAGGCAACCAATTCGTGCGTGGATATTCCAAGGGGGGTATCACATACAGGATATGTCCCCTCTAGAATGCGTCACGAATGAGTCACAAGCCCATAAGTCGGTTTAAATGCTCATACAATTCGCTTCACTTCTAGGATGGAGAAAATATCCAGCCACACTTGGATTAAAACATGGGCATCAACCCAATACCACCCCATTCCGCAAGACCCGCAAGCTAGTTTCTTTTTTGAAATGAGAGCAACAAAACATAAGCATATTTTGGTAAACTGCAAGTTAGTTTCTCTATAGGAATAAGACATGCATAATCACATCTCAACGAGATTGTAGTAGGTTAATTAAAATGCACATAACATCAATTTAACATTCACAACATCCAAGTATGCATAATGGATAGCGAGCCTCTACAAACATACCACATCAATCACAAGGCCAATAGTCGTAGCAATCCATGGTCAACGAAAATCCAATACCACACTCACACTATAAAGGACAAACAACAATGAAAAGATAATTTCATCGATCACGATCACCAACACATATACTTGAATTGGCAAACATAGTAAACAAGCACCATGGAGAAACACTTTCATACAAGTTAGCAAATTTATTCATAAAAAAAAAAAGTTAAGATGTAAGTTCATCACACGCTTAGAAATGAACTAGTACACATATATAAGATGTACACCTTGTATGAATCAATGAATTACTCAAACCTACATAAAAATCAACAATAAAATTGACATGAGAATTAAAATTTACAAGTAACCGAGGTATCCATATAACATAAAGTAGTAGAAAAAACTCACATTGAGCTATCACGATTTAACCCACGACCTCCCCAAATCAAATACAACTAATCGGATTTATAAATAACTAATCGGATTTATAAATAAATAAAACCCATTTTCCTGATAAACAATTTGTCTTTAAAAAAAACAAATAATCACGTTTGTCTCTAATACTCTTTAAAATAAAACATGATAAAAATCGAGGCATGACAATTATATAATAGAGTAATTGTGTTGTCATCTTCACTAAAGTTGAGGAAAAGCCCAAATTCTCAAACTTGGAACTGACTTCAAGGCAGTGGTTCGCCAAATTTTCATCAAGATTCAAAAAGGCTTTCAACAATTAATTGCGGAGCTCTCATGATTTACATATTCTAAAGGGTATACTTTTCTTTACTTCTTATATATGTCGATGATATCCATCATCACCGAAAATAGTGAGGGTGTTATCTCAAAACCTCAAATATTTTCTTGAATAATTTTTTTTCTTTAAAGACCTTGGTCGTTTACAATATTTTCTTGGCACTGAAGTCTCACGTGACAAAGTTGGAATTTGTCCACACAAGTATATTTTGGATATCCTTAAGGATACTAGCATGTATGGTACCTATGTATCTAATTTCCCTATGTAACAAAAATCACATCTTGGTCAAAATGATGACACACCTTTATTAAATCCAACTTGTTATGGATGCTTAGTTGGCCAGTTATTATATCTCATTGTCTGATATCACTTATGTTGTGAATATTTTCAGTCAGTTCATGAAGCATCCCTATTGCACTATCTTCAATGAACTACCGGTTATGGAATTCTCCTTTCATCCTCCAGCTGTTTGCATATTCATGGTTACACCGATTTTGATTAGGCGAGTTGCCACCAAGAAAAGGCATTCAACAACTGATTACTATGTTTCCATTGGTTCGAATCTCATTTCTTGGGGGGGGGAAAAAACTAGTGACAGTTTTTCATTCTTCTGCTAAAAGAGAATTTCGAGCCTATACCCAAGTATAGAGATTTGAAATCAGCTACACCATAAGAAAATAACATGCCATAATAGTATTTTAAGGCTTAATTTACTAATTCATGTAATACATGCGTGGGTAGGTAATTCATTTTTGTAGCTTGTAAAATTGGAAATCATACACCTAGGATTAGAGGATCTCCGTTCCTAGAATTTTATGTGTATAGTCATTAAGCTCTAATTAGAAGTTGAAACTTTGCAATATTAGATTATGTGAGGAGTCCATACCCTAAAATTCGATTAGTGGAAAAAACAAACATACATTTTGAGATATAATAGTAGAGGCGAAGTGTTAGGAAAAATGTTTGTTTAGAATTCCATTCGGATGCCATGGATCCAGCCATAGAAAGGTTTTCTTCCCATTACCAATTAGGTGCCACTACACCAAATTGGCATATTTGTAACAACTCTCAAAACAGTAACACTATTAAGCTGTAACAATCCATCAAACAATTTTCAGTCAAAACTAAATTTAGTCAAAAAATGAAAAACGGTTATACAAAAAGTGATACAATTATTGTATCACTTTGTTTGTGAAAATGTGTAAAATTTCTTTGTGGATTGTTAAAACTCAAAAGTATTACTGTTTTGGGAGTTGTTACAAAAATGCCACTATGGTGTAGTAGCGCTTGAAGAAATTTTTTTGCATTAGGCCTTACCTTTTGGATACTACTCCAAACATATGAGTTTTTTAGGTGGGTTTAATATCTGAAACACAGTTTTATAAGTTGGTTGGTCTTGATGAATAAAGCACTCACAACGCAAAATAAATTGATGCTATGGAAGTGGAAAATGTCATTAGTATACCCTATTTGTTACACCCAAGTAAATTTTGAATAACACATTTTCTTCGAATGTTATTTTGCCATAGATGTGTGGAATTGGTTGTTATCCTTCCTTCAGTTGGCCATGCTCCGTTGCCAACGGAATAAGAAATACACTGGTGCTTATAGCCCTTTGTAGTTAGGAGTCCCATTAATACCAGAAGGGAGTTAGTATTTAATGTTTTATCTATTATGTTTGGGAAGAAAGGAATAACATAATTCATAATGGGAAATTATTTATCAGAAAAATCTCTTTTAAATGATTAAGAATGTTGTAAACAAAATGTGGGATGCTTGAATGTACACATCGAAGAATCGACTACAAATAAAGCTTTTTTCAACAAATAGATAATAGATATTAACTTCCTTACTAAAGGTGTGAAATTGTGGGGGAAGGACATCTTTACGGTCAGCCAGGACTTGGGAATCAAAATACCTTGGTAGAAATCCTAAACAACCTTATATATGTCAATACAGATGGGTCAATTCAACAATAATACTATTTTGTAGCCATTAATATAAATGATCATCAAGGGAATGTGTTATCAGGGGCAACAGCAGCCAATATAGTCAAAGCGAGCCAAACTGACCGCTTAAAGCTAGAAGCGAAAAGAAGCGGTGAGTACACATTTTGCCTTGGCCAAATAGAAAAAGTGAGATTTTTTTTAACAGAAATTTGGGTAATGAGATATATTATTAGGATTACATATTTTTGGTAATGAGTCATATTTTTAAATTGAAATTTTGGTAATGAGTTACTTGGACATCTTCAAATAAATTTAAAGTTCTTACTTTTTCTTTTTCTTACTTTCATTAGGTGATTGAGTTGATTGAGAATTATAAATGAAAATTTGATCATTTTTATAGTCCAAAGTTATACAGGAAATTCCATGACTAGTTATCATTAATATAACATTATAAAACTTTATTTGCCATTTAAAAGCCTAAATATAAGTAAAATGCATTTTTTTTGCATTTTTATAAATTTTATTATGATTTTTTTGTGCCAGTGACTACTCCACACCACCGTATCCTCTCTCTCACACCACCAAAGCATTTTTTTTTTTCACTTTCACACACCACCATTAAATATGGTAAAACCTTAAAAAGAAACCAAAAACCAAACGAAAAAACGCAAACATTCTCCTCCTTCCCTCAATCTCTCGCAACAAGGAGTGCGTGTCGTCCCAAACTCGGCGACCAAACTTCACTTCCTCACAAGGTTTGTCATCCTCGTCTTCCTCCTCTTCCCTATCTCTTCCTCTTCACAAAAACACTAAAATCGCAAAGGGAAATAGCAAAAACCCTCCGTATCCTCGCCCTCCTCCTTTTCCTCTTCCCTATCTCTCCCTCCTTGGTTGCATTCCACTACATTTCACTTAAAAGAACTTAGTTCATTTCATTATATGAAAATGAAAGGGTTTAGTGAAGTTGATGATGTTAGAAATGAATATTTTAAGGGTGAACATGAGGGTGAAGAAGATGATCAGTCTAAAGAGCAAGGACAATCCTTTTCAATAAAGGTAATTTGCCAACAAAAAAATTCATCTAATTTGCATGTAAATTTTTTTTTTCAAAAAAATTTGATGGATTATTGTACGATGCATTGGTGCATATGCATTTCTAATGGATGTAATAGATATGGAGATGCCTTTTAACGATGTTGAGAGCTCAGAGACGAACCATTTAGAGGTAACCGCCATTTTGTTGTTAAGTAAATTAAAATTTTAATTAATAAATGAAACAAATTATAAATTGAATCATTATGCATAATGTTGATGATAATGTTGATAGAAGTGGTGGCAATAACAATGAAGAAAGATCATTGATACTGGTAGTCAATGATAGTCAGCTATATGTTACGGACGAGGTATGTAAGTTGACTTATTTTCGTTTTCACCATTTTCCATTGTTATAAATATGTTGTTAGTAATAAGTTTTTAATTTTTTTAGGTATTCTCATCAAGGTCTGCATTGATAGCTTGGGTCCAAGGCATCGGTAAGGATAATAACATAGTTGTTACTATCACTAAATCGAAATTGGCTAATCAAATAAGGAAAGGAATGGTCCATTTTGGTTGTGAAAGGGGAGGGAAGCTCGATAAAAAGGTTAAAGAATTATGTTCGATCAAACAGTACAAAGAAGTGCGGGTGCAAATTTGAGTTGAGAGGGATCCCACTAGAGAATTACCATTGGAGGTTGCAAGTGGCATGTGGAACCCACAATCATCCTCGATCAGAGTCACTTGTTGGTCATTTGTTTGCTGGAAAATTGATCGTAGATGAGATGATTTATGTGCAGAATATGGCGAAGTCCGGTGTGAGCCCTCACAACATCTTGTCTCGACTGAAAGAGAGGTATCCGAATAATATCTCGACTTTGAAGCATATTTATAATGTATTGTGTCGGCTAAAGGTACTCGAACAAAGAGGTAGAACGGTTTTGCAACATACTCTTAAGTTGTTGAGCTCGCACAAGTACATAGAGTGGCATTTGGTTGATCAGGGGAATAAAGTCACCAACATTTTTTTGGCGCATCCTAAATCTATTCAGTTGGCAAAGTGTTTCCACAAGTAATGCTTATGGATTGCACGTATAAAATGAATCGCTATAGGATGTCGTTGTTTGAGATTGTTGGTGTGACGTTGACCGGGAAGACCTTTAATGTTGCATTTTGTTTTATGTGTTCTGAGAAGGAAAAGGCATACGCTTGGGCATTGGAAAAGCTTGCAGGAATTTTCGAGCCAGACAACCTGCCAAGCGTGTTTATGACTGATAGAGAACTAGGTTTGATCAAGGCTATTGAGCATGTTTCTCCAAAAGCAAGGAGATTATTGGGAACATGGCACATCAATACAAATGTCAAGAAAAACTGTAAGAGACACTTTGAGGACAATGACCGATGGGCCGACTTTATAGATTCGTTTTCAGAATTGTATAGATCAAGTTCAGAAGATAAATGGAACAAGGCCACAATTGAGTTTGATAGAAGATGGGAAAAATACCCAAAGTGTTTAGAATATCCCAAAACAGTTTGGTATCTCCATAAGGAGTACATTGTCAGTGCGTGAACGGATAAATTTATGCATTTTGGGCAACGCACAATGGGTCGAGTTGAAGGTGCACACTCGAAGTTGAAGCACTCGTTGGAAAATTCCCAAGGAACATTCCTTAATGTCTGGAAGAATATGCATTATATGATCGAAGTCCAAATAGTTGTGATAGAGTCGTCATTTCAGCATAGTCTGACGAAGGTGAAGACTGAACATAACTTCACTTTATTTTCCTTACTTCATGGGTCGGTGGCGTACAGGGCTATTGATTTGATAAATTTAGAAATTCGAAGGTTTGAAAGTGTGGGGGTTGACCCTGTCAAGTATGGTTGTGTGCTTCGAACGATGCATGGATTACCTTGCGCTCATGAACTTACAGGTTATCTAACTCCCACAGGACAAATTTCAGTACTCACCGTAGACAAGTATTGGATTCAACTTGGCGCAACACCTATTCATGAAAGTGGCGATGTGATTATAGACCTAGTGGTCAATTCCCTTATGAATAGGTTCAATGAGTCAAGTCATGATCAGAAGTTGGTTATGAAGAGGAAACTTATAGAGTTGAGTTCTCCGGGTGACAGTGTCATGATTGAACCATTAGCACTTTTGGCTGGAAAGGGGAGACCGAAAAAGAATAATTTGGCTAAGCACGACATGTCCACATAAATGGATCCCTCGGGACACGAATACGTCATGACACAAGAAGAAATGAAAGGCAAAAGTAAGAAAGTGTCAATAAAAAAGGAAAAGTCGATAATTCATAACAATAGATTGATGCGGCAGATTCCAACTTGGATATGGGATTATATTTACGACATTGTCAACGTCCCAGGCGACAAAAATTGTGGCTTTCGATGCATAGCCAAATTCCTTTATTATGACGATGAAAATGATTGGAAACAGGTACAGAAAGAGCTACTAATGGAGCTAGAGAGTAATGCAGACTTGTGGCTTGCAATGTGGCACGAGGAAGAGGTAAAGGTTGTAAAAGATGTTTTAGTAATTCCAGAAGGCCAGGTGCAAATAGACATGAAAAGTTGGTTTATGGACCCCGATATGTTAGAGTTGGCAACGACCCATTACCAATGCGTCTTTGTTTGTTATGGGAACCAAAGCACGACATGTTTTCCCTATGTTTACCCGACACCACATTTTGACTCAAGACGCATTTGTTTCATGGCACACTTGGCTCAGAGTAGTCACTATGTCGTCCTTCATATGCAACCAAACCCACCATTGCCTCCTACAATACCAACTTGCCCGGGTCGAATGTTTCCTTTGGCAATCTTATTGAAAAGTAGTTTCAAGGCTCAACTCGGTATTGGTGCTACAATGGTGAACAGGTTTAATGACAAGAATAAGAAAAATGTGAAGAAGTCGAACAAGGCGGTGACCATATTAGATATTGTATTTTGCTAACAATTATTGTGATGAAAAAATGTAAATGGCAAATGTAAATGGCAAAGGTAAATGGAAAATGTAAATGAAAGTCGAACCAATGTTTTGTTAGAAAAGTCATCATTTTTTCTTGTTTTAACGCAAAACTTGTATGTTTCGAGATTTTTTTAATATATTATATGGAATTTAACTCGTATTAGTTTGAGTTTTTGTTTATATATGATGTGAGAATGCGAGATCAGAAAAAGGATTAGTTTTATGCGACTATGTGAAATCAGAAAATAATATCAGATTAAATTTTAGATAAATCTATTTTAATGCAACAATGCAACTTGTATGGAATTCACATAAAGAATTAGTTCGGAATACTTGTATGATTCATGATTCGAGTTTAGGTTTGATCCGACAATGCGCAAAAATATCAAAAAACTAAGTTTTAAAAAAAAAATATTCACAAACTGAATATTCCTCTAGTTTAGAAAAAAAAATTGTAGGTTTTACTCCTGTTCAAAGTGCACAATGCGGGTTATCTCAAGATTCCCGCATTGGCCACCGCAAACAGAAAAAACTTCGAGAAAATTCATATTCGCGGCTCGTAATGCGAGGAATTTCAGATACCCCCCATTGTACACTGAGAACAAGAAATTTCTGAAATACTCTGCATTGCAAGCTGCGAACAGTGAAAAAAATCATTTTTTCTTCAAATGTTGTTCGCTATCCATGTATGTTTACATGTATACACAAGTAAAATTACCTAAAACCTACCAATATCAATAATTTTCATTTTTTCAACCTCTTCAATGGTGATACATCAGCTTAACAACAACAAGAATCTATGCTCCTTCATCTTTGATGGGGTATTTTTAATAGGAATTATTTTGGTTTTTTAATGTGAAAGATGTTTTGCCCTCCAAGTAGGTGAAGGCCTTAGAAAACCATTGACAGCTAGTGAGCAGTAGGAAAGAAGATCAATGACCATGGGCCTCAACAAAGAGATCAATTGCCATAGTCCTTGTATTAAACTTATTTTTCAATCATTCTCAATAATCATCTCTAGGCCAAGGTGGATGACTCTCCAAAAAAAAACAAGAAACATGAAATTTTTTTCCTGTTCGCTGCTTGCAATGCGGGGAACTTCAGATACCCTGCATTGCACAATGCGAACAGGAAAAAATTTCATGTCCGCAGTGTGCAATGCGGGTTTACTGAAATTCTCCGCATTGCAAGCTGCAAGCAGTTTTTTTTTTGAAAAAAAAATTATGTTCGCAGTGAACAATGCGGGAAACTTGAGATAACCCGCATTGCGAACAAGAATAAAACCTGCAATTTATTTTGAAACTGGAGGAATTTTCAGTTTGTGAAAAAAAAAATTAAACTTAGTTTTTTGATTTTTTGCACATTATCGGATCAAACCTAAACTCGAACCGTACAAGTATTCCAAACTTATCATTTATATGAATTCCATACAAGTCGCATTAAACTAGATTTATCTAAATTTTATCTGAAATTTGTTGGGCTAATATTTTGAGATTTCAATATGGACTTGTGGATTAGTCTAGATAATCAACAACAATAACAAATAGAACATAAGTAAATAAATAGTTAAGTGCAACTTAAGTAAACAAATAGAACATAAGTAAAAACATAAATCTTCTTATAAAATTATCTTAAGTTTACAAAGCTTAAAGTTTTTAAACAAATATAAGCCAAATGTTTTTTTCCGAAGTTTACATAATTAAGACACTATGTTTGTCGCCTCCGAACATAGAATCTTTGTTCATGCCTCGACTTGCTTCAACGCTTACTTCCTCCACCACCAACTTAACCACTGTCAGCACTAGGGCGTACGTCTGACTCTTCTTCCTCTTGTTCCAAGATAACGGGCGTAGACATTACATCTAGCAAATTCCGTATTCTATTTTGTCAGGCGAGCAAAATAACCTTGTCGACATTCCCCCCCCTTCTTCAGTAGAGGCATTAATCAAATCACGAGCATGAGCAATGACAATCTCTTGCAGATAAACATTAGATGATAGTGCAAACCATGTAAATTTTTTAAATTACATAAGTGTAAAATGTTTGTACTTACCCTCTTATTTGAAAAAAAAAACAGTTGTCTTCTTAGGGGATAATTTTTCCTCTTGTTCGGTGGTTGTACGAAGGAATGGCTAATGCGGTGAAACAGCCCAAGTTACCCACCGCACAGTCCCATGGAAGCTTCGCGGGGGCACCATGTTGGTTAGTTGGCACGACATTAATGTCACCTTCGAGTCAACGAAGCCAACACCTCATACTGGACGTAATAGTGCTTCTCTTGGACTCCACGTAAGGGTCCCAAAGTACCTGCGAATTATAATAATTAAAACTTATTAATATATGACACGTACAATATTATTATTGAACTTAAAGATGCATTTTCACCTTTTCAGGAGACATGTCATCAAGATGCTTTCTAAGAGTCATGATTTGTTCGTCCAAAACCCCTATAATTTGTGGGGGTCCCACTTAGCTATGGTGGGGAGTTTAGCATCCCACGTTAGTTTTGCATTACCCAAAAGTCTAAAGTGATCATATTTCCATGCCTATAAACGAAAACAACATAAACAAATATTATGAAATTTGTATATATTATGAGGGTAATTAAAAAAAAAATTCGAAACATACCTCCAAAAGAGGAAAATATCTAACAATTTGCCTCGTTCGCTCTCTACTAGTGTCGCCCAACTGACGAAACAAGACTGTCAAACCTGCTACGCCCCATGCATACTTGTTAACATCATCCACATCCATCAGCTTCTTCAAATATTCAATATAAACCTATGTTCCACTTTTATCAGCAAATAGAGTCATACCCAGAAGAAACAACAAGTAACCCCTACACACTTGTTTCCTTTCAAAAGAATCAGCGTTTGTAGCTTGTCTACAGCAGTGGTCCTGAATAAACTTCATTTTCACAGATTTCTCATGCTTCTTGACATGGGCCTTTGCTTATTTACTTTCAATCTCCAAACCATCCACCAATAATGTAACACATTCATCTACCGTCATTGATGTCGTCGTTCTAATCGACTTACCAAGAATCGGCAAATGATTTATACGGTAGACATCGTCCAGGGTGATGCTCATTTCTCCAAAAGGTAGGTGGAAAGTGTTGGTCTCAGGTTGCCAATGCTCCATGAAAGCACAAATGGTCACATTATCATAACGTACCTTACGATATTTAATCAAGGGATACAGACCACTATTGTAGATCATTCTCTTTACATTTGTCGGCTCTTGTTTCAAATCCCAATCTTTAAGGTTCCTATATTGATGTCGACACCGCAATGCGTCTCGTTCCTAAATACAAGAAACATATACATTAAGTAATTCAATGTCCAAATATATATAAATAACACGCTTATATAATTTAACCAACTAAAAATATTAACTTACCAGCTCACCATCCCAAATGGCACGATAAATATGGCCATGGTAATCGACTAATGTGGAACAATCCACAAGACCACCGGGATACGAATCTTGTCTAGCATCTTTTTTTATTATATTCTTCTCCTCTGCTTCCTCTTCATCCCATGTTTCTTCCTCATCCCCTGCTCCATCCTCATCCCCTGCTTCCTCCTTTAACTCTTCATCTCCATGTCCAACACCCGCACCACTCGAACCTCCTTGCCCTTCTGATTGGGCTTGATTTTGTGATACAACTATTTGTCTATATGCTACTTGAGGATCTATTTGAGTCATCATTTGCTCCTCTCTCATTTTCCTCCTTACTTCTTTGTCCCTATTTTGTTTCTTTCTTATTTTTTTTGCTCTTCTACCAGTTCTTTGCCCTTTTCTACTATCTATTTTAGAGTAGACACTATCATGGGTTGTCTTCTACCTTTATCACCTCCATCATCCCCACCAACAGAAGACGTGATAAACCTTCAAATAAAATGAAACAAATATTTCAAGACAATTTTTTTGTACAATAAATTCTACTAATTTTTAAGCAATACTTTATCCAATTTGGATGTAAAACAACATTATATATCTCATTTCCCTACATTCTAATAAGAAAAGTACCAATTTGAAGCCCAAGAAAAATACCAACATTATATATCTCAACATTAACTCTTCATCTCCATGTCCAACGCCCGCACCACTCGAACCTCCTTGCCCTTCTGATTGGGCTTGACTTTGCGATACAACTACTTGTCTATATGCTTCTTGAGGATCTATTTGAATCCTCATTTGCTCCTCTCTCATTTTCCTCCTTACTTCTTTGTCCCTATTTTGTTTCTTTCTTATTTTTTTCGTTCTTCTACCAGTTCTTTGCCCTTTTCTGCTCTCTATTTTAGAGTTGACACTATCATGGGTTGTCTTCTACCTTTATCAACTCCATCATCCCCACCAACAGAAGACGTGATAAACCTTCAAATAAAATGAAACAAATATTTCAAGACAATTTTTTTGTACAATAAATTCTACTAATTTTTAAGCAATACTTTAGCCAATTTGGATGTAAAACAACATTATATATCTCATTTCCCTACATTCTAATAAGAAAAATACCAATTTGAAGCCCTAGAAAAATAACAACATTATATATCTCAACATTAATGCATAAAAATCATAAACAATTCTACTTTAAAGATGGAAACAAATAAACAAATGCAAGAGAATGGATGGCTCACTTACAATCCAAAAAAAAATCCTAAACTCAAAGATAGAATTGATGGTTCACTTATAGAAGAGTTGGAGTAGTAAGAGATGCGTTTTGCACTTTGAGAGGTGGCGATTTTGCTTTTTGGAGAATTTGAGGGTTTAAGGGTTTCGATTTTGAGGGGATTTTAAGAGTTTTTGAGGGATAATGAGGAGATTTGCAAGAGATTTGGAAGAGATTTCAATGTGTGAGAGAGAGGAATTTCAAATGGGGGAGGGTGGAACCGTTGTCGATTTGAATGGTAAGGGGAAAAAATTGGATTTTTGTTTATATAGGTGGTGAGAGAAAGTATGGTGGTGTAAGAATGAAAGTGATAAGCACCCAAAACATCGATTTTACACTCCTAAATATACATTAAAACGTTGTTTGTTTAGATTTGGCATTTGTTAATGGGATTTTATCTCCTAAATATGCCTCGAATGGTCGGGTGCAACTTGTAATAGTTAGACATTATTTTAGCATTAGGTTGATTGTTAGTTTTAGGTTAGATTTAATTCACTTTCATAAAATTAAAAAAAAAAAACAAAACAAAAAAAAAAAATTTATGACTTCTTGACCAAGACCATTAAACATCTTTGCATGTGTAATTGTTTGATTGTGTGTTTATTTATTTAGATAGCAATCAAAGTCAGAAAAAAAATATAAAAAAAAAAAATTCTTTGAAAAATGGCTAATTTTTTTTGTAGTGGACAACCAGTGGTGTTGTGGGGGGGAGAGCAATTGCTTGAATCTAGGAGGAGTGGCTCTCAAATAACACTTCTCTCTACTCCCATGGTGGAGACCTTGTGTCCGAGCTCACAAGTTAGTAAGTATCTCATTCAGACACATTGTTTTAGTGGCTTGGGTGCTGAGTGAAAATCGATTGGACATTGCTTGGTGTTTGTTTATGTTTCTTCATCATAACGAACTGCGTGGTTGCTTACGTTAATAAACTACCATAAACAGATAAGGCGGACCTAGCCCTGTTTTTGAAACTGGTGGGATTTCATCACCCACCTCGTCACTCCAGCTGTGTGAAACCAAGGCACATAATAAAACCATCTAAGATTAGAGCCAACTAGGACGGTGCTCATAGGACAACTAAAACCTAGGTTATTCTGCTAAATTTTGTGTTGACTAAAGCAAAACATGACGTTGAGTTTAATCATTCAATGAACTCCGAGCAGCCACTGCCACATGGGTAACTTACCCGGTACGCCAAGTCATTAGTAAGCTGCAGACCACAGAAGGACGTGGTGTAACTAACAGTTTTGGCTAGGAACACACACCCTAAGTACGTATTTGACACACATCGTTCTCATATCAATCGGTCTACAGAACGATAGCACGGGTACAGTTCTTAATTAGACCACGTGATTTCCTGTACTTGTGCAATAATCCAGCTTCTTGCAAGCGTAACTCTGACCTTCTGATTTTGGACTTTGTACTGTTGGATACAAGCTTTTAGGATCATTTGTTAGCACCCTATCTAATCAGGCAATAATAGATAACAGTGTAACGTCCGCTGGTTTCAATCAATCTTGCCCCTCACAGATTAACAAGATAAAATCCCATTAAAACGTTGTTTGTTTAGATTTGGCATTTGTGTGGTTCAGAAGTGATCGTTGCTTGTGTATGTCTTCTTAGCAATCGTCTAGGGATACTTGATCTTGTGTTTTGTCACTATCATCTTTCCAATCCATTTTTTTCACCTTTATGAAAGTTTGGGAACGACCCAACAAGTGCTTGGTTCGTACCCAAAATTTTTCTAGCCACCCTAATCCACTTTTTGCTTCTTCACCACACTCATCTCCACCTACCTCCCCTCACTCTCCAATCAACACTGAAATGGAAGAACGCCCAATTTGGGAATACAATGTTCCCTTTGCTGCTAATGTGCACGGATGCATTGAGCTGCCCCCTATCACTGCAACTCAATTTGAGATTAGACCGGCTATTATTAATATGTTGCCGAAGTTTCATGGGCATGATCGAGAAAGCCCATATGTCCATCTTGGAAAGTTTCTTGAAGTTTGTAGTACTTTTAAGAAACAAAACATAGATGAAGAAAATGTCAGACTTCGCTTGTTTCCTTTCTCTCTTGATGATTGGGCCACCTCATGGCTAAATTCCCTCCCTGCCAGTTCCATTAAATCATGGGAGGATTTAGTTAGAAAGTTTCTAGCGAAATACTTCCCCATGAGAAAGACCCTAGAAATTAGAAGAGAAATTGAGGAGTTTACTCAAACACATGATGAACTTTTTTATGAAGCATGGGACCGTTTTCAAGATTTACTCATCATGTGCCCCCATCATGGCTTTGAAAAACGAGTGCTAGTGCAGAGTTTCTATAATGGATTGATTGTCGAATCTAGAAATATGATCGAATCCATGCATGCATCAAGGGAAATTCATGCGTAAAACTGGTACTAATGCTTATACCTTTCTAAGTGAACTTGCTGATGATTCTCGACAATGGACTGCCCATAGAGAGTTGAAACCTAGTTCTTCTGGAAAATCACGTCTATTTGTACCAAAGGAAGATCCCGAACCAAACATAAAAACATTCCTAAAGGACTTTGCTAAGGAAATGAAATCTATTGTGACAAAGTCTACCCCCGAAGCTAGAGAACAGACTTATAAGCCTTGTACCTTTTGCCTCAAAAGATATCATGTAGATTCTGATTGCCCTTTAACTTCGAGTGGCAATGAACCTCCAGATGAGGTGTGTGTATTTAATAGTGAACGTAAATCAAACACATTCGGTCAAACATACACATCTGCAAATCGACATCACCCTAACCTTTCCTATGGTGGTGACTTTTATGAACAACCACCCAGAAGTTCAAGGAATCCTCCTGGGTTTCAACACCCTAGGCAGCCTAGTGCACAAGCCCACAACTCACCTCAATCTAACCAGTTGCAACAGATTCAATATCCACCACATGGAGGACCTCTTTCATTCCGGCAAAATCAGCCTGTGAACCTTCCTATGGTACCTGTCCCTCATAATTCTTATGGTCAACCTCAACTTAGCAACTTTCAAGACTTTGTACCTCAAAATAAATATGTTGTTCCTTTACCACCTTCAAAACCATCATTGGAGGATATGATGCACCAATTACTAACAACTAATGATGTTAATTCCCAAGCCATCCACCAGCTTCAACAACAGTTGCAATAGTTGAGCGTGGGAAGGGAAAAAGGAACATTCCCCAATCAGCCCATCCCTAATCCAAAAGGTGTTCCCCAAGCCCATGTCAATGAAATTGGTAGTAATGTTGATTCACAGGGAGAAGTTAAAGTTGTCACCACCCTTCATTCTGGCCGAGCAATTGATAATGACATAGAACAACCCAAGAGAACTGATGTGATTTCCAAAGAGAACGTTCCTCACCAAATTGAGAACGCTAAAGTTTCTTATCAAACTAGTTTAAACTCATCCTCTCAGCTTCCTGTGGAACCAAGAAAGTATATACCTAAGGCACCTTTTCCCAAAGCCCTTTTAGGTAACAAAAAAGATAAGCAATTTCAAGAAATACTAGAGATTTTTAAAGGAGTACACGTCAACATCCCTCTTTTGTCTGCTATCCAACAAGTACCAGTCTATGCAAAAAATTTCAAGGACATGTGTACTAAAAAGAGAAAAACGGAAGTACCTGACACTGCATGCCTTGCAAGCGATGCCACATTGCTTATTCAACAAACTGGAGTAATTAAGTACAGGGATCCAAGAACCCCTACTGTACCATGTTTCATCGGAAAAGACTTTGAAAGTCGTCCCTTGATCGACTTAGGAGCGAGCGTGAATCTCTTACCTTATCATATATATTTAGAACTTGGGTTAAAGGAGATGCAACCAACAAAGGTAGTTCTTAAGCTAGCACATGAGTCAAAACGATACCCTAGAGGAATAGTTTTGGATGTGATTGTTCAAGTTGCATATTTCTATTATCCAGTTGATTTCATCATCTTAGACACTAGCCCGAGCCCAAATAATCAAATTTTTGTCATTTTAGGGCGACCCTTCTTAGCAACTGCGGAGGCTAACATCAACTGTAGAAGCGGTAGCATGTCTGTTTCTTTTGGGAACCTTAAAGCTAAATTGAATATTTTTAAGGCCTTGCAAAGGAGAGATGATCTCGATATGATTGAGGAAGAAGAAGAAGTGTGTATTATTCGATCTTTTGAGTCTATGGCTCAATCGTCACCAGATGACGTATTGCTTCGTTGTCTCTCACACTTTGGTATGAACCTAGATATGGACGAGGCTATTGAAGAGGTCGACAATATGTTGGATAATGTTCCCATAATGCATATACATCCGAGCCATTATCACGTTATCAATATGAGGAAGAGTTGTATTCATCTTCTTCCTTTAGAAAATAGTCACAAGAGAGTGACTCATCCACAAGCACTCAGAAATTACTAGAACTTAAGCCTTTACCAAATGAATTGAGATATGCATTTCTCGGTCCTGCGGAGAGTTATCCAGTGATTATTGCCTCAGATCTTACTGAGGAACACAGTGACAAGTTGTTGGAGGTCCTTAAAGCTCACAAGTCAGCCATTGCTTGGAATATTCATGACATCAAGGGTGTTGACCCTAGTGTCTGTGAGCATCATATTTATTTGGAAGATGAAACCAAAACATCCAGAGAACCCCAGCAATGTCTAAATCCCATTTTGAAAGATGTCGTAAAAGAAGAAGTGTTGAAACTCCTGGATGCAAACATCATCTATGCTATCTCTGATAACCAATGGGTTAGCCCAGTCCATGTGGTTCCTAAGAAGTCAGAAATTACAGTCGTTGAAAATGAGAACAAGGAACTTGTGCTACAAAGAATGAAAAAGGGATGGAGAATATGCATTGATTATCGTAAGTTGAACTCTAACACTCGAAAGGATCATTTTCCCCTTCCCTTTATTGATTAGATGCTTGAGAGGTTAGCAGGTCATCCTTACTATTGTTTCTTAGATGGATATTCAAGATACAATCAAATCCCTATTGTACAAGAGGATCAAGAGAAAACCACATTCACTTGTCCTTTTGGTACTTACGTTTATCGTCACATGCCCTTTGGGCTATGCAACGCACCCGCGAAATTTCAAAGATGCATGTCTAGCATATTCAGTGATATGGTGGACAACTTTCTTGAGATATTTATGGATGATTTTTCAGTATTCGGCTCATCTTTTGACCAATGCCTACATCACCTCTCACTTGTCTTAGAGCGCTGCGAAGAAAAATGTCTTGTTTTAAATTGGGAAAAGTGTCACTTCATGGTGAAGCAGGGCATTGTTCTTGGGCACGTTGTCTCTCCAAAAGGCATTGAGGTGGACAAAGCTAAGATTGATGTCATTTCATCTCTTCCGATTCCAAAATTTGTTAAAGATGTGCGATCTTTCTTGGGGCATGCTGGATTTTATCGCCGCTTTATTTTCCAAAATAGATTGCACGCCCTATGACCAGTCTCTTAGCTAAGGATGTTCCCTTTCTTTTTGACGACAAGTGCATATCTACGTTTCTACATCTTAAATCTGAACTAGTCTCAGCCCCTATCATCCGAGCTCCTGATTGGGTGCTACCCTTTGAGATTATGTGTGATGCCTCTGACTATGCTGTAGGTGCAGTTTTGGGTCAGAAAGTTAACAAACTTCCTCATGTTATCTACTATGCTAACAAAACTCTAAATGAGGCTCAACTCAATTACTCGACCACGGAGAAAGTTAGCCATTGTTTATGCACTCAATAAATTTCGTTCCTATCTCATTGGAGCTAAAGTCATTGTGTACACTGACCATGTAGCCCTTAGATACCTTCTCAATAAGAAAGACACTAAACCTCGACTGATTCGATGGGTTCTTTTGCTTCAAGAATTTGATCTTGAAATACGAGATAAGTCAGGTACAGAAAATGCGGTCGCTGACCACTTGTCTAGGCTAACATCACAGTCATCTACTAGTATCTTGCCCATTCAAGAGGACTTCCTAGATGAACAACTTCTCTTGGTAGAGCAAGATATTCCTTGGTATGCCGACATTGTCAATTTTTTAGCAACTGAGGAACTCCCTTCACACTGGTCTAAGCCAGATCGTGACAAGTTTTTGTCTAGGGTCAAGTATTATTCTTGGGATGAGCCATATTTGTACAAATACTGCCCTGACCAACTTATCAGAAGATGCGTTCCAGAAGTTGAACAATTGAGCATTCTCTCATTTTGCCATGATCAAGCTTGTGGTGGGCATTTTAGTTCTAAGAAAACCGCAAAGAAGGTTCTCCAATCAGGTTTTTATTGGCCTACCCTTTTTCGAGATGCCCATGAGTATTGTAAAGCATGTCACCGATGTCAACAACTTGGGCGAATAACTCGTCGACACATGATGCCTCTGAATCCTATTCTAGTGGTTGAAGTTTTTTATGTTTGGGGCATCGATTTTATGGGACCATTTCCATCCTCCCATGGGTATCGATACATCCTTCTTGCAGTGGATTACGTTTCTAAATGGATAGAGGCCATTGCCACTAAGACCAATGATCACAAAATTGTTATTTCATTCATAATGGAGTTTATCTTTAGTAGATTTGGTACCCCCAAGGGTATCATTAGTGATGGGGGGTAAGCATTTTTGTAACCGCGTATTTGAGCATCTTGTTAAAAAGTATGGGGTTACTCACAAAGTTGCCCTTTCCTACCATCCTCAAACAAGCGATCAAGTTGAAGTCTCAAATCATCAAATCAAGAACATCCTCGAAAAGACTATCAATCCAAATCGGAAAGATTGGTCTTTATGTCTTTTGGATGCCTTATGGGCATACCGAACTGCATTCAAAACTCTTTTAGGGATGTCTCCCTATAGATTGGTCTTTGGTAAACCATGTCACCTTCCTGTCGAACTCCAACATAGAGCTTATTGGGCTACAAAGAGTCTAAACTTTGACCTCGATATGGCTGGTAAAAAACGGAAACTTCAACTCGATGAGTTAGAAGAATTGAGGTATGATGCTTATGACTTATCCAAGAACTACAAAGATAAAATGAAGTGGATACATGACAAAAGCATCATGAGAAAAGAGTTTCATCTTGGTCAGAAAGTCCTACTTTACAACTCTCGTCTTCATCTCTTTCCAGGTAAGCTAAAAACTCGTTGGTCTGGTCCATTTATTGTACGTGATGTTAAAAACTATGGTGCCATCACCGTAGAAAACCCTACAAATGGTGGTCTCTTTCAAGTAAATGGACAGCGACTGAAACTATACCATGAACTTCCCACAAGGTCAGTGGAAACCATTCAGTTGATTGATCCTAACTATGAGGATTAGTCACGCCTACAAATTCCTACTCCACTAAGCCTGTTTGGGGGTGGTATCCACCACCCCCATTACGTCCGGCAATGACATTAAACTTAGCGCTACTGGGAGGCAGCCCAATCCATTTATGCATTCATTCATTCATAAAATAATAATAATAATAATAATAATAATAATAATAATAATAATAATAATAATAATAATAATAATAATAATAAAATTATTAATAATACCGCCAATTCCTGTTTGGGGGTGATGTATTTTAATAATACATCACCCCACAACTCACTCTTTTTCATTGCAGGGACAGTACAGATATTCAACAAATCATCTGAAGTAATAAGTTCTAATTTTTATTTCTCACTTTTCATTTCATTTGTTTAATACTAGGGACAGTGTTCTATTTGTTTGGGGGTGGGGAGATTTATCAAAATTTATACCTCTTTTGAAAATCGTTTTCTAAAAAAAAAAAAAAAATGGTGTGGTATCCTAGCTATGATGAGATTGGATTACTTGATTCATTACATTTAGGCAAAAAGATGTTGGAAGTTTATTGCTAGAGTAAATATTGCATTTGAGCATTCAGGAACAAATAAATTTTTGCACAATGACCACAGATGTAGTTTGAAATACAAAAGTAAGTTACTTCCTGATAATCTAAAGAATAATAGTGGAGACTTTAACCTTGTGAGCTATCAGGCCTTTCATTTTATTCAGAGTGTTTTACACAACTCTGAGTCATATGATGACTTAAAATTTTATTGGACATTATTAACTTGTTGTGAAGTTTCACTATTCTTCTTTTTGGTTAGTCACTGTGGATGACATCTTTTTCGAGTTAAGAGAAACATAGGTCTTGTAGTCTATTTGAGACTTATAACCATTACCAAACTTTAGAAGATAAATTAGGCATCTCTTGTCCATCTGAACCTTCTCAAAACCATCTTGCTAAACATTTCATCCAATACCAATGTGAACCTTTATCTTTTTTTAGATATATTTAAAAATAAAAAAATAAAAAAAAACCCCCATATTTCCCTTTATGTTTCTGAAAAATGTTAGGAAGATTTATGAAGAAAAATAGGAGTGCAAAGTGAAACTACAAAATCCAAGGTACTTCAGAGAAAAACAAAATTTGATAAAGAAGAAAAAAAAAAAAAAAAAAAAAAAAAAAAAAAAAAGGGGTTGTAAATAAAGGAAAATAAAAGGAAGTGATTGATGAGTCCCCTATTAATCTATTTGAAGACCCTACATTTTCAAAAACATCATTTTACTTGCCATCTACCCCACTCTTCCTCATATATATAAGAAAAAAAAAATCAGATTCATTGCCTTTTTAGAGAAGTCCTAATTAACCCTATGGTATGGTAAGAAGTGGAGAGTAGATGAGAAGACGCTATGGTGGGTAACTCGACATTCTTGCAAGTGATCAACATTCCTTCCATGAGACTATTATTTTCTTTCATGTCTATTTATTCTTATGAGCATGTGAGAAGTTTGCATTTTCACATTTCCTCTTTTCCTCATATGCAAGAGAGAAAATATTTTACCCAAACTCAGAGTGATCATTTCAGAGATATTAACTGGTGAGTTTTGAAGTTAAAACAGCTATTCCAAAGGTGGATTAGGATATACGTTACTTTGACATGAAAAGTTGCATTTGTTGGTTATTCACACACACACCTTGTTCCAAAGTTGCTCACTTGTAATGTGTATTTTAGTAAAAAATTACATATGTCTCTTGACTTCTATGTGGTTGAATAACAGGGATATTCTCTGAAAACAATATGTCACACATCAATTTTGTTTCATATAAAAAAAAAAAAAAAAAATGTTTGTGTGTGTCATCATGGATAACCCTCAGGAAGCTAAAACTCCTCCTTTAGTGTCATGCTAGGGGTTCAAGGCGTTGTTGCATATTGTAAATGCAATCGAGTCATACCAGGGAAAGTGGCATTGATTTCTTTGAGAAGTTTATGACGAGTAAAAAAATATTTTGTTTTGTGTTCTTATCTTTCTTTTCGTTGTTCTTTGCTAGAGGACTAGCAAAAGGTTGTTTGGGGTGGTGTGATAAGCACCCAAAACATCAATTTTACACTCCTAAATATACAATTGTTAAGTCCAATTATCAAATGAAAATATCTCATTACGTGTATTTTGTGCATTTTGTAGGAATTCAAGTACAATTCTCAAATTATGCATAAATTGGCACAATAAGGCTAAATTCATCAACTATAAGACCCAATGGGAATTCGAATGCATTCATCAGGATTAAAGAATTTCAATCTCAAGACCCATGAAGTCAAACCCACAAAGCAACAACAACTACGGATCTCGAGAAAATCAATATGAAGATTTGGACGTCCACATGGCCAACTTTATCATAAAAAAAATCTCTACAAGACATGTTTCCTTATTGAACTCCAACATCATTCTTTGTTTCATTCAAACCATGTTTCCTTGTTTCACTCAACCATTCCTTGTTTCATTCAACCGTGTTTCATTGTTTAACTCAAACCATGTTTCCTTGTTTCACTCAAACCCTTTTTACCTATAAAAACCACATACATGGAGTTCATAAGGGATAGTTTTTCTTATATAGTTTTTCTTTGATAGTTTTTCTTTACAGAGTTTTTTAGTTGTAGCTCTTGGCTTTATATTTTTACTTGGGAGAAAAGTGCATATATTACAGTTTAAATTTCATTGAAGAAATAAGTTTTATCTTTGTTCTTTAACTTTTAGTTTAATACTTATTTTCACCATTTATTATTTTGCTATGCTCTTTATTCTTTAAGTTGAAAATCAAATATTGTCTTCTAATCCACGTGAAGTAGACGATAACCCCTACTTCCACTATATATTGTTGAATTGTATTGCAGGTTGAAGGAATAAGAAAATAAATAAATAAATAAGAAACAACTTATATTTCTTTGATTGATGTCAAAAATCATGCAACGACATTAATGTCAGTTTTTTGCATCAATCAGAAAGTAGGTGGTGTGAGATGGTAGAATGGTGTGAGAGAGAGGAAATAGTAGTGTCGAGTAATCGTTGCCTTGTTTTATTATGTTCGCTCGTCTTTAAAGCATAAGAGAGGTAGTCGCTTCAACGCTTTGACTACCTTGACAGTAGAAGCCTCCAAAACAAGGATATAACAATTGTCTAGATTAAAGGCATTGAAGTTGGTCTCAAGAAGTTAGCCAAGTTATAATTTTTCAACAAATCATAGTTGGATCAGATTCTAAAAATGTACTCCAAATTGTCAAACATAAACAAATTTGGCAAGCAATTTCAATCCTTTGCAGAATTTGAAGTCTAATAACAACGTTCCAAAGCTTAAATATCGAATTTATCTTCAGGGAAACAAATAAGGCAATCAATCCAGTTGACAAAGTTGAAACAAGGCTTTGAATTTGCTCAGTTTACTCCAAGCTCCTTTGCAGATGACATGAAAAAAAAATTGTTTATGATAATGCGAAGGAAAGCTATATGATCGAATGTAATTTATTTTGATTGATTTAATGATATAAAAGTTTAAGGGTCCTTAAAACCCTATTCACTCTTATATATATAATTTTTTTCAGTGTTCGATGTTATTGCCCTGCATTTTTATTAATTTTTTCCCATTGTTGGACTTTTTAGCACTTCAATTTTTTTCCTTCGAATCCTTGTGGTCTCTTCTTTTATCTGATCTGTCTAACAAAAAAATACATTATTAATTTATTCAATTTATTGTAGTATTTACATATTATTTTCTTTTATCACTTATTTTTTTCAAAAAAACCCATCTTCTCTGGAATGCTAATTTACTTGCAATTAATACTAAAGCTCTCATTTTTTTTTTCTAGATCATTTTTAACAAACACCATGTGAAATTGTCCGATCGACTCCTACCATATCATTGTCGTTTGCACTCTTTAGACGACAATGCAATCAAAATTCTTTGGTATATATAATCTGAAACCATTATTGACAACTATTTTTTCTTGAAAGGGAAAAAGTAACAAATGAGCAAAATAATTGATCAAACCAAACACAAAAGAAAATCATGCAAATGAATATTGCCATTTCACCTAAAAGCTCTCATTTATTTCTTAATACACCTTGCCATGTACCTCCATCTTCACAATAAAGCAAGAAGCAAGACATTAACTGCACATTGGATTAGGTATATATTGTTTTTTTCTGAAAATACAAAAGAAAATTCAATAAATGATTGACTATTTGGCGATATTAAGTATGATTTTTGTTTTGTGTACCACTTTTTGAAAAAGGAGAAAAAGTCGTACAAATCCAACTTTTCTCATAATTTCTTCCATACAAACCTTTTTAACCTATTTCATATACTTTTCCTTTTATAGAGAGAGCTAATAAAGTAGATGTGGCATTCTGTGGTCCTCTTTCAACTTGCCGTACATGTGGGCCAAATATGGTCAATTTTTTTTGGTGGACCCCTTTTTGCCTTCTTCTTCTTCATCAACTTTGTAAGCAAATTGGATTTATCGACCGTGGCCACTTGAATTTACTACGCCCTATTCATCCTTAAATCTAAATAAAATTGCTATGGCTTCCTAAGCCTCGTCTACTCGAGACTCATATTCTAGACCCTTAAAAATACGTAACTGAAAAGTTAAACCCTAATGATGCAAGATGAGTTATTAGAAGGGCAAACGCTTTCATAATAATACGATATTGTCACTCATATTTAGACTTTTATTTATGAGTTAGTACAATGATCATTTCCAACCTAGAACACAATTTTGATAACTAAGCTCAACGGGAACATCTAAATAAATGCGCTCCGTATTTGTTCATTATTTTGCACTTTTCATTAACAAAATATTGGTATTGAAGAAGAGATTGTGAAAATGATTGGTGCGAACAGGCTAACCCATGGGCTGGCCTTCTGGAGTTGGTAACATTTTTCAGGGGAGTAAATTAATTCCTTATTGGTAAAATCCAATTTTCAGAGTTAGGCATTTGTATGAATTAGGGTCACAACATTCTACCAAGATGAGGGTTCTTATTAAACAAATAAAGAATGAGGAAAGTGAAGAAGGCCCAAGAAAGATTTCTAGTAAAAACCAGAATAATACTAAGGCCCAGTAAGCTGTTATTTGTATTGTTGTAGTGATCCAAACATTCCCCATTAACCCATAAGCTATAGACTCGGCCATTTTTTGAGGAGCAAATATTTAAATAGATGAGGGAACAAATTCTTAAGAGGTCGAGTGCTACACCAATCATTTTTCCGAAAGGAAATCATTTCTCCATTTGAGTATATGATCAAGGTGTGAGGATAAAACTCATTAGTGTAACGAGAGATGGACTTCCACATGGAGCATCCAAAAAGGACAATTGCTTGAAGACCAGGCTCTGGGGTAGACTTTTCGATCAAAGAATTTTCTAATGTTCTGGCTGCCCCGATTTATGAGACTCGCTATAACTCTTTCATCTCTTCCCATAATGACATGGTCTGGGTGAAGCATCTTTTTCCAAGAATCAATTTCTTTTGTTGATTGCTCTTGCATGGGAGGATCCCGACTAAAGATGGTTTAAGGAAGAGGGGAATTTCCATGGAAAACTTTGTGTGCTTTGCAACGAGAAAGATGAGACTATTGATCGTTTGTTTCTTCATTGTAGATTCTCCAAGTTTATTTGGAGTATTTTTCTTGCAGAATTCGAGGTGAGTATTGTGTTTCATGTCTCCATTTTGGATTGGTTAAGTCGGTGGTCCCGTACCAATCTTCCTCATCTCGTGGGATGGTTGTGACATAGGGTCTTCCATGTGGTTATGTGGTGTGTTTGAAATGAGAGAAATATGAGGGTCTTTGAGGAGCTTAATAAATCGGAGCATGTCGTTTCTTAAGATACTAGAGAATTATTATGGAGAATGGGCAAGGCATGTAATATTTTTATGGATGTATTTTTTTTTATACTTTTATGGTGTCATGGCAGTCCCTGCTTTAGGATCCTTGTGTAATTTTCTTTCCTTCATCTTTTCAATAATATTCTTCTTGTTTACGACAAAAAAAAATGTTGTAGTGAAACTGTGGTAAGAAAAACTACTATAGGGTTCGTTTGGTACACTGTAAAATAATGCAATTTGCAAATTAATGCATATGCATTAGTTTCCATTGCATTAGTTTGCAATGCATTACTTTACGGGTGCTTGGTAGTAACTAAGGAAAACTGATGCAAATTAGACAAGTGATTGTAGGTGGTGTTGACGATGGTAGTAGTAATTGTTAAAGGGTCATATGGTGGCGGTGATTGTGGTTGTGGTTGTGATGATAGTGATTGCGAATGTAGGCAATGATGGTGGTGGTAGTGGCAATGGCGGTGGTTGTTAAAATGGTAGTTGTGGTGGCGATGCCTGCAGTGGTTGTGGTGGCGGTGGTGGTGGTTGTGGCGATTATGCTATAGTGGTGGTGGTGGTTGTGTTATGGTAGTTGTGGTGGTATTAGTGGTGGTTGTGGTGACTGGTGAGTATGATATGGTAGTGGTGATTGTGGAGTTGGCAGTGATGGTGGTAGTGGCGGTGGCAGTGGCTATGGTAGTATTGGTTGATCGAAATGGTTTTGTTATGGTGGTGGCGATGGCGATGGTGGTGGTAGTAGTGGTGGTGGCAATAGCAGTGGTGGCACGTGACGTTGGTTATTATGGTGGTAATAGTGAGGTGGTGTTGGTTGTAGTGATTATGTTATGATAGTTGTAGTGGTGGTTGTTATGGTGATCGTGATGGTGGCACGCGACGACAGCGATTATGGTGGTAAAGTGAGGTGGTGTTGGTTGTGGTGATTATGTTATGATAGTAGTGGAGGGGCGGTGGAGGTGGTGGTGGTGGTAGAGGTGGTGGCAGTGGTGGTGATGGTGATGGTTATGGTACGTTGGTCGTGGTCGTGGTACTGGCGACTATGGTAGTTGTGAAGGTGGTGGTGGTTAGGGTGTTTATTAAAATTTGAAAAGATGATGAGAGTTTTGCAAATTAATGCGGAAAATTTTGTTCTGCAAAGTTTTGCATAATTTTATAACTAGAAAATGTGGAGGTTCCGAATTCAAATTCAAATAATTGTTTTCCATAAAATCAACCAAACACCTGATTTATGTAACCACCGTAAACTTTTGCATTCTTTTACCACATACCAAGCGAAGCCATAATTGCATTAATCGTCCAAAAGATCAAACAAGTTCTTCTTACACCCTATTGTCCATCCTGTCAAAACACCACCACTATACACAAATGATGCTAATTCTCATGTTGCACTTATCCTACTTCTAGTAATAAACAAGAGTCTGCAAAACACATGAACAATAAAAATAATTTAAAGTTAGACCATAAAATTCGTTTGATCCAAAATATTGATTAGAGTATGTTAAAAGTAACTAGTGTGTTGATGCGCTTTATGTGCGCGTATATTTTGGGTTCTTATTTTTCAGAATTCAATGAGTCGATAAGTGTAAATTAAAAAAAAAAATAGGAAATCGATAAGTGCAAATTAAAAATTAGAGAAGTTGAATAATGTTTTTTTTACTGAAACTAAAAATGATTTATAAATTTTAAAAATTGTACAACAAAATAGTGTTTTATAAAATTATTAAGTAGCTTGGCAAACCCGCAGTGCAATTTGCAAATTTAAAAAAATATATATGAAACAAATATTAAAAAAAGAATATATCAAAAAAAATTATTTTTCCTTTAGTGGTTTGCTAAAATTAGAGCCTAGGCCCTATAGTTCTCTTTAAGAGTATATTTAGGTTTTATCTAATTTGAGGGCATAAGAGAACTATAGGGCCTAGGCTCTAATTTATTTTTCCTTTAGTGGTTTGCTAAAAACAATTTATTTACATCACACGTTACGGGTTCGAACTCGGCCGGCGGCATGAGGTGGGGAGGGTTATGGGTAAAAAAAATGTTTACTACGAGAACAACATCCGCTCTGCCTCCACTTCTCTTCCTCTTATTATCTCTCTGTTTGATTTATTTTCCTTTCCCACCATTGCCACCAACGCCCCAACTTTTTTTTTCTGCTCTGAAGAAGAATAATGTTTTTAAAGTATTTTCTCGAGATGAATTTGTATATCAAGATCTAGTTTAGTATTTTATTCATAGGATTAATTTGGAGAAATGACCCATTAGTATTTTTGACCAATTAACTTTATACACCAAATGAATTGACCAGATCAATAGAATTGCACGATGCCGAGTTCTCGCCTTGTTATGTATATTTGAAAGGCAAGTGTGCCGCCGTTCTCTATATATTTATCTCTTGTGCACCTACAACGTAGATTGTTAGATCAATTTTCCTCACCCATGGATTAGATGAAGTTTTGTTTAGCAATTGGTGTTTTGTATAGTTATTTATGTATTGTTCAAAATTTAACAAAAATTAGATTAAAGTATTTAATTATTATATTATCATTAGTTAAATATGACTCATCACTCTGCCCCCATTCAACGAAAATCTTGGCTCCGTCATTGAGCTCAGCGATAGACATGTGGCGAATGGAATCACAAGTCTAGGGTTCAAATCTTGCCAACCACATTTGGGGTGGGAGGGGTTAAGGGATAAAATAATAATAATAATAATAAACCTACAGGTAGATAACAACAGTAACGAAAAACTCTCAACTATGGATTAAAGAATTTAATTTGAGGGATAATCGAGACGTTTGTGCTAGTTTTGCATGGCAACCCTAATACCAACCACAGCGGAGGGCTGGACAGAGAAAACTTGCACGCTTTTCGGCCATTCATACACATTATTTTTATTTGGGTCGCAAATGAGAGCCCCGCCCATGCGTCGATCTTCATAAGAAAATAAGAAGAGGAGAATAAAATAGATATCAGATTTGATTTACAAAATTGAGACGGAAATTTAAAAAAAAATTGCATGGAAGAAACACATAGGACATTGGATAAATTAAAGGGTTTTTTTGAGTTTGACACTCATTAGTTTATACCTATTAGAGTTTTACTCTTGTTTTGAAGATTAATTAAGTCTAACATTTGTTTTCTGATGGAACCGTTAAGTTTACGTCATTGACTGGTCAAAACTAATTTTAGAACTCTTTTGCCATTACTTTGGAGTGGGCGGACCTGAGGGGGAAGGTGAGGGTGAGGGTTGGAGCTCAATAGGCCCAATAGGCTTGTGGATCCCAAGAGGGGTTGGACGAGCTACTCAAGGGGGATCATAGTCCCACATCGCTTGGGTGCGGGAGGGTGATGTGTTTTATATGTACGGGCTTGACTCTACATGAGACAACACGTTTTTAAGCCGTGCGGGCCGGTTGGGCCCAGAGCAGACAATATCTTATTGTGTAGATCAGATCCTTACAGAATGGTATCAGAGCCTAAACCAACCGAAAGTGTCCTGACGTGGACGTTGGGCCTGTGTAGCCAACGAGGACGTTGGGTCTGTGTGGCCAACGAGGACGTGGGGCCCTAAGGGGGGTGGACTGTGAGACCCTAGAGTGGGCGGACCTGAGGGAGAGGGTGAGAGTTGGAGCCCAATAGGCCCAACAGGCCTGTGGATCCCAAGAGGGGTTGGACGAGCTTCTCAAGGGGGATCATAGTCTCACATCGCTTGGGTGCGGGAGGGTGATGTGCTTTATATGTACGAGTTTGGCTCTACATGATACAACGCATTTTAAAGTCGTGCGGGCCGATTTGGGCCCAGAGCGGACAATATTGTGTCATGTGGACCGGGTCGTTACAATTACCTTGGGTTGAGTCATAGTTTATGATGGTGTTTGTTTTTGCTTCTGAATAAAGTCAGAAGTCTTAATAAGAAGTTGATCACATTATTTAGAGTGTTTTTTTTTTGTTTTGATCAAAAGTCTACTTCTGATTGGAGTAAGCAATAGGGAGGTGTTGATCACTTAGCACTGAGTAAAAAGACATTACAATAATAATCTTAGTATAATTTTGTAATGACAATTACTGCCCCATCTTCTTAAAAATAAGTAGGGGTAAATTTTGATCTCACACCTTCATTCTCTTCACTAAGCATTTTAGTTTTACCTACCTTTACAAAGATTCATTAAGAAATTTATCTCATTTCTTTCCTTCATCTCTGTGTTTCTTTCTCTATATTTTCAAGTTTTTCTTCATCTCTCAAACTCTCCCTCTCATGTATATTTCAACCCTTCTTCATCTTTGGTCATATTTCGATATTCTTGTAATGAAAAGTATTGTAAAACTTTCTAGGATTTGAATAATTATTGGGTATGATTTTAAGTATAATATTTACATCATAAATTTTTTCAGCTCAGTTGGCCAAAATTGTCAAACAATTTTCATTCAACACCTTTTAATTTTACAACTTTTAATCAGCAGTTCGTTCGTAAACAAAACAAATAATTCATTCAAAACTCATTAAACGCCCTCTGTGAGTCTATCCATTCATTCTCACCCACCTTCTCTAGCCGTAAAATTGTATCCATCTTCTCATTCATCCTGCACAGGGACGGAACCACATGCCCCCACTGACTTCAAATTTTTTTTTTAATATGGCCACCCTTGTCGACGAATCCGTCCTACCCCACCCCTTCCTCTCTATCTGTTCTCATTTGCTTTCTCTATTTGTTTACTGCGACACTGGCAATCGCCTCTTTTTGCTTGACTTAGTTGTTTTTCCCACCATCGCCATCAACAACCAGCAACCACATCAACTTCTTTCCTTCTTTGAGGAAGAAGTTTAAAAAAATGTATTTTCTCGATGAATTCATATCTCGATATCTAGTTTTGTATTTTATTCATATGATTTTTCTGGAGATACATGAAAATTTTGATCCATTAAATTTTTTCTTAAGATACATGTTTGTATCTCAAGGTTTATCTGTGGGTTATTGTTTGAATGAAATTTTGGTAATCAACATGAGCATTTTGACAGTCAATGTACGTTGATTACTAGTCCTGGGGGGAGACTGTAATAATGTTCAATGATAGGATAACCTCTAATTAGCTATTTATGATAGGTGTCAAATCGCAATAACCAATTTTTTTGTCCACATCTAATTTTACATTTGAAATTAATTTTTATTAATTAATTTTATATACCAATTTGATTTGTCTTCCATATATTTATCTTTTGTGCACCTACAAAGTAGCTTATTGGATTCATTTTCTTTTCCGTAGATTAGATAGAGTTTTGTTTAGCAATTGATGTTTTGTATAGTTATTTATGTATTATTCAAATTAAATTTTTTTATTAAAGTAATTAATTACTATATTATCATTAATTAATTATAACTCATTACTTCGCCCCCTTTCAATATAAATTCTGACTCCGTCACTGATCCTGCAGCAAAACCATCATCCCCAAACCATCCGCCCTTCTCCTTCTCGTCCTTAATCTCTCCGTTTCCATCTCCATTACAATATATATATTCCTTGCTTCCAGGCCCACATCTGAAATACAATTTATAGTCACCCAACTTGACCCGAAAACAATTCTCTCTTTTTTCTTTCTTTCTCCCCTCTTTAGTTTTTAGTGTATTTTTTTGTGTGCGCTTTTGTAGGTCCTAAACCTGCCCTGGATCTCCTCTTCCTTCTCTTGCTAAAGATGAAATTTCTGAGACAGCAGCAAGCAAATATGGTTGCACTGTCAAGTATTCGACATTTCTGAGCCCATAAAAGAGTTCTGAAATTCTCTTTGTGTAGCTCTGATGATGATCACCACAACAGAAGGGTGCTTTCATACTTAGATCTGCCTTGATTAGAGAGGTCAGATCCTCCAATGAACATGAATATTCTTTCCTTATTATAATCTCCCAATGTAAGTGAAATCATGTTCTGTGTGCATATATTGATGGGGCTAACCAAAACTCTTGGATGATGTTGACCATAGAAGAGCGGATGGTTCTGTAATTCCAACTTCTTAAGGTGTGCACAGAAATTTCATATTTACAAAAATACACACAGAAAAAACACAAAAAGCTAAAGATTGGAGAAACAAAGAAAAAAGAGAGAATTGTTTTAGGGTCCAGTTGGGTGACTGTAAATTGTAATTCAGACGAGGGGCTTGGAAGCAAAGAATATGTATTCGTAATGGAGATGGAAATAGAGTGATTAGGAAGGAAAAGGGTAGGTGGATCTTGGACGGTGGTTTTGGAGGAGAATGAATGGTCAGACTCAATTAAGTATGGTTTAATATAAGGTAATGGCAAAAGACTTCGAAAATTATTCTTGACTAGTTAATGATGGGAATTTAACGGTTTTGTCAAGAAATTTATGTTAGAGTTAATTAGTTTTCAAAACAATATTAAACTCTAATAAGTATAAATTAATGAATGTCAAACTAAAAAAACCCCAAATTAAATAATTGAAATGGACTATGTTGTTTTGTGGAGCTAGAGTAAGTGACATGCAAACCTGAACCATTGCAAATGATGATGTTATCAGGTCCATCATATGTAGCCTGGAGAGATAAATCTGAAGATCCACGTTGACATGGTTGCACCAGAATCAACAAGCCAAGGTTGGGTATGAGAGGGAAGAGGCTAGTGGTGGTGTAGTCAAGTATAAGTTATTAGTTAAAAATATCTCGAGCTCAAAGATGTATTTTGGCTGTGTGACCTTGTTAACCACATAGTTGGCAGAAAGCTTCGTAGCCACGACCTTGAGAGGAGCTAGGCCTGCGATATTTGGTTATAGTTGGACCCTTGATTTGTGTGATTCTAAAATTGTTGAGGGCGACCTTAAGTTCTATAACAGTTTGTAAGAAGTGCGACTATGATTGTTTGCTTGATGAGTTGCATTGGCAAAAAACACAATTGGTTCACTTCAGTCTTCTTGTCATTTGAGATGCGCTTTATAATCAAGGAGTTTATCATGACGGGACTCAAAAGAAATGGAGTATTCCTGAGAACGAATGGTAGTAGTAATTTCCTTAAATTCATCACCAACTCCATTTAGGAAGTAAATAACGAGATCATCGTCAAGATTGAGGGCTAATTCATCATAAATGGTCTTAAGGTTTTTTGTAAATACTCTGCTAATTCGCATAAAGGCATTTGAGTTTGTCCTATGCTTCTTGGGAGGATTTGATGGATGCAATCATGCTGCAAATTGAGCCGGTGACAGAAATGTATGAATCGCATGTGACAAGAGTTGAGCGTGTTGCTTCGAGAAATTGCTTACTTATGTGTTGCTAGTCGGACATGGTCTTGAGCAGTGTTTTAAAAAGCGCTAGGCGAGCAGGTGCCTAGCGCCTAAGAGGTCTAGACGGTTTTAGGTTTTGTATTAGAACTTTAATAATTTACAAAAGTTAAGCATAATACCTTATCAATTACATCTAATTTAATGCCAAGATACATATGCAAAATTTATAAATATGAAAAATTAACAATCATGAACAAAATTTATTAAAACTCAAATGACTGAAGTTGGTCATGATGAATATTTTATACAAAGTTGAATTTGTGGACAAATATCCAAACCTACTCTTTTATTTTTCTTCAAATTGCATGAATGACCTCAGTTATGTTTGATAAAATCTACATTACTAAATTTGGTACTGACAGATCCTTTGAAAATTTCATTAAGTAATCATCAATTGCTACATTCAGACATATACTGAATAAAAAATAATTAAATTGTTTATTTCCAAAAAAGGGGAAAGAAAAATAAAATAAGAACACAATCAGCCTTAAAAAAAACCAGACCGCCTAGACCCCGCCCAGCCATTAATCTGGGTGTTTCTCTAATGCCTAAGCCATTTTTTTATAACACTGGTCTTGAGCCATCTACATTAGTCGGTGAAGTTTTTTTTTTTTTTTTTTGGCAAACATAAAGATTTTTATTATAGATAAGAAGGGAAACAAGATACAAGAGGAGTCATTCCTAGATCAAGGAATGCCAAGACACCATAAATGCAAGTCCCTCAAAATATTATAAGCCAAACTCACCGTCCACAACATTTCCCTAATTTCCATAAAGATAAAATACTTTGATTTGTTGAGCCCTTCAAAAGCCCTCATATTTCTCTCTTTCCACACACACCACATGAGCACGTAAGGAACCCTACACCACAACCACTCCGCGCGCCGAGATGGATTAGCTTGGGACCACCAACTTAACCACTCCAAAAGGGAACCATGAAACATCAAACTCAAACCAAATTCTAACAAGAAACTGCTTCAAATAGATTTGGAGAATCTGTAGTGAAGCATCATGTGATCCAGAGTCTCGTCATTCTCATTACAAAGTACATAAATACTTCATGTGGGGATCCCTCTCATTCTTAACCTATATTTAGTCAAGATCCTCTCATGCAACACCGACCAACAAAAGAAATTGATGATTTTTCACCCAAACCAAATTCTTGTGAGAAGAAATGAAGGGTTCGAGTGAGTCTCATAATGAGAGATAGCTGACATATCAGCAAACTCTTTCACCAAAAAAACTGCACCTTTACCCTTCCACACAAACCTCCCAGATCCCTCCGAGAACATAAGGAGGTCGGTTAAGTCATAATCAGCCATGAGGGAGTCGAATTGGGAACTGCATGTTGAGCAGTTGAGGGATGTGAGTTCAAATGGTACCTGGTCATTGGAGATATCGATCAATGTCATGTTTGATCGGAAAGAAATCAATTTTCATGCAACAATGGGAATAGTGGGTTCTGATGAGTTTTCGAGGGCCAGTGGTAAAGAAGATCAAGGTTATTGTTTGAAATGATGTAGCTCTGACACCATATGAATAAGAGAACTTTTTTCTGATGTTTTCATTGATTTGTTTGTGTGTATATATACAAGTGTTGATCTATCTCTTTTTAGCTAAATAACTATTATAACAACCTACAGATAAGAATACGCATATCATGATACAACTATTCACTAATAATTTTGCTTCAGAGTGTTCTAGATTACTCTGGGTTGATTCATTCTGTAATATTCTACAGCAAGTGGTTTGGGGGAGAAAATGTTACTGTGAAACGATATATTTAAATATTAATATACTTTGGAAATGTTATTTCTTATGAAAAACGTAATTTAGAATATGATCTATAGAATATAAATTTTGGCAATAGTAAGCCAGCAGGATAAAATAAAATGTAGAAGAACACATGTTATCATTCATTCCTTGCATAAAAGACATTATTCAAATGATATTTGAGATAAAATTTTGTTAGTTTTACTAGAAAATAAGAGAGGTGAGATGAACAAATGGCAATGCCAAAATCCTCAAAACATGGATGGAGGTGCTAGGCTGCACTTCTTGATTGCATTGTCGACCTCTAAGGGGGAGCTCTGGACTGCTGCAAGCTTGACGGTGGAGTTTGACAAGAAGATCCATAGTTTGTTTGTTTCAATGATTGTGGTGTTTGTTGAAAATCATAATGAAAACAGATAAATAGAGTATACCATCTTAGGCAGATTTGAAATCCTTTTGTCGGCAATGGAAGCTGTCGGAATTGTTGACGCTGCAATTATTGACTGAAGTTTGATCACGATTGGATGTTGAAAACTTGGCTGGATCGTAAGGAAGATAAGAAAAGAAGAAGCTGGAACTTGTTGAAAGAAGAAGAAGATGGTGGAAGGTCCATCACCGCCTCTCAAAGGCTATAAAAGAAGAAGCCCCTTCCTTCTTCATCAATCGTTTTCTTCTTCTTCTGTGTGTCTGTAGTGAGAGCTAGGGTTTCAACAAAAAACCCCTTTTGTGTATGTGAGAGAAAAGAGAAAATTGAAGAGATAAAGAGTTTTTTTGTTTGTTTGTAAGAGATATACACACTCCATGTATATCTATGGTGTCATTCAAACATGTGTGTATTTAACGTCATTAACGTTGTGCAGCTCTCTCTATTTGTATTCTTCGATCTTACTAGTGAAGTTATTATCTTTGCCCGTGAACGTAGGCAAACTTACTGAATCACGTTTAATTGCTTGTGCGGTACGTGTTTTACTTATTTTTCATTTACTTTACATTGCTTTGTTTATACTTTGGATTTATTACTTTATATTGCAACTAGCAATTGTGTTCCGCATTTGTTACACTTTCGCGAGGCATAACAGTGTGCATGTTGGAACACGAGATGAAGGGTCTCCCCGCCGGTTTCAAGTTGTTTCTTGTTTTGAGTGTTGTTTGGAATTAAGAGAATCGCATGAGCTAAATATGAAACTGAGTTGTAAATTTCAAAAGTTTTTCAAATTACAGTTTAAACAAAAACATGTTTGTAAGAACAATATATTCATTGCAATCCAATCAATATGTGGTGGGAACTCCTAGTTATCAATGTTCACATCTTGGCCTTCTTCTTTAAAGGACTATTCGACCTCTTCGCTGCGTTATTTGAGTTGGAAAGTTTCTTTCCACTTATTTGAGTATTGCATAATCTTATATCTAATTTGCCTTTGGTTTTAAGAACATCCACTTTTGAAAGCAAATAGCTTTTTCAATTCAAATTTTCTCGTGTAAAAGAAATGAAAAGTAATGCAGCACATATCTTAATTAAGAAATAAAAAATAAAGAAAAACAAAAGAAAATTAGAAAAGTACTTTGGAGTGCCCGTCTTGAGAAATATTAGCTGACTAAATTCAAAGAAATATTAGATGCCATGGATTTAAACCCTAAATTTTTGGTATTATCGACAAGTCTTACCAGTTGAGTCAGCACATCCTAAACATTGAGAGGTCTTGACAATGGGAGAGGTGTGAGCTCCGATTGTAAGAAGAATGAAAGAAGCGATGAGCTCCAAATGTAAGGAGAAGGAATTAGGGTACATGAAATCAACTGGACATCTCTCATAAGAAATCGAAGATGAAAAAGTTTGAAAAGAAGAAAGGTATCTAGTGGTGGCACTTAGATTTATTTTATTTTCTTAAGTGGACCTTTGATGGGGTCTCTCGCCATGGTAAGATCTCGGTTTGCAATGTGCGATAAATTTTCACACATTATATCTCAAGTTAATATGACATATACCAAATGATCCTACATGGTGCAGGTCGCATATTAATTTTTTTTTATACTGGGACGATATATGGAAGACCGCATTGCTTAAAGAACCAAAATTTGTGTAGCTGACCCCGAAAGTATTGGGACTGGGTTTGGATGATGACACCCCCACCTTTTATGTATAATTTTAAATTTGCCAACCACAATATAGAAGACATTTAAGTACTTTGAGCATTTTCCTTTCCACAATATATGAGCAAGTACTTTTCATATTGAGTTGGCAAAAAATTAAAATTGGATTAAGTGTTAGGTGTATTATAAGCATTTAAAATTTTCATATAAGCATTTAATATAAGTATTATAAGCATTTAATATATGAGCAAGTACTTTTCATATTGAGTTGGCATTTTAAAATTTTCCTTTCCAGCATTTTCCTTTCCACAATATATGAGCATTTAGATGAATTCAATAGGTTGATTGCCGAACTATTGAATTTAAAAGAAATTGTTCCAGAGTATTATAAGGCTTTGTGCCTTTTGAATTTCCTTCCAGAAGAATATGAAAATTTCGTGACAACTTTGTTAATGGGAAAAGAATCATTAATTTATTATGAGATTGTTACAACGTTGCTCAATTATGAGTACAAAAAGATGGACCTTAAAGTCCACAAGGATGCAACGTTTGAAGCATTGACTACGAGGGGGAAATCGAAAAATCCAAAATCTGTTGGTAATAGATAAAATGCACTTACTACCATCAGAAAGGGCATTGGGTAAAAAATTGTTTGAATGTCAAAGCCGAAGAGAAATGGAAAAAATGCACCAATGCGAATGTTGCTGAGCGTAGTGATGAAGATTTTGATTAGTATTTCTTATCTATATCAGCATTAATGTGTTCTACTAACGAGTGGATTGTTGATTTGGGTTGCACTTATAATATGTGTCCCCACAGGGACTGGTTTCTAGCTTTAAAAAGCTAAATGGTGGAGTTGTTCTGATGGGTAATGATCAGGCATGCAAACTAGAAGGGATATGTACAATTTGACTTAAGATGTTTAATGGTATAGTTCGAAATTTCAAATAAGTAAGGTATATTCTTGTTTTGAAGAAGAATCTCATCTTAGTGGGTTCCTTGGATACCAAAGGGCACAAAATAACTATGTCAGATGATGTTGAAATTTCAAGGCTGTGTCTGGTGCAATAGTGGTGATAAGGGCAATCAAAAGAAGTAATTTGTATTTCTTGACCGGGAGTACAATTACGAGTGATGTTGCAGTTACTGAGACTGCAAGTACTTCTTGTGATTCTACCAAATTGTGGCACATGCATTTAGGACATGTTGGTATGAAAAGTATACAAACTCTTGTAAAATGAGGTTTGTTAAAAGGTGCTAAGACTTGCAAGTTAGAATTTTGTGAGCATTGTGTAATGGGGAAGCATACAAGAGTCATGTTTGGCACCGCTATCCACCATGCTTGTGGATTATGTTCACTCGGACGTTTGGGGACCTGCCAAACAAACATCGTTGGGAGGTATGCGCTATTTCATCACTTTTGTAGATGATTATTCAAGATGTGTGTGAGTTTACACCATGAAGCATAAAGATGAAGTCTTGAATGTGTTCCTGAAGTGGAAAAAGATGATTGAAACTCAGACTGACAGAAAGATCAGAAGGCTTCGTTAAGATAATAGAGGTGAATACAAAGTTGGTCCGTTTTTGCAAGTATGCCAGGATGAGGGAATTATCAAATACTTCATGATTAGAGGTACTCTGCAACAGAATGGGGTGGCAGAACGCAGGAACCGTTCATTGCTGGAGAAGCTACGTTGTATGTTGTCCAATGCTGGATTGGGCAAAGCATTTTGGGTTGTGGCTGTGACATATGCCTATCATCTCATCAACAGGTTGTCTGCGACTGCAATTGATGGAAAAACTCCTATTGAGGTATGGTCTGGAAATCCGCTAACGATTATAATAGATTGCATATCTTTGGTTGTCCTACTTACTTTCATGTTCAAGAAAGTAAGTTAGATTCCTAAGCCAAGAAAGCTATTTTCTTGGGTTTCGTGGATGGTGTATAAGGTTATAAGTTGTGGGTTCCTGGATCCAGAAAGATTGTTTTTAGCAGGGATGTGACTTTTGATGAGGCTTTATGATAAAACCAAAGAACTCTCAACAGGCGGTGAGTTCGACCATAGAAAATTCGCAGCAAGTGGAGATTGAGGCTACTCTATGTGTTCCAGTTAGTCATGTATCTACAATGTACTACCTACTGATTTCAGAGTGGGTGCAGATGATGACACAAATAATGAGACTGCAGTAGATACAGTTGATGATATTCTAGAGACTCCAATTCAAGAGTCAATTGCGACAAATAGGCCAAAGAGGAATATAAAATGTCCTAAAAAACTTAGTGACTGTGTAGCCTATGCACTTCCAATATTGAAAGATGAAGTGTTTTCTACCTATAAACAAGTAATTCAAAGTACCGACTATGAACAATGGAAGAAGGCTATGGATGAAGAGATGCAATTTCTTCACAAAAATAAAACATGGGCATTGTGTAGCTTACCAAAATGTAAGAAAGCTATTGGGTGCAAGTGTGTATACTCAAAGAAAGAAGGATCTCATAGTGATGGTTTGCGCTTCAAGGCAAGGTTAGTTGCGAAAGGTTATGCTCAAGAGGAAGGTATAGACTACAATGAAGTCTTTTCTCCAGTTGTGAAACATTATTCCATTCGAATTTTGCTAGCCTTGGTTGCACAATTTGATCTTGAGTTAGCTCAATTAGATCCGAAAACTGCGTTTTTGCATGGTGAATTAAATGATGAGATCTATATGACTCAACCAAGTGGGTTAAAAGTTGCAAAGAAATAAAAATGTGTGTAAACTAAACAAGCCCTTATACAAGTTGAAGCGGTCTCCAAGACAATGGTACAAACGGTTTGATCAGTTTATGCTAGGTCAGAAGTACACTCGAAGCCATTATGATCATTGTGTCTACTTCCAAAAGCATCGTGATGATATCTTTATATATCTGCTCTAATATGTAAATTATATGCTTATAGCCTTCAAGAGCAAATATGAGATTGATATCTTGAAATGCTAAATGAGTACTCAGTTTGAGATGAAAGATCTCGGTGAAGCTAAGAAGATCCTTGGCATGGAAATTCAAAGAGATGGGTTGAAAGGAACTGTGAGCTTGTCTCAACAAGTGTATTTGAGGAAAATGTTACAACGATTTGGTACGAACGACAACACAAAATCAGTTAGTACACCTCTTGCCCCTCACTTTAAGCTTTCAGCTTCTATGTCACCTAGTACAGATGAGGAACGGGAATATATGGTTGTTCCATATGCAAATGCAATGAGAAGCTTAATGTATGCAATGGTTTGTACAAGGCCCAACATTTTACAGGCAGTCAGTATAGTAGGTCGGTACATGCATGATCTAGGCAAAAGACATTGACAAGCGGTGAAATTGATTCTACGGTACAGTAAATGTTGGTTTACTCTTTGAGAAAGATGTGAGTAGTGGTCAGCATTCTATTGGTTATGTGGATTCAGACTCTGCAAGATATCTGAATAAGCGATGTTCAACCACTGGTTATGTTTTTACTCTTGCTAAAGGACCAGTAAATTGAAAATCTACATTACAGTCTATAATCGAAGTTGTGTATATGGCGGTTACAGAAGCCCTTAAGGAAGCAATTTGGCTTCAAGGGTTGCTTGATGACTCGGGTGTAGTACAAGACCATCTAGATGTCTTTTGTGATAGTACGAGTGTCATTTATTTGACAAAGAATCAATTTCATCATGCACGTATGAAGCACTTTAATGTTTGTTTTCACTCTGTGCGAGAAATCATTGAAGAATGTGATATCTTACTGAAGAAGATTGACACCAAAGAGAATCTTACATATATGTTGCCAAAAATAGTTTATGGGGTCAAGTTCCAATATTGTTTGGATTTGATAAACATCTTTCATGTGTATTGAACCCCTTTGGGATGTGAAAGGCAAATACGGATAATGTTAGGTGGTTGACTCAGATTTGTGAAATCTTCAGTGAGGTGGAGAATTGTTGAAAAACAGCTTGAAAATAGATAACATATAGACATACCTTCTAAGCCAGATCTGAAATCGGCTTGTCGGCAATGGAAGTTGTCAGAATTGTTGACGTCGTGCAATCGTTGACTGAAGTTTGAACTGGATCACGGTTGGATCTTGTTGAAAACTTGGCTGGAGCACGAAGAAGATAAGGAAAAAGAAGTTGGATCTTGGTTGGAACTTGCTGAAAAAAGAAGAAGATCGTGGGCTTCCTTCTTCATCAATTGTTTTCTTCTTCACATAGGCTATAAAAGAAGAAGTCCCCTTCCTTCTACATCAACTGTTTTCTTCTTCTTCTTCTTCTTCTTCTTCTTCTCCTTCTATTTTCCTGTAGTAAGAGTCAGGGTTTCATAAAAAAAAAAACCCTTTTGTGTATGTGAGAGAGAAGAAAAAAAGTGAGGAAAGAAAGAGTTTTTTTTGTTTGTGAGAGATATACGCACCCTGCTTATATCTATGGTGTCATTCAGACATGTGTGTATTTAACGTTATTGACGTTGTGTAGCTCTTTCCACTTGTATTCTTCGATCTCATTAGTGAAGCTATTCTCATTGCCCGTGGACATAGGCAAACTTGTCGAACCACCTTAAATTTCTTGTATGGTACGTGTTTTACTTATTTTTCATTTACTTTACATTGCCCTTGTTTATACTTTGTATTTATCATTTTCTATTGCAACTATCAATTGTGTTCTGCATCTGTTACACTTTCGCGAGGTGCAACAGTGTGCGTGTTGGAACATGAGTTGAAGGGTCTCCCCACTGGTTGCAATTAGTTTCTTCTTGAGTGCAATTTGGAATTAAGTGAATTGCATGAGCTAAGTATGAAATTGATTTGTAAATTTCAAAAGTTTTTCAAATTACAGTTTAAACAAAAACATGTTTGTGAGAACAAATATATTCATTGCAATCCAATCAATATGTGGTGGGAACTCCAAGTTATCAATGTTCACATCTTGGCCTTCTTATTTCAAGGACTATTTAGGTCTATTCGACCACTTCGTTGCGATGGTTGAGTTGGAAAGTTCTCTTTCCACTTATTTGAGTATTGCATGATCTTATATCTAATTTTCCTTTGGTTGTAAGAGCATCCACTTTGTAAGCAAATAGTTTTTTTTTTTATTTAAATTTTCTCGTGTAAAAGAAATGAAAAGTAATACAAATATTGGCTGACTGGATTCAAAGAAATATTAAATGCCATTGATTTAAATCCTGAACTTTTGATATCATCAATAAATCTTACCAGTTGAGTCAGCACATCATAGACATTGAGAGGTCTTGACAATGGGAAAGGAGTGAGCTCGATTGTAAGAAGAATGAAAGAGGTGGCGAGCTCCAAATGTAAGAAGAAGGAACTAGGGTTCAACAGATGAAAAAGTTTGAGAAGAAGAAAGGTATCTAGTGGTGGTACTTAGATTTATTTTATTTCATTTTCTTAATTGGACCTTTGATGCGGTCTCTCACCATGGTAAGATCTCAGTTTGCAGTGTGCGATAATGTTTTTCACATATTATATCTCAAGGTAATATGACATATACCAAATGGTCCTACATGGCGACAAGTCATATATTAATTTTTTATTTTTTATAATGGGAGGATCATGTTGGGGAGAATAGGCCGAATCCAAGCCCTAGACTACATTTATCCAATATGAGAAAATGGAAATTTTCTTAGTCCATAGCTCATTAACACCCCCTACCCTTTATGTATAACTTTTAAATTTCCCAACCACAATATAGAGGACATTTAACTTAAGTACCTACTTTGAGCATTTTCCTTTCCACAATATATGAGCAAGTACTTTTCACATTGAGTTGGCTAAGAATTAAAACTGGATAATTAATCAGATTATTAAGATTAAGTGTTAGGAGATTAGGAGTAATGTTACACTAAAAAGGAAAATAAAGAACATCAAAGAGACAAAGTCTTCAAATGAGTTTTTTTATGAAAAAAAATTGCCAATAAATGCTAGTGCTAAAGAAGACAAATTTATTACTATTTTCATTGATTTCATTCACACAATTTGAAAAAGGACCCGAGGTTCTCTTTTCCCTCATTTGTTGGGGTCTAGCCCCCCAAGGAAAAAAAATATTTCTTTTAAAAATGACTTTCACTCCCTATGGAGCCCTATGAACCACAACCCTAATTGTGACTTTAATTATCATTTTCATGTAGTTAGTCACCTATACCACTTATGGAAGGCTGAGTGAATGAATGTCCAATAAGGGTTAAGCTTGCCCACTCACCCTCTTTTAATATATTTTATATTTGGCAATGGTGAAATACAGCTATATGAGATTTGGTTTACTCATTTTCATTAAGATATAGTTTTTGTTGTTAAGCTCCATTAGCATGACGACTTTTACTATCATAGTAAATTTAGGGTTTATGTGTTCTTTCAACAATTTTACTTGTAATAGTAAAAATTAAAGATGATATCAAGCGTGATTATATTTAGATAAACAAGTCATTCTTTTGAAGTGAAACTTATAAGGGTTTGTCTATATGGGGATACCATGATGTAAATTTGTAAATTAGGGAAATGGGAAAAGGTTAAATGGTAAAGAAACTTCCACATCAAACCTTAATGAGAAGGACATAATTTTATGGCATTGTTTCCATAATTTTATGTATTTTTATTTTTCCTTTTCTTTTCTCTTAATTTTGAGTATTAAAAACCATGAGGAAATAAGAAAATTAGGAAAGTGACAAATTTTTAATTCTAATTTTGGTACCAAATGTTTTTTAGATCTTGAGATAAATATAAGTGGCATGAGTGCCGATGGAACAACATTTATGATGAAATCCTGAAGTGCATTAGTTGGCAACAAAAGAAAAATAGTGAAATGTGCATCCAAACTCGACATACACATGTCATAAACTATCTTCATAACCAACTTTAAGTAAGTGCGACATTCATAATCAACCTCGACGCACATGTCAATCTTTGTGAATGGTTCTACCTTCAGAGTGATTTCTATGTTAAACAAAAACAAATGGATATTTTGCGTGGATGATCTCTTAAAAACGAGCAAGCTAACTTTAACCAGATGAAAATTGGTACTATTTAATTTTTTTAACTCATATTTACGGCAATGACTACCTCGCATCACTATGTCCTCTTTCTCACACTACCATTTATTTGTTTTTAAACTTTCTCACACCATCTATATAAACATAAACTTACATTTTTTTCCCTCACTATTCAAATCTACAATGGTTCCTCCCTCATTCGAAATCTTTTCCAAATCTCTCTCCCACACTCAAATCTCCTCACTCTCCCTCAAAAACTCTCAAAATTCCCTTCAAGTTGAAACCCTTAAACTCAAATTCAATAAATATAATAACTTAACATAACAGACAAATCCAAACTCAAACAGAAAAAATAAAAAATAGGATAACTTTCGAACCAATTTAAACCCTCATTTGAAACTAATTCTCAAGCTCATCAACACATGAAAGTTGTATTACTTTGAGTTATCTAATAAACACAACTTGAATCACTTGAAAATATTTTGAAATGAGCAAGTTATGATCATTTTACTAAAGTCGCGCAAATTTGTTCGAAAAATAAAAACGGGATAATATTCATGACTTTCGGCCAACTTATGTGCTCGATTGAGACCGATTCTCAAGTTGATCAAAACACAAACGTTGTAGTATTCTCAGTTATCTAATAAAAACAACTTGAATCACTTAAAAATGTTTTGACAACAAGTTATGATCGTTTTAGTAAAGTTGCGCAGAACAGAATTTGTTTTTTTTTTGTGCAATGCGAGATACCTCGCAGTGCCCTCTGCGAACACACACACACACACACACACACACACACATATAATATATATATATATATATATATATATATATAATTTCTGCAGAGTACATTGCGAGGTATCCCAAATATTTTGCATTGCACAATGCGAGGTATCCCAGATATTTTGCATTTCCTAATGCGTGGGATACCTTGCAGTCTGCGAACATAATTTATTTATTTTTTTTTTTTTTATTTTTTTCTGTTTTGCGCGACTTTACTAAAACGACTATAACTTGCTCATTTCAATACATTTTCAAGTGATTCAAGTTGTGTTTATTAGATAACTGAGGGTACTACAACTTTTGTGTTTTGATAAACTAGAATCGGTCTTAGTCAAGCACATAAGTTGGCCGAAAGTCATGAACACTATCCCGTTTTTATTTTTCTGACAGATTTGCGCGACTTTAGTAAAATGACCATAACATGTTCATTTCAAAACATTTTCAAGTGATTCAGGTTGTGTTTATTAGATAACTCAGAGTACAACTTTCGTGTTATGATGAGCTTGAGAATCAGTCTCAAATGAGGGTTTAAATTGGTTCGAAAGTTACCCCTTTTTTTTTTTTTTCCGATTTGAGTTTGGATTTGTCTATTATGTTAAGTTATGCATATTTATTGAATTTTGGTTTAAGGGTTTCAATTTTAAAAGAGATTTTGAGAGTTTTCGAGGGGGATAGATGAGATTTGAGTGTGGGAGAGAGATTTGGAAGATATTTCGAATGGGGGTGTGAGGGATGACTTATTGTAGATTTGAATGGTGAGGGGAAAAAAAATTGAGGTTTTTGTTTATATAGGTGATGTGAGAGTATGGTGGTGTGAGAAAATAAGTAGGTGGTGTGAGAGAGTAGAATACTCTGAGAGAGAGGAATTGGTAGCACGAGGTAGGCGTTGCCTATATTTATGTCACAAACATTGAAATAAGTTGAATCTTTGTGAGAGTGATTTTAGGTAGTGTTGATTTTTTTTTTTTTTTGTCAGTTTTTGGTATAATTTGGAAGGGAAAAGATATCAAATTAAATTCACAAAAATCACATTATATCACAAAGATATCAAATTCCAAATTATATCACAAAGAACATGTTTTTCTCTACAGGTCTGTTTGGTTGTGCAGTAAATAGATAAGGAAATTCAAACTGTTTTCGTAAATTCGATTATGAGGTCTCTTCCTCGAATTTGGATTTCCATGAGTAATGAGAAAACAACTTTATAAAGAATCAATTTCCTATTTAATATATATACAATCAAATAGCGAAAATATTTGTAACAAGATAAATGAATTTCATTCATACCCTACCCATCTTATTTTTCCCACAAAATTTACAAAATTGAATACAATCTGTATATTCTTTTTCTAGAGTCTCTATTATTACACACTAGGGGGTAATGAGAGTCCACAAAAGTAGCAATAAGTCTATATCGTTGTTCATGCCTATATACATTTGATCCAACTTTACAGGCCATTCTCTTGTCTATGCATGGTCAACCATAAAACAAAGACTTGAGAAAAAACTTGGAGGAGAGTACTATTTTCTCTAAATTCCAAATTTGCCCTCCATCCACCACCACTCCTCTGAATAAGCCCACATGAACAATAAGGCACAAAAGTGGGAAATAAATTAAAGCAAAATTAGTTTTGAAAAAGAGAAACATCAATGGTACTTCAAAGGGAAGGAAAAACAAATCAATTTTAAATTCCAAAATGATTCATTTTTTAAGAAAATAAAATAAAAAATTAGAGTAAAATAAAAACAAACAAGAGCCTTGAAAAGAAGCAAAGAGAAAGAGAAGAACATAAACGAGGAGAGAGAAAAGAGAAAGTGATGAAGAAATGAGGAGAGAAACATAAGACTCTGATTTCTCTCTTGTCTTCTAAGTTCTATTTATCACTCTGCTTGGTTTTCCTGTTCTGTTTCACTCCCCTGTTTTGCTCTGTCTCTTCTTCTTCTTCATCTTCATCTTCATCTTCATCTTCATCTTCATCATCTAATAAACAGAACTGAGACACAAATTCATTAAACCAAGCAAAACTCATCAAAGATCGCCGGATTCCGCCATGGAAATCCGGCGTAGTTCGCAATTCCGACCACCCCACCGGCGGTGATTTCTGCCTAAATGCAGAAAAGAGTTGCTTTTTACCTCCCCATTGAAATCGAAATTGTTCTTCTTTGTGTTTGTGTTTGCGTGTTGTTGTTGTTGTTGTGTTAGAGACTTTAAAACAACAATAACAATGGCTGCAACACATACAGCAACAGTGGACTCAACGGTACCAGTGGCGACTTCAACAGAGGACCCAACAGTGAAAGCGGTTCACAAGAGGTACGAAGGCCTTGTAACTGTTCGAACAAAAGCCATTAAAGGCAAAGGGGCTTGGTATTGGGTTCACTTAGAGCCTATTTTGGTTCACAATTCCGACACTGGTCTTGCTAAAGCAGTGAAGTTGAGGTGTTCTCTTTGTGATGCTGTTTTCTCTGCTTCCAACCCTTCTCGAACTGCTTCAGAGCATCTCAAGAGAGGGACTTGCCCCAATTTCACTTCTGTGCCAAAACCCATTTCAACAATTCCTCCTCCTTCTCCTCTTACTTCTTCTCTTCCTTCTCCTTCTTCTTCTGCTCCTCATCATAACCATAGTAGGAAGAGGAGCTCATCTGGTGGTGGTGGTGGTGGGGTTTCTTCTTCTTCTCCTTATCAAGCAACACCCCTTACTTTGGTTGATCCATCAAGGTTCTGTACTGACCTCACTTCATACTCTACAGTGGCTGCTGCTTCAACCCCTCCACAACAGCATTTGATGTTATCAGGTGGGAAAGAGGACTTGGGTGCATTGGCGATGCTAGAAGATAGTGTGAAGAGGCTCAAGAGTCCTAAGACTTCACCAGGTCCAACTCTTACCAAAACCCAGATTGATTCAGCTCTCAGTTTGCTGACTGATTGGCTCTATGAGTCTTGTGGGTCTGTTTCTTTCTCAAGTGTGGAGAACCCTAAGTTCAAAGCTTTCCTCAATCAGGTTGGCTTGCCTGCAATCTCAAGGAGAGAGCTTGCGTGTTCCAGACTGGATGCTAAGTTCGATGAAGCTAAGACTGAATCAGAAGCTAGAATTAGAGATGCAATGTTCTTTCAAATTGCTTCGGATGGTTGGAAGACTAAGAATTTTGGTCTTGTTGGGGGGGAGAGGTTGGTGAATTTGACTGTGAATCTTCCTAATGGGACTAGTGTGTTTCAAAAGGCTGTATTTATTAGTGGGTCTGTTCCATCTAAATATGCAGAAGAGATTCTATGGGAAACCCTCAATGGTGTCAGTGGGAACTCCGTGCAACGATGTGTTGGGATCGTTTCGGACAAGTTTAAAGCCAAGGCATTGAGGAATTTGGAGAATCAGAATCCCTGGATGGTCAATCTTTCATGCCAGCTTCAAGGGCTTAACAGTTTGATGAAAGACTTCAGTGTGGAGCTTCCAATTTTCAAAACTGTTACTGCTAATTGCTTGAAGCTTGCCAATTTCTTCAATTTGAATGCTCAGGTGAGAAACAGTTTTCAAAAGCACCAATTGCAAGAGCTTGATCATGCTGAGCTGCTTCGGGTGCCTCCATCTGATTTCGAAAGCTCGAAGAATTTTATGCCTGTTTATGCAATGTTCGAAGATATATGTAATTCATCTCGAGCTATACAGATGGTTGTATTGGATGATTTGTATAAGGTGGTGTCTGTGGAAGACCCCATTGCCCGGGAGGTCGCAGAGCTGATTCGGGACATGGGGTTTTGGACTGAATTGGAGGCAGTGCATTTCCTGGTGAAGTTGATTAAGGAGATGGCATTGGAGATTGAGGCAGAGAGGCCATTGGTTGGGCAATGCCTGCCTCTTTGGGATGATCTAAGGTCCAAAGTAAAAGATTGGTGTGTCAAATTTAACATTGCTGAGGGGCTTGCGGAGAAGATAATTGAGAAGAGGTTCAGAAAGAACTATCATCCCGCATGGTCAGCTGCTTTCATACTTGACCCACTGTACTTGGTGAGGGACACAAGTGGCAAGTACCTCCCACCTTTCAAGTACTTGACACCGGAGCAAGAGAAGGATGTAGACAAGCTTATAACCCGGTTAGTTTCTAGGGAGGAGGCACATATTGCTCTAATGGAGCTGATGAAGTGGAGGTCGGAGGGATTAGACCCGCTTTACGCCCGGGCAGTACAGGTCAAACAGCGAGACCCCATGACAGGGAAGATGAAGATCGCTAATCCTCAAAGTAGTAGGCTTGTATGGGAGACATACTTGAGTGAATTCAAGGCATTGGGGAAGGTTTCTGTGAGGCTTATTTTCCTTCATGCCACTTCGTGTGGATTCAAGTGCAATTGGTCATTCTTGAGGTGGGTGAGTGCCCATGGGCACTCAAGGGCCGGAATGGACAGAGCTCAAAAAATGATATTTATTGCAGCCCATGCAAAGCTTGAGAGACGGGATTTCTCCAGTGAGGAAGATAAGGACGCGGAGTTGTTTGCCTTAGCAAATGGTGAAGATGACATGCTCAACAAGGTCTTTGTGGATGCATCCTCAGTGTAACATTTTTTACTCTTGTAGAATTCTGCAATTGTAGGATTTTTTTGATTCTTTCTAGTACTCTTTTCTCGTTGCCCTTGTTGTTTACTTACTCTCTACTGATAGAAGTTTTCGGCGATTAGAATGGGGGAGGGAGGGACAATAGGGAGGAGGGCATTAATTATGTATTACCAGTGCTCGGGAGAATGAATCAGTCATCTTCTGCCCCAGCATGATTTAGGGGGTTTTCAGATTTGCAGAGATGAAAAAGAAACAAAAAAAAAAAATGATGTTCTTGTTTATAAAGATAGGGAATGTTGGAGGAACGGGTGGAAGAATGTTGTAACATTTGGGTTTCTAGAGTAATTTGAGATAAATAATATTTATGAAGAAGTAGTTTTTCATTCTGATTTCGTTTGAAATTGTCTTGTGTTATTGCAGTTTCTCTTACCAGTTGTGAAATAAAATTTTCAACATTTGTTGTGTTTTTTTCTTTGTCCATTCGACTGCGTGTATTAGTACATTATTGTAATGCTTTGGCTATGAGTGAGAATATGTGGAACTTACTTTTTAAAAGTTAGCTAAAATGTGACTCGTTGCTTCAATCTTTTTCTTCTAATAATTCAAAGATTAGAGGTTGAAAGTTTCCAAAGATAATAGATAAGTTCTATAGTTTTGTTTTATGTTGTTTATAATATTTGCTAAACATCATAACACTTCCGACAGGCTCATTGGAGATCTGTAGTGCAGTCGTGCTTAGGTGGCCACCTGTTAATTATTAGTAATTATACATTGTGAATGTAGCAGAGCTTGTTCTTTTTCCCCTTCCATTTCTAGGTCTGGAGGAGTAATCTTAATTTAGATACAATGCGAATGAGTTACATCACCACGTTTTTAGTTTTTAAATCTCATTTCATCCTCTTTTATCAAGTCTGGAATCAGATTATCAAGCGTATCCTACTTATCAGGTGATCCTAGTGGTTGTCATGTAATAACCCTCGTCAACATGCTCCACTGCTTTACTTGTCTGATGGTGTTAATGTAAGTTATTTGAACCACAATGAGTGCCACAGAAGAAACAGGCTTGCCAAAATTAACTCAGATCTGTTTTCTGTGTTTGCACAATTATGAACTTTGTGGTTTTTGTGACGTCAGTCTAATATTTGGAATAGTGTCTTGTTTCAATCTAAATTAGGAATGAGTTCAATGGTTCAGAATAAAAACCAATGTCAAAATCAGTTCTTGGGAAAATCACATTTTTTTTTTTTTTTTTGAAAGGCAAGCTGGGTTTTTTAAGGATCCCATAACCTATCAACTGAGCGACCTATAGGTCAACACCCATTAGAAACAAACCATACCGCCGGCGGGATTCGAAGCTAGGACGTGGGGGTCAAACCCACACAGCCCTAACCACTAGGCCAACACACCATTGGTGGGAAAATCACATTGTCTCTGCGTGTAAAGTCACCTAGCTCGCAGAAAGTTTTGTTATGCTTACGAAAGTATTTTCTTTTACCATGCTTACAAAATCTCTGAATGCTTCTCAAATCTAAACCATGTCTTAATCTCAGAAGCTATGAATGATGAAATATCTTTAGTTCTACTTTAGGATATTTGTCAACCTAGGAATAATAATATGTAATAGATCTGTAAAATCAGAGGTTCTCTTTCCAATTCTTCTCTAAGTGGTTACACTGGAGATGGGAGAAAATATATGAGCATGAAACATTCTGGAAACGACTACCTGTCACCTCACCGAAATGAGGAAAATTATCATCGTTATCATCATAGGGACATATTCAATCAAGGTTTTTGGTAGGATATCCTAAATGTTTCACCTACTACCCAACCTGACATAACGCTCCTCCTCCTAGACTTTGGACCAGTGATGCAGTGTAAAAGCACGACAGATTAGCAAAGATAAATGAAGAAAAAATTGCGCAACATATTTCATATCAACTTTTAAGATGACAGAAGCAAGTGACTATATGAGACATTAGTAGAGATAGAGAGGCCACCATGAGAATCTTGATGTTTATGGAGAATTGAGTGAGGTTGAAAAATAGGGAGTTTGCAAAAGGACAGAAGAATTACCTTGTTTAGAATTAGAGAAGTGAAAGTATCTTTAAATGTTTTCGGTGGGGTTTGCTAGAGATGGTTGGGTAGATGGCTAACCAGACAGACAGCATGGTCATTATGCGTCAACCTCGGAAGGACTCAACAAAAGATCTTTCTGGCCGGAGGAGAACAAGATCCCCGACTGTTATATCCCATTCACGACTTCTTGTATTGTAGAGAGAGTGGCACCCACCATGAAAGAAGTGGATGTCTATCTCGGTCTTTTTCTTGTCTTGGTCAAAGAAAAGCGAGGTCTGGAGGGGTCCTTGCTATGTCATTATCTTTTGGTAGCTTGTGTTTTAAACCATTCCAAACTGTTAATTACTCTCCTATTTAGTTAGGCTAAGCCTTTTTGTGATCCTGTTTATTTTGGTTTGATTTGGAGCAAAACGAAACAGAGTTTGCAATCATCCATCCATGATGCCTTTTTTTAGAAATTATTACACCATTAGGAAGCTTATAAACTGTTTTCATCAGCTTTGGATCAAACCCAAACTGATCCTGCAGGTTTTTATCGTTCGGATATGGACACTGACTTCATTCCAACAATGCTCATGTGATGCAGAGTAAATTCTTTCCATTCCCTTACCCCAGATGTTTCTGATGTTCAGTAGTAAAATGGAAAGAAAAGATGCACAAATGTGGCAAAGAAAAAGTTACTAGGGCTCCTATACATATGGTCTGTTTGGTTGCAGTAAATAATGGTTTTTCCATGGAAAATACTTTTGCTTTCCAACCTTTGGAAAAAAAAAAGTGTACAATTTCCTTCTTGAAAGACAAAAAAGAGTGCTCAGAGAAAGAGAATATAATCATGTACAATGCTAATCTATGATACATAGGGGTCATTGGTTGATGATGATCAAACTTGAGTGAAGCCACTGCTTCCAATTATGGGAACCCATCACCCCATATTTTGTGTGTGTGGTGAGTAACTAAAAACATATGATACGGGGGATTCATTGGTTGATCATGATCATCATCTCTCCTTCTTCTTACTCTGGTTCCCAATCTAGAAAGAAACCCATCATCCATTTTGAATACCAGTGTGTACCACTATGAGTAAAGCCATGCATATACATCTGTTTTTTTTTTATTCTTTTCGACTTTTTTGAACTGTCACTCCTCATTCTCCACCTCTGCAAAATTCACTCACTCAACCACCATCATTGATTTTACAGTAAAAAGTGAGAACAACAACACAAACAATGGGAATCGAATGAGAGGGTTTCACTTACTTTTTTGAGTAAAGTTAGAAGCAGAGTAGATGAGTGGAGTAGTACACACTTTGTAGAGTAGTATTATTTAGCTACTTGTGTTTGTGGATGTTTTTGCCTTATTACTGACTTGATTGAGAAACATAATTTGCTGTCGGTAGGGGTTAATCATGCTGACTGCTCACCAACTAGTGGGGTGAGGTGGGGTTCTCTATTATTATTATTATTATTATTATTATTATTTTTTTTTTTTTTTTTTAGAGATTTGGGTGAAAGCTAATTCACTCACTTGGGTATTTTGGTAGAGGTTTCTTCTTCTCATCTCACCCCACTCTCACTCACTCATGGTTTTGGTTTTTTTTTTGGTTATTGTAAAAGTGCAAAAAAGAGAAATAATGATTAGTAGAGGACGACACTATCTTTCTACAAGAATCTTCCCCCTTTCAACGCCCCTTAATTCATTCATTCACCTTTTTTTTTTTTCCTCTCTCTACTCTACTCTTCTTCTTCCCACCAACACTACACATTTTCATTTTCTTTGAATTCAAACCCCCACACCTACAGGGATCATATTGTCAGTCCACCCCATTTGATTTATTTCTTGTTCTTACGAATTTTCTAACTTTTCAGAGAGTTCACTAAATACCCATTACATAAAATTGACAACAACCCTATTTAGAGAATTAATTAGCTTAGAATTTGCTAATATTCGCGGAAGCTATATATGATGATTTGCGGGCATACAGAGCAGGACCCATAAATAGCTTAATTTAGGTTGAACTCTTTTGATTAATGGATGATAAGAAATAGTTTAATGTCAAAACCCGAAACTAAAATAATTATGATTATGTATACGAGTTGAATTTGGGATGTCCGCTCTGCTAAAACTTTGGCTTTCTAAAAGTAATAATTGATTTTAGGTACAAAAAAATAATCATTTGTAACGAATATAAACATAACTTGGACAAATGATTCAGGTTATTCGTTAAATGCACTTTACAAGACAGGTGTTGTTCATTGAATTGCTTTTAAATATGGTAGGGTTAAAAGGTGAAAAAGTATTTGCATTTTGTTGCTTACATTTCTGTGAATAAATGCTCAGTATCTATTTGTTGAGGAAATTTTAGAAATCCAGCTGATAGAAACAAAACTAAATGCCACTTTTACTTATTTGAGTAATTTTTTTCAATATGTATATTTTAACCAAGTGATGGTAGATATTCTTTCTTTCTACTCTTCCCACCAACAAGGCATGTTGACCTCATTTGAATCTGAAAGCAAAACTGTCAGTTCCTTTTGAATTTTTTCTTCTTCCTCTTCTTATTACTAGAACTTAAAAAGAAGCCCTCAAAAGTCTTGCAAGAAAAGAACACTCATTGAAGCAACTTAGCTGTTAGCATAATTTGGTAAAATTTCAAAAACCAGAGACCCCCCCTAGAAGAGCTAGATTATAATTACTAATTATGTTCAATACATTTTTCACATTATCATGATTCGCGTGTTTTCTGGGCTTAGTGGGCGGGATGTTCAGTTGAACTATAAGAAGAACAAGCATTTGCGGGATTTTTTTTTCTTTCCAAAATGACTATGGTTTTGTAAGATCCCTTAGACCTGGCTTTCCCTACCAAAAGTAATAATTACATTGGATACGAAATAATTTTTGCAAAATTAACAGAACCAAGAAAATGATTGTCGTTGTTTTACTTCATTTTGTTGTTATTGAAATTTGAATTTCTTCGAGTGAGACATTGTCTAAAGATTTTTGCTTTTGTGATGACAATGATATGTACTGCTGACTATGTTTATTTGTTCCAAAACCCTAATTAAGATCGAGATATAGGTAAAAGCAACACCCCATAACATAATACATAAATCTTGATTGTAAAATATTCACTCCAAAAAGAAAAACTCGTATAAATGTCTTAAAATGGCTATTGTCTTAAAATGATTAGTTGATTGGCTCCCATAATGATGGGAGAAAAGAAAGGTGACAAATGATTCGGCAACCATCATTTTAAAGCTTCTAAACAAATCTAAATTGAAATTATCTTTCAGTTTAGTAAACAATTAGGAACACACAACAACAGCCAAAATTGTGGACAATAAAATAGGTTTTCTTTTGGCTCAATGATTTAGTCTGTTTTGTTGATTTATCATTTATGAACTAGTAACCAATTTATTGCTTGTTTCTTATGTCTACAAGATTATATATACTAGCTAGTAAGACTTGTGGCAAACGGTATCACACGTCTAGAGTTCTTTATTTCCTTGAACCCACAACCACTTGTTGCCCTCCATGTTGTTCGAATTAAACACCGCATACTGTGAAAGATATATAGGACACAAATGTGTAGATTTCCATATATATAGGTTCAGCAATATGTCTTACCAATATCTTTTATGTTTTTATGTAGTTTTTGAGTAATATGTACTTAGTTCACTGTTGCTTCACATGGTGATTATTCTCAGCTATAATTCTCTACATGACACCCAAGCAAATACAAGAGTCAAAGTCTTTCTCTTGGTTTGTTTTGCATGCACCCAATTCCAAGTAACATTTTCTTCCACAAATCGATAACATTGTTTGGCTTCAAATCCAAAATGAACCAAACAGTCTGTGAAGTAAAAAAAATGTTTATATACCCAATGCTCCATTATCTCAACCACCTAAATTTAAATTATAGAAGGGTGAGTGTGTAAGCATGTCTGTATTCATTATGTTACATGTGTTAACTAATTAAGTTATTAGTTTTGTAATACTGACTGCAATATATACAACACTCTACTTGCATTATAATTATTAATCAAAGTTACTAAACTAGATTGTAAGCATTGTTGAAGATATCCTAGATTTGGGCAAGATATTTTGAATGATAACATCTAACTAAAGGGGTGGGATTTGGGTTCAAACCATGTTAACGTTGCGTAACTAATCTTAATAAAAACCGGGTCACCTCAGTGTTCTTCCTTGGTAAAAAAAAAAAAAAATTTTTTTTGCAAAAGCCAGTTTTATCTATTCAGAACATAACAATATTGGGCCTAATCAGGTCGTTGGCAGCGTTATGCAAGTGTTCTTTTTTTTTCATCCTTTGGTATTTTGCAATCAGCATCCAGCGTCCGTCCAGTCACAGAACTCAGGTCTTTTGCTTCTAATTAGTAACAAGAGTAAACACACTTCACTAATCCGAACACAAAACAAACTTCCTCTTGGACTAATAAAATCTCAAAAAAAAAATATACAGTTGAATCAACTCTTAAATCTTTTTCAGTAAGAAATAGCAACTTGAGTGTCTAAAAGCTATCATAAAATGAAGTAATCAACAGGAGAATTAGAGAGTCTTAAATTGAAAGTTATATGGTCACATGCAAAGTTGCTAAAAACATATGAAAAAGACATGGATTAATAATTAACACCTGTGAACATGAGCCTTGTTTGGGACATCTAAGCAAGCTGCTTAAAAATATGGTCTATATTTCTGGTACACTTGTGGAGAGGAGGGCTGGGGGGGGCTCACTCACTCTCTCTCTCGCTCTCAGAAACCCTAGCTAGTAAATAATATGAAGAAAGAAGAGAGGAAGAGAAAGGGATGATGTTGTTATTCGATTTTGATTTTATCTACTTTTGGCCTACACATATAGGGTACGTACTACACACTTGCCTACATTACCAACATGCAGCTAACTCTTCTCTCCCCTAATTTTGGGACCCATACCATACCATACCATACCCACCCACACCCACCCACTGAGAGAGATAGAGAGAAAGGTATTAGGACCATCCATTTGGGTGGTAGGAGAGGAGGGACCCCAAGTTCATGCACCCCCATGAATTAACCTTACTTGTTAGTTATATGATGATCTGAATTTCTGATAGGGAATTCCCTGTTTTGTGTACCTTATAGTACTCTGCTCTCAAAAGGGTGTTGTATTTGAATCTGAAGCCTTGAATGTTGACCGATACCTAAAGTTTCATCTCTAATAAGTGGAACAATCAATTATTATGTATAGGTAGAGGTGAGGACTGTGTTGGCTTGCACCAAAATATTTCTACTACGTACCTTCATGAAACATTGTATGTAGTTGGGAGTATTTATTTCCATCTCAGGGGCTTTTACTTGCCTATCCCATGGGCTGCCTCAATGGACTTTTTTTTATCATATATTTCAATCATTTCATTTCTTGAGAATGCCTTTTAATCGGGGGCATTAACATCCAAAGCAAAAGTCACAAATGTGCTTGCATGGTGCTTATCATGTTATTAGTTCTAAAAAAGTTATGATTGGAGTTTCCAACCCAGCGATTACTTTGTAAGAGCATCCACAGTTGTTTGCAATATCAATTACTAGAACAATTTCCAAATTTAGGGCCAATTATTTAAAATTTTAACTGTGTCTGATAATGAGATTTCAAGTGGACGGACTTGCTAACTCCTTTCTTGTGAATATATGTTGAATTGCCAACCGATTTTTTTTGAATTTTCAAATTTGATGATTGAGGGGTTGAAATTTGATCAATCCACTCTTTCAGCAAACGAGTAGAGTTTTTTTTTTTTTTTTTGGCAAGTGAATGTCGATGCTCTAACGGCTAGTTGTCCCCTCACACACACACACACATTTGTGACTTAATTTATTACTTAATATTTATATATATATATACTTTTTTTTTATAGTTATTACTTAATTTATTTTTTCTGCAATTAAATTTTTTAATCCATAGATTTGCTAGCGTCCATCATCTTTTTTAGACAAGTGGCAACTACTTGATCTACACATGAAAGATGTAAAATGATGCATTTTAACCATTAAAAAAGGGGAAACAAATTGAAATGGGCGTAAAATGGCAAATGGAGTTGAAGGGGAAGAAAAAGTTGATTTTGGGGATACCGGGGTTATAAAACCCTAAAAACATAATGAAGCGGTGAACGGGGATCAGTTGGAGTCAGAAGAAATGACAATGATGAGAACGAATGAGGCACTTGGTCTAATTTAGGGTTTTATGGCTGGACTACCTCCAATCACTCTTTCTACCAATTACATTTTCACTACTGGATGAGATCAGATGTACACAGTTATACATATATAAAAAAATAAAATAAATAACAATGTGTACATTTTCTTATACGTTCTCATTGTTGGAAATGTTCTAAGTGTTAAAAAATTCCCTTAAGGTGGATCTACATAGTTCATATTATTATACTTTTTAGATTGTCGAACTATAGGTGAGTGATGTTTGATTAGACCTGATTAGTTGTGATCATTAAGAAATAAGGCTAGGGTCATAAACACATTTCTATTTACATGTTTTATATCTTGACATATATTACTAAATTAAATATGGAGGTTATTTATGTGCAGATACCAATTTAAGTCTAACTATAATTCTATTATTGATAATGGGCTAATAATAGAATTAGATTCTATATATACGATTGAGGTCCACACTCCAAACCCAATTCTCTATCTCCTGCTATTCCCATCTGGTTTGAGAAACACAAGAGAAAGGTTTTGGAGGTGGAATATATCTCCACTACATGTTGCTATTTCGTAAGGATTGCTATGAGGATACTTTTCATCAATGCCGATTTCAGGTACGCATTGAACAAAGTTTTCTTCATTGATTGTTGACATGAGATCTTGGTTTAGGATCTATTAGATTCCAACAACTGGTATCTGAGCTTCCTTGTCAAAATCATTGAAGAAAACATTGTTTCTTCTTCAAGGGGTTAGGGTAGGATTCAATACTGGGGCTTTGGTATGAAAGCTCCCCTGATTGATTTGATCGACCTTTAGTATCGTTAGCTTCATCAAGCGAGGTTTTAGTTGATCGAAAAAGAAACAGGTTGCACAGGTTGTTTGTCTTCATTGATTTGAAGTTGAACGTCACAACTTTGTGTCACACAAATCAATCAATCCATTTTTTTGTCGATTGAAACCCCACCCTTGCTTATCTTGCCTTGTTTTGTGTCAACTTCAGATTGTTGAATCCAATTTGTTTTTCTGGAATCTCAATTTTCGGATAGATGAAAATCTATAGTTTTTCAGAGATAAAGAAGATGATGAGTCAACCCATTTGACTCGTTGTTGGTAGCCGAGTCAACTCGATTTTTGGGCTGGCTGATTGGTTCGATCTAGTTGCATTTTTTTGGTTTGTTCCAGTTGAACCAGGTCTATTCAGTCTAACTGAACCAAACAACGGGGCCGGTTTAGACCAGTAGCCGGATCAAGTCCGGTTTGGACCGGTTTTGGGCATGTTTGTTCATTCGGGCCTGTTTGTTCATTCAAGCATGTTGTGCTGGACCAGTTGCATTTTTTTTTGCCTTCTTCACTTGTGGATTTTGAATTTATTTATTTAAAGATAAGGAAAAATTTTGGAGCACCTCAAGAATATTTTTATTGGCAATCCAAAAAAAATTAAATTTTAGGTGAAATTTTGTGCTACGTCACCTAAGTGACATCTTTCATGAAATTTTATTTGAATTTGAATTTCAGTTATTATTTAGTGGATTGTATATGGTTGTGTCATGACCCATGCGAATAACAATCGGTACAAAGAAAGGTTGTTATTTTGGTCGGTTCATTAGCGGTATAAGGTAATTAATTTAAGTAAAATATTTGTGGTATTTACTTATGCATTCAATGGTCGGCTCAAATGAAGGTTATTATTTGGCCAAGCCCGATTTTATTTTATTTAAATTAATTAGCCTTAGTTGTTTTGAGCGAACCACTTACACGTTACAATGTTTGTCCAAATACTTGAATTGTAATAGTGTGTCTGGTTTCTTATAGAGGCCTATATGTACCCTTTATTTACCCTTAGTCTATTTCTTTGATCCTCAATTAGACCAAATTTCGCATGATAATTATTACTTGTCATTTATTTTTCTGTTATCATATCATTGCATTAAAGTTGATGGGATGTACATATATTGATGTGAGTTTGTTCTGTTATGTTTTAGTGAATACTTTTCCATAACTGCTAATTTAAACCACATACAAGCACTTGATGGTTCAAATTTTGAAAAATGGAAAAAACATATAGTGATCGTTATTGGGTGTATGGATTTAGATTATGTACTTCGTGTTGATGAACCTACTAAGCCTGCTGATTCTAGTTCTGCTGAAGATAATGCTTCTATGAAGAGTGGGAGCGCTCTAATCGTCTTATGATAATAAAACACTATATTTCTGAAACTTTTCGCGGTGTCATGCCTTAGGAAGAAAATGCTAAAGATTTCCTACGCCAGGGTGCAGACCAATTTGTTGCATCGTTAAAAGTGAGACAACTACACTTCTTAGTAAACTTGTTACCATGCGGTATACTGGCAAAAAAAAAATAAGGGAGTACACAATGTAAATGTATAATCTTGTTTCCAAAATTATGACACTAAAGTTGGAGTTGTCTGATGATCTCCTTGTAAACCTCATTTTGATTTCTCTTATTCATACACAGTTTGGTTCCATTAAGATCAATTATAATATTCAAATAGAGAAATGGACTCTTAATGAGCTCATTGCTCAATGTATACAAGAAGTAGAACGACTGAAATGAGAAAAGACAAAAAGTCCTCACAAGACGACATTTTCCAATGGCAATTCAGACATCGGAAAGGAAATATTTTTGTTAAAGCTAAGGGAATTGCATATGACAGGACTTCATAGACAAATGTTCAACATAAACATGATAAAGTCGCTATATGTTTCTTTTGCAAGAACGTCGGGTCATGTGAAAAAGGAATGTCTCAAACATCAGAAGTGGCTCACAGAGAAATGTGATAATTTTAGTTTTTTTTTAATTTAATTTAACTGAGGTACCACACCATTCTTGGTGGATAGATACAGGTGCAACTATTCACATAAGGGTTTTTATTCAGGATTGCATAAGGAGTTGGAAACCAAATGATGCCAAAATGTTCATTTACATGGGGAATGGCAATAAAGCTTGTGTGGAGGCTTGGAGTCTTTAGATTAAAATTAGAGTCTAGTTTTATTTGGATTTTGATGAGACTATTTAAGTACCGTCATTTAGGCGGAATTTAAATTCTGTTTCCAGTTTGGATAAATACAGTTATAATTTTTCTTTTGGAAAAGAAATGTTAGTCTCTTACACAATTCCAATGTTATTGGCATTTGATCTCTGATTGATAGTCTATATAAGTTAGACTTATACGTTTTCCACTTATAGTCAAATGAAATCTTGCATGTTATAAGTTATGGTACTAAAAGAAGATTAATTAATGAGAACTCTTCTATGTTAAGGCATAAGCAACTAGGTCATATCTCTCAACCGAGAATCAAAAGGCTTGTATCAACTGAAATTCTTGGTACCCTTGATTTTACAGATTTTACGATTTGTACTTAATGCATAAAGGGAAAACAAACAAACTGTAGGAAGTTTGGTGCTCATGGGAGCTCAAGTGTCTTAGATTTGATACATACTGATATTTGTGGTCCATTCTCTACGGTTTCTTCAAATGGTCAACGACATTTTATCACTTTTACAGATGATTAATCTTGCTATGGGTAACTATATTTAATACATGAAAAATCACTAATTGGATGTGTTCAAGGCTTATAAAGCTGAGGTTGGAAATCAACATAATAAGAGAATTCAGGTCGTTAGATCTGACCGTGGTGGTGAATATTATGGTAGATATGATGGTTCAGGCCAATGTTCAGGTCCATTTGATAAAAGCTTACAAGAATGTGGCATCGTCTCTTAGTACACCATGCCAGTGGCACCACGTCAAAATGGTGTATCTGAGAGAAAAAATTAGACCCTAAAAGACATGGTTAGGAGTATGATTTGTCATTCTACTTTGGCAAAGTCTTTTTGGGAAGAAGCCTTAAACACTGCAATTTATATCCTTAATAGAATACCCAGTAAAACAGTCAACAAAACCTCATATGAGCTATGGACTGGCATACGTCCTAGCATTCAACACTTACATATTTGGGGGTGTTCAACTAAGCCCAGGTCTTACAGGTTTCATGAAGGAAATTGGACTGCATGACTATTAGTTGTTACTTTATTGGATATTCAAAAAATCAAGAGGATTCAAGTTTTATTGCCCTTCTACTAATACCTTAATTGAGACTGATAATGCCAAATTTATTGAGGATGTTGAGAATAGTGGGAGTACACAATCCAGGAATATTAGTTTTTAAGAAGAACATGTTGACATTCCTATGATGAATATTCAACCTGTTAACGTGATCATCCTTGTTCTTGAACATGATGTAGATGCAAATCACGAAGATATAACTGGATTTTCTTCTGCTAATCCAGAAACGCCTCAACCTCCTCAATTACAAATGCCAATAAGGAGATCCAGTAGGGAGAGAAGATCTACTATTTCAGATGATTGTATAGTTTATTTCAATGAGCATTAATTTGATACAGGAATGAAAAATGTTCCTATCACTTTTCTTCAAGCCAAATAAAGTGCTTACTCTTCAGATTAGATAAATGTTATATTAGATAAGTTAAAGTCTATGAAGAACAACGACGTTTGGGATCTTTTCGAGTTATTTAAGGGGGTGAAACCAATTGGATGCAAATGGGCTTTTAAAATCAAATGTGACTCCAAAGGTAACAAATATAAGGCATGCTTTGTCACTAAAGGCTTTACTCGAAAGGAAGACATTGACTATAAATAGACTTTCTTTCTTGTTTCTACGAAAGACTCTTTTAGATTATTATGGCCTTTGTAGCTCATTGTGATTTAGAGCTCCATCAGATGGATGTTAAGACTGCATTTCTAAATAAAAATGTTGAAGAAACTATTTATATGAAGCAATCACAAGGTTTTGAGATTAAAAACTTAGAATATAAACTTAGCATATTAACGAAATCCATTTATGGCTTAAATCATGCATCTCGTCAATGGTATAAAAAAGGTTTAATCAAGTAATTTAATTTTTTTGTTTTTTAGGAAATCTGGTTGATCAATATGCTTATCATAAGATTAGTGAGAGAAAATTTATTATTTTTTAGTGTTACATGTTGATGAAATCCTACTTGAAAATTGTGTCATAAGTTTATTTTTTTCAATGAAATTTCTTATTAAAGTTTTTTGCTGTAGCATATTTTGTGATAGGCATGCAAGTTAATTGCACTGACCACATAGTATTATTGGTCTATCACACCAAGTATTTGTTGAATTGTCACTTGGTAGGTTCTTTGCAATGGTAAAGTACTCATTGTTACGAGTAATAAATTGAGTTTGCTCTAATGTCCAAATAATGATTTAGATATGAAAGGAATACATGAAAATTATTTTTCATCTGTAGTAGTAGAGAGTGTAATGTATGATAAAGTTGATCCATATTAGGATATTATGTATACCATTGGAATGTTTGGCAGATATTTCAGACTGAAAAATGATCAATAAGCAATGGTTGTTGTAGTATTTAAAAGAATACAAGTTTATGCTCACATGCTACGGATCTAATCAATTAGATGATATATTCAGGTTAAATTTTTTAGTGTACTGCCCAGAATAATTCTTTGTTTGATGTAAAACATGTGATCAAACATTATGGTTATAGAATTTTTAAGTCAGAACTTCACGATATAGATTTCATTGAGAAACGTTATGAAATAAAGCCGATGATTGTATTCAGAGAATGACAATCATTCATTCTAAATAATATCGACTTCAAGTATTTTGTCGTTAAAGAAAAAGTTCACAATCGTCTTATGACAATTAAGAATGTACCACATAAGGTGTTCAATGAGCATGTTGCTCGTTTACGGTGTGGTCAGTTCTTATGATGTTCTTTATCAGTGGGAGTCTATGTTATCATGTTTAATTTTCATTGGTGATCACCTTTAGTTTATTGATGATTCTAAAATAAATATTTCTATTTTTTCAATTATGGTTGCGCATATATAGTTTGATTAAGTAGAATAATGCGATTCGATTTTGAATCATAAGGTAGGATCAGTTGAAGATTAACATGATCAGGGATCACATTACATGTCATTTTCATGTTATATGTCCATATTTTGATCTATGTCGTTGATTATATTGGTATTTGTGACCATGGATAGTCCAACCATGATAAATGTGGTGAAGGCCGTTATAATCTTAGATTGATATTTTCAATGGACCGGATTTTTTTGAGAAGACATTAACAATTCTTGACAGACAAGTTTTTGGCTAATAAAAGTTTAACAATGTATAATCTATGGATGATCTATGTAGTCCAAGCGGGAAATTGTTAGAAAATTCCATTAAGGTGAATCTACATTGTTCATATTATTATACATTGTAAACTGTAGAACTATAGGTGAGTGGTGTCTGATTAGACCCGATTTGTTGTGATCATTAAGAAACAATACTAGGGTCATAAACATATTTCTAATTACATTTTTCGATCAAATTGCGCTAAGCTTCTAAGCTCTTATGTTCCCACAACAACCTGAATCTTGAGAAGTAGAGAAAAGTGATGTGCTTAGCCCGGGAGGATGTGATGATGTTGTTAGTTTGTGTCTTATACATTTAGGAAATCATTTCAAATGAATATTCTTCAGTGTGGACCTGAATTCTTATGATACCAGCACATTTTCAATCCCCACTAAGACTAGTTTGTCTGATATTTGATTTGAGTTGAAAACCCCACACCTCTATCAAATTTGTTAAGTGGGGACAATATGTAAAGGACATAAACCATGGGTTTGACATAAAAAATTTACGGGAATTATGGGATTTTAAAGAATTGTGGATTTTGTTGGAACAAAACCTCCCACTCATGGTTTTCAAACTGTTGTTTATCATTTGTATCTAAAAGTCCTTTAGGGAATGTTTGGTTACTCAATGGAATGGGTTTATCCATTGTAATGGTCATTACCATTACAATGGCTTAAGCCATTTCTTATTTGGTTGCGTATAAAAGTCGCATAATGGAAATAACCATTACCAATTTCATTGTAATGGGCATTCTTTCTCAAAACCCTATTGATGATAAACTAAACTGTCTTATAATCTGTGTCGTACGCATGTCATGATAATCTCGTCAGCAGATAAAAATGGGCCTGATTGCATACCCAATCTGGCAAGGCCCAAACAACACTAAGCCCATATTTGCACAATCCAGAATGTTGGTTCCAAATTGCACCGCCCTATTAAGCACACACGTCGCATGGCAAAGCCCAATACTCGTAAGGCCTAATCAAGCAAGTATCTTGGGGATCACCTAAGACGGGCAGACCAGGAATACATTGGATCCGACTAAGAAACATATACCAGAGTATAAGTCGTGCATGGACAACACTCCAAAAAAGAAACCTCTCCCGCAGATCTAGGAGCAATAGTCGTGTTTGGAAACTTTCCTACATGGACGGCTCCCAACTAGGAAATGATATTCAGCAAGATCCCGTTCCCTAAACTACGCTACCAAAAGCCTAGCCGAACGAAGACTCTCGCATTATAAATAAAACATAGAGTTGATGAAGAAAGGTACGCTACAAAACCCATTAAGCATTTCTCAAGCCTTGTCTGACTTTAGCATCGGAGTGTCATTGGCCACTACAACGGTAGTCCTTAGCTCACGTGCATTCCCTGTGCAAGTCCAGATCAAGGTCAGTGAGAGCATGATTCGACTACATCAGTTTGGCGCCGTCTGTGGGAAACGACGAAGTTCCTTGAAAAACAGTGATATCACCCCTTCCTCACAATCCAGAAAGATGGTGACCATGAGATCTCGCAACAATGGAGACATCCCCGAGCCCTCGAACGCTTGTATTGGAAGGCGCCGCCAGTTTAGGCGGATCCAACACCGCGAGGGGAACAAAACCAGACCCCCGCGCCGGTAGCAGCCGCGGCGAACCTCAGAGTGGATCTATTGTCAACCCAAATGCAAAAAATTGCATGAGCGGTGGAGATTCTCACTCAGTTGAACCCTTCACCCACAGAAGGAGAGCGAGAACAAGAAAGAGCCCCGTCCTCAGAAAACATTAGAGAACACGTTCAGGGGAGCCGCGCTACCCCTGCGGGCTCTCACTAGACCAGAGGCAAAAAAGCAGCCAACGGAGACCCAGCGTCTAGGGCAGACAGACGGGTCTCATAGAACCCCCTCCGACTAGGGGCCACCAATCTCAACGTGTTGTTCAACCTCATTGTCTCTCCGTTCGTGATCATATTATGAACGAGCCTCTGTCGAAAACATTCAATTCGTCGAAGCTAGAGTCCTAGACGGGGCGACAGAAAAGTCAGACCACTTGCGCCACTTCCAGCATGTAATGGCGCTCAAAGAAGGATCTGAAACAATAATGTGTCGGTCATTCCCTACCAGCCTGAAGAAGTCAACGCTGACCTAGTTCCATAGCCTCCCTCCGAGGTCTATTGAGTCATTCTGGACACTGGCGACATCGTTCCTCACACGCTTCATCGGCAGCCAACGAATCAGGAAGGTCTCGCATTATCTACTCACCCTCAAACAAAAGTTGAGCGAGTCGTTAAGGAAATACGTGACATGCTTTAACAATGAGTTGACTCTCATCGACGGCTGCAATAGTGACATTGTAGTCATGGCCTCCTTGGGACTGAGGAGGGGCAAGTTCTATGATTTCCTTACTCTGGAGTCACCAACCGATATGACGGACTTACTGAAGAGTGCCCAGAAATACATCACTCTTAATTAGATGCTAACCGTCAAGAAGGAGGCAAAGTCTGAAATGAAACCCTCTAGATCCAAAGACAAGAAGGAGGGGAAAAACAGGACGACGATGACAGAAAGAGGAAGCGCATTGACAGCAAGCCCGACTTTGGTCGTGCAAGGCAAGATAAGGCCTCCAACATCATTGGCATCATATATGTGCTTAATGGAGTCATCTCTGAAGGCGAGCAATCCAACAGGTCCCGCAAGAGGACGCTTCTCAAAATGCAAACACAACCCACCTGCAAAGACAGACAAGTGAAATATGCACGAAGTCAAAGCCCGATCCCACCACTGACGTTCACAGACAAGGACTTCCAAGATGTTCATTATCTTCGCAATGATGCCCTGGTCATCTCGATCCTCGTTTCCAAGTGGGAAGTAAAAAGGGCTTTGGTGGACACAAGAGGCTCTTTAAATGTCATGTTTCTCAACGCTTTCCGCAATATGCAACTCAATGAGGAGGACTTAACGCCTGCCAACCATCCGATGGTCAGGTTCAGCGGAGATAAATGCTTCCCCATTGGGAATTAACCTAATGGTAGTGGCGAGAGAGCCACAATTTTGGAGATACCTTGTCCAGAAGTTCATGGTGGTCGATGCTTTGGCTGCCTACAACATCATTCTCGAGAGGCCTTGGCTCCATCATATTGAGGCAGTAGTATCTATTCTGCACCAATGCATCAAGTATACAACCAACCAGCCCAAGGAACTATTCGTGGAGATCAACCTTCACCGAGAGACTGCCACTACGTGGCGCTGAAGCAGCTAGATTGCTAGCAATTATAGGTCGGGCCCGAAAAATAGACGTATCAGACTCCAGACCCAAATAAGAAGAAAAAATCACCCCGCACGGACAAACACAAAGCTCCGACAACCAAGGCCAAGCTATTCGAAGAGCCAAGACTCAACACTGGAGACACTATCCAGTACAATACAAAGTTAAGTTATAACACTTCAGCAAACATGGGCCTACTTCAAATGTTGACAACCAGCTAGGAACGGCCCGCTCGCACGAAGTTCACTTTTCAGTAGCTTCGCTAGCATAGGCGAAGCGTGACACTTCGCCAAGGGAGCTACACAGTCCAAGTCAGGACCATGCGCGTCTCTTTCATGGCCAGATTAGCTTAGTCCCCACTTAGAGTCAAACTATCTTATAGCTTTGATTTCTTTTGTTTATTTGTTTTTTTTTTCAGTTAAGAAGTATTGTTCGCACAAGCCTATATTCAAGGAATAAAACAAACTGTATTGATTACAAAGATTGCTTGACTGACTAGTACAACAGTTTATACACTACGAGTATCTAAGTCCGACGTAAGTATCGATCCGGTGACTTCACCCTGGCAATATGTCTTCCGAAAATTATTCAAAGGTGAAAGTAATACTTGAAGAAGGCTGAAAGAACATGCTTAATTTTTTGTTACGTCGATCTGCCTCGCAAGGATGATTTAAAAGTGGCAGCAGAGGCCCTCGAAATTGACTGCAGACATCTTTGCTCCACCAATATGTCTTACGAAAAGGAACAAAAGGAAGAAGAAGAAGCTAGATTAGGATGTCTCTCAAACGTGTAATCTGCCTTGCTCCACCAATCTGCCTTCTTGCCACGACATCACGAGTGAAGCTCAGTAAATACAGTAGGAAAAAGCCACCCAATGTTGGCCGCAGGTGTTATCTCTGAGATTGAATGGCGCGAGACGCCATCGGAGCACCAGAAAATGGATGACAAACTAGAACCATGGGGAGGAGTCTATACTTCTTCTTCGTAATACAAGAAGAAATTACAAGGTCCATGGAACCAATTGGATGCTCACCCAAACCAGATGGCACCACATAATAGCAGGTCTTGTCAAGACTCATCGCTGCAATTGTCAGAACATTCGAAGACTCCAACAACAAAAATCTTCCTTTAGTATTTAGAATACCCAAAGCATATTTTCTAAAGATATGCATTTCAAGAACATTCTCTACAAAATTCATGGCAATGCTTGAAATGGCGAACACTAGCCTATATGTAGGCACGACTGTTCACAAAATGAAATCAATCAATAGTTATGTCAGCATTGAATACCATATGGGAAATAGGGAGGCTACGGTTCCAATTGCAACTGCACTAGTCCACATTCATTGAATAAATGACATTGCACGCAACCCCATTAACTGGAGGGAGGAATCAGCACTGAACTGTCTCGCAATCTACGTCGTACACCTAGCATATTAATCTTTACAACACGACCCACCAACTAATAAGCCCAAGCAAGTACCCCGCCAGATCCGACCCAGTACATGTAAAGGCACAAACGTTGAAGGCCTTAAGCGCCCATGGAATGCAAAACACGCCTACGGTGATAATATAAAAAATCCAAGGTATCAGCTCTATTAAGGTTCCGCTGTTGTTCATTAAACTCGGATAAACTCAGTCCGATCAGTTTATGACGATCCAACTTCTGAATCAAATTTATTGGTCCGACCTCTATGTCAGACTACTAGGCAAATTAAGTAAGTCAGGGCACCCAAATCAGACTTACACGCCCAAGGCCTATTGGAAGCCTAACCTGACCAAAGCTTAGTTAGTTCCGACTGATGGCGATAGCTTCTGGTCCACCTAACGCCTAGTCTGTCAAGCGCGGATGACGATGGATTTGAAAGTGGGAGTCAGTTAATGCTCATGCGGTCTGATGATGATAGCTTGCCAGGGATCATCGTCCAACTGTAGACAATGATCGTCGAACCCGACTAAAGCTTAGTCAATTCCTACTGATGGCGATAGCTTCTGGTCTGCCTAATGCCTAGTTTGTCAAGCGCGGATGACGATGGGTTTGAAAGTGGGAGTCTAGTTAGTGCTCATGCAGTCTGATGATGATGGCTTGTCAGTGATCATCGTCGAGCTGCAAACAATGATCATTGAACCCGATTAAAGCTTAGTCAGTTCTCACTGATGACGATGGCTTCCGATCCCTTATAAGACCGTAGTTCGCTACACGTGAATAAAGATGGCTTAGAAAGTGGGAGCCTAGTTAGCGCTCCAATGCCTGATCAAGATGGCTTGCCAGAGATCATTGTCCAACTACAGATAATGATCACCGAACCCGACCAAAGCTTAGTCAGTGACGATTGATGATGATAGCTTCTGGTCCCCTCTAATGCCAAGTTCACTGCGCGCGGATGTCGATGGCTTAGAAAATGGGAGTCTAGTTGACGATCTCAATGCCCGACCATGATGGCTTGTCAGGGATCTGTGCCCTACTACGGGTAATGATCGCTGAACCCTACCGCTCTAAGACCATAGCTCGCCAAAGTGGGTGAAGATGGCTTTGAAAGTCGGAGTCTAGTAAGTGTTCTCAATGCCTGATCATGATGACTTTCCAGGGATCATTGTTTTTCCGCAGACATGATCGCCGAACCCTACCGCTCTAAGACCGTAGCCCGCCAAGCGTGGGTAAAGTTGGCTTAGAAAGTGGGAGTCTGGTCAACATTCTCAACACCTGATCACGATGACTCTCCATGGATCATTGTCCTTCCGCAGACATGATCGCCGAACCCTACCAAAGCTTAGTCAATTTCGATTGACGATGACATCTTCTAGTTCTCTATAAGACCGTAGCCCGCCAAGTGCGGATAAAGATGGCTTAGAAAGTGGGAGTCTAGTCAGCGTTCTCAACACTTGATCACGATAACTTGCTAGGGATCATCGTCCAACTACAAACAACGATCGCCGAACCCTCCCAAAGTTTAGTCAGCCCCGACTGATGATGATAACTTCTGGTCCTCCTTACAGCCTAGTTCGCTAGAAGCGGATAGAGGAGATTTGAAAGCCCAGTCAGAGCTCATGAAACTTAACTCGAACAAATCAAAAGGACCATCGTCTGATTATTTATAGCGATGTACACGCTCGACCACAGTCTGACCAGTTCGCTTATAGTAGCCCCGACAACTGATGATCCAAACTATAGCCTGGTCCGCATATGACGAATTGTAACGGTGGATCTCGAATACGGGTGACAACCTGGTTCAAATTATCTCTCACGACCCGGGCACATCTACTCGCATGAAGTTTTGCCAACTTACAAGACTTGGCCGACACAACTCCCCGGTCTTTAAAGAGTACTGACCAAAGTTGCCTGAATTATCGCAACATAAACGGTCAAAACTCCCATCAACAGATAAATGATACGACTTCCCGACTCAGCCCAACCTCTTGTCTAAAAGCTAGTAGCGCGATAAAACAAAACAGAAAAAAGCTAGCAGGAAAAGTCAAAGAATACATAAGTACAAAATGTTATTCAATTTATTATTTCTTATTGATAAGTAAAGAATTCTAAGTTCACTCCTCGTCAGGAGGAGGTTCAAATACAATGGAGCTTGATTGGTCAGGAGAAGAAAGAGGGGATGCATCCGCATGCGCTGCCGCTCGAAAGCCCTAGTCTTGATCACCTTCTTCTTTTGATTGATCACCCTCTTCTTCTGATCGATTGGAGGCTTCCCCAAACTTCGTGAAAGACATATTTATAACGAGAGAGGTCCCATTTGAGATGCTCCTCTTTCATCAGTTGCTATAGCTCCAGTTGTCCATGCACAACTCTGTTGAACTCGAGCTTGCCCTGGGCCTTCATAAGATTTTCCTCACACACCCTTGACTCGGCAAGCTCTCGTTCCAGCAGCTCCAACTTGCCAGACAGCATATCAGTTCTGGACTGTTCGACACTCAAGTTGTCCTTCACAATACTTAGTTCATTCTGCGCTAGAAAGAGATGTTCTTTTGTCGTCCTCACAGCCCTGGCGTTGGAGTCAACGTCAGCCTCTAGTTGTTGACATCGAGCAGTCCACTCGGATTTCTTTTTGGCCTTCTTAGAGTCAAAGCTTGCACCTTGACTGCAGCCTCCTGAGCAAATTGTAAGTCACGACGGACAAGGTTCAGCTCCTCCTCGATCCTGTTCCTCATAAACATTGCCTCTACTAACTTGGACTCGAGTGTTTCTAAGCAAATCTTCTGAGCCTCCGATCTTGTCTTCTAGATCTTCTAGTCAACAACCGATTGGGCAAGCCTCCCTTCCTTAAGCTGCTTCTTTAGTGATTCAATTTCACGGAGAGCATCAGAGTATGACTTCTGCAAGTTCACAAATACTCGCTCCATGGTATATGATGTAGTTGATTTTTGCTCTCCTTCCTCGCTACTTACCTAGACCTGCACAGTTAGCAAACGTGAGCCAAGGACCACCATGTGGTGGTGGATGGCATTTCGATGCTTAAGTTAGATAAGGCTTAGTAGAGGCTTACAATTATAAGCTGGGTTATATTGCATACCTCCAGTTCATCGACCTTATATCCTCTTCATAGTGAAAGAGTCCTCATTCAGCTAGGCCTTTGGTGGCATAGTTTAGGGAAAGTGATCTTGCTATGGAGATCCTTTCTTGATTGGGAGCTGTCCATGTGGAATAGTTTCCCCACACGACTCGTGCTCCTAGATCTGTGGGAGAGATTTCCCTTTCTGAGAGTTGTCCATGCAAGGAAGTTTTTTTGCCCGACTTATACTCTAATATATGTTTTCTAGTTGGATCCAATGTGTTGCTAACATGTTTGTCTTGGGTAGATCTCTCAAATATTTTCCTTAGAGGTCTTAGGAGTATTGGGCCTAACCGCGTGACGTGTGGGCTTACTGGCTCATTGCAACTCGAACTCAACTGTCTAGATTTTGCCAATGATGGGCTTACTATTGTTTGGGCTTCACTGGATAGAGCGTGCAATCAGGCCTGCTTCGTTATGATATCTAAGATTATCATGAAACGTGTACTGTGCTGATCCGATGACGGCTTGATGTATCATTAGCTACTCCCCCAGAGTTAGGGGGTCGTCTTATTGGTCCACTAGGTCATTCCATGAAGCAACTGTGTGGTCATGATGATTGAGTCTGAGTGATTCCTCAAGCGACGAATTGCATTAATGGGGCGTGCGCCAACTTGAAAGCGGAAAAGGCGGGAGTTCATCTTACTATATAGAACTCCTATTTGTGGAGTATAACTCCTTTACTCTTTCGATCTCAGAGATTCTGTTTTGATGTATTGTCTGTTGTGTTTTTGACTTTGCTCAACCTTTGTATTTAAAAACTTGTACTTACTCTCATGGCAGGCTGGGACCAGCTTTCTTATGAACTGTTCACAAAGGGCCATAAGTTTTTTTAGGATAGGTTGCTCTCTAAATCTGATCTGGAAGTCCTTCATAAAACATACGGGATTCATGAAGTTCTGGTGCTCTACACTTTGGGCGTTGATCTGACACCATTACACCCTCCTGAAGGGTTTATCTGTCTTCACCATGGAATGCTTCAATCGGGTGTCCGCTTTCCTGTCATCAAGGAGATCCGGGAGTTAATGGCATACCTTGGTAATGCACCCGCTCAGCTTGTGCCAAACATGTATAGGAATTTAATTTCCATTCTAATTAGGGCTAAGGATGCTGGTGTCCGAGTGTCTTCGAAGGCGATGCAATTGCTCACTTCTCCTTCGATAAATGAGCTCATTGTGTATGCGCTGACGTCGTCGGATTGCTTTGGCAAACCGTGTGATGATTTTAAATCATGACAAAGGTTTTGTTTCATGGCTCCGGTAGTCTTGACGTATTTTGAGCTCGTTGGTTGTCCCTTCGAGCGTGAATTTAGACCACTAAGTAAGTTGATTCCTTCTCCGGTATTGTTTGTGTTAACTGCATGTTAGATTGACATGTGATTTACTTCGCCACTTTCTACTGAAGATAAAGCAACTTTGGATGCGTTCCGTGACATGCCTTATATGGAGGTAAAAGATGTTAAGCCTTCTATTGTTGAATGCAGCGGTCTGTGGTCTCATTGGCATGTTACTCCCACTGTGTATTGGGTGAAGAAGCCAAAACCTGAAGTGCGTCTGTTTTGCGGAAGAGGAATTTTCCCAAGCTCAAGGTTCCTAGTCCTTCGAGGAGGGCAGAAATAGATGAGATGCTTCCTTTTCATGTGCATCCGAAGAGATCTCGTGCTTTGTCTAGGTGTGTCTGCAGGCATCTGGCCTCGTCCAAAGGATGTGTTGTTGTCGGGCTAGAGCCTGATGAAATTATTGTTTCTGAGGGGCGTGACCCTCAAGTCGTGGCCACTGTCTCTCTTCCTGACTTGAAGAGAGAATATCTGCAAATGGTGGGTGTGGAGGATGTTACCAAACTGAGCACCAAGCAGGCAGAGTTTATGAGTAAGATGCTGATGCAGGCGAGTATGGAAGCTTCGCACGATCGTCCTTTTTCAATAAAAACTTCAAGCTCACCTCTCTCTGGATCATGAACCTGTTGAAGAGTCATCTGATCGTTGACATCATGGTGAAGGTTCTCCTTCTTGTTGCCTATACTGTACTCCATCTCGTTCCCGTCCTTATGTTCAACTAACGACGGGTCCAAGGAATAACTTGCTTCCCACTTCTCCGACAACTGAAGCTAGACTGGCACGTGAAAGAGAATCGGCTGCTGCTGGGAAAGGGAAAGTTGTGGATGAGGGCCCTGATGTAATGAAGACTGCTAAGGGGGGTGCTGGAGTGATTCCAGTTTTGAATGATCTTCATCCGGATGCTTGGATCAATTTGTTTATTCCGTATGTAATAAGAATGAGCAACCAAGCTTAGCTTCAGGAGGTTGACATCTATTATGCTGCGAAGAAGCATATCAGCAGGTGATATGACTGGCTGGCGAACTGCACCCCAGAGCCTGTGGGAGAGACGTTAGGAGAGCGTTTAGATAAATGGCATAAACACCTTGTGCTGGGGATCTTATATCTGAACCAAGTGGCTGCATCTGGAATCGAAGTCAAGGCTGCTCGTGAGAGGGTGTATACCATGGAGCGAGTCTTTGTAAACTTGTAGAAGTCATACTCTGACGCTCTTCACAGGATTGAGTCGTTGAGGAAGCAACTTGAAGCTTTTTCAGATACTGGAACGGAATTCAGGTCGATTGTGTTGGAGGCTTAGAGGTCTCACTTTGAAGCGCTTGAGTTCGACTTGGATGGGGCAGTGTCAGCGAGGAATTGGTTCGAGGAAAAAGTAACCTTGTTCGTCATGACTTGCAGTTTGCCCGTGATTCTTTGGATGGAGTGCAGGCTAAACTACAGGCTTTGCATGCTGAGAGGATTAAGAAGGAGTCTGAATGGACTGTCCGATGTCAGTAGTTGGAGGCTAATGTTGAGTATCATGGCAAGAGTGTGCGGACCGCTGAAGAGCAGTTCCAACTAGCGCAGAGTAAACTGAATATCGCCAATGATAAGCTGGATGCTGAGCAGTCCAAGACTGAAATCCTGTCGAGCAAGTTGGAGCAATTGAAACATGAGCTTGCTGAGTCAAGAAATTATGAAGAGAAGCTTCTTGAGGCGTAGGGCACATTTGAATTCAGCAGAGTCGTGCATGGAAGGCTGGAGTTGTTGCATCTAATGAAGGAAGTGCACCCCAACTGAGATCTCTCCTATTATAAAGATATTGCTTATGCAGAGTTTGGAGTGACCTCCGATTCATCTAATGAAGAAGGCGGCCCTGATGAGGAGGGTCAAGAAGCAACACCTACAGATGTGTCTCCTGCTTATTTCCATTTGCAAATGAATAGTATTTCACACTTTTTTCTTCTTCCTTTGCTTTTTCTGTTAGCTTTTGCCTGCTTTGTCTTATTAATTATCAGAAGAGAAGCTTTGTTAGGCTAGGAAGCTTTATGATTGACCCACTGTTGAGAGCTCTAACTTCTTGTGTTGCAATAGTTTGTGCACTTCTGGTCGGGCTCTTTTTTAAGAGATCAGGGAGTATAGTACACCCTTTGTCTGGAGGCTTGGTTGTCTGTTGGACCAGCAGTTGTTGTTGTAAGTGCATTAATCAGGTTGTGGTCCCAGCGCTTGCACCCTTGTAGATGATTGGACAATAGTCCTTGCGAGTCGTCTGGGTCAAGCTTTTAGAACTCTGTCCGGGCTTTTGACTCGTTTTTGTTTGTTATTCGTAGAATAGGCTTAATTGGACCAGGGGTTGTTATCGCCAGTTATGATTGACTAAACCGAGGTTGGATTTCAGCGACCATGGTGGTCCCTATCAAGCCATCTTCACCAGGCTACATGAGCACGACTAAGCTCCCACTTTCCAACCCATCTTGATCCGTTCGTGGCGGACTAGGAATTGGAGCGAGTTAGAAGTTATCATCGTCAGTCGTTCTAACTAAACTTTTGGCAGGGGTTCGGAAATCATTTTTGTAGTTGGCTAATGATCCCTGGAAATTCGTCTTCACCAGGCTACATGAGCACGGACTAAGCTCCCACTTTCTAGGCCGTCAAAATCCATGCAGATATAACTAGGCTTCGAGCATACCAAAACCATCGTCATCAGCGGCCACTGAGTAAGCTTTGGCTGAGGTTCGGCGATCACTGTCTGCGTATGAGTAGTGACCCCAAGCAAGCCATCTTGATCAGGTGTCGAGAGTGCTGACTAGACTCCCAATTTCTAGGCCGTCAGAATCCGTTATTTGCGGACTAGGCTTTGAGCAGATCAGAAGCCGTCGTCACCGGCTAAGCTTCGGTCGGGTTTGGTCTCTAATGCCCATGTTTGGAAAATGATTCTTGGCGAGTCGTCTTGATTAGGCATTAGAGCTCTGACTAAGCTGCCACTATCTAAACCGTTGACACCCATTTAATTTAACAGACTAGGCGTTAGAGCGTACCAGAAGCTATTGTCATAGGTTGAAACCGACTAAGTTTTGGTTAGAATAAGATTTTGGGCGTGTAACTCTGACTTGGGTGTCCTGACTTACTTGGTTCGCATATAAAATCTAGGGCGAGTAAGTCTTACTTGGGTGTCCTGACTTACTTAGCTTGCATACAAAATCATGGGCGTGTAAGTCTGACTTGGGGGTCCTGACTTACTTAACTCATCTGTAAGGTTCGGAACATGTAAGTCTTACTTGGGGGTCATGACTTACTTAACTCACCTGTAAGATTTTGGGTGTGTAAGTCTGACTTGGGGGTCCTAACTTACTTAACTCGCCAGTAAGATTCTGGGCGTATAAATATGATTTGAAGGTCTTGAGTTACTTAACTCGCCTGGCGGTCTGATTTCAATGTCGGACTGATTGATCAGACCAATAATAAATTTACCGACTTTAATGAACAACAATGGAATAATAGTGGAGTTGATGCCTCGGGTTTAATGACAATACTCTGTAGGCGCGCTCCTTATTCTGTAGGCACTCAAGGCCTTTGCTGTTTGTTCCGTTGCATGTGCTGGGTCGGATCTGGCAGGGCATAAGCTTGGGCCCATTGGTTGAGGGGGCCAATTAGAGAAAATCTTAATGGATCGACGTGCCAGGGATACGACGCATTCTGCGATATGGTTTAGTATTGATTAACTCCCCATTTAATGGGGTTGCTTGCAGGGTCATTAATTCAAAAGATGTGGACTTGTGCAGTTGCTATTGGAACTGCCATTTTTTTTATTTCCTTAATGCTAAAGTAATTGCTAGTTGGCACCTCTTCATAAACCATTTTGCCTATATATGGGCTGGCTAGTCTGCGTTCAAGCACTACAATGAAAATAGTATAGCGTGTTAATCAATGCATCTTACCAACGAGTTTGCTTTGGGTTTTTCAAAGGCTGAATGAAGATTTCCCTCACTGGAGTCTTCTAATGTTAAGACATTTGTGCCAATGAGTCTTGATAAGACTTGCTATTATGCGGTGCCGCCTTATCTGGGTGGGCATCTGATTGATCTCATTAGATCTTGTAATGTCTTCTTACATTGCGAATAATAATTACAGACTTCCTCTCGGGGGTCAGGTCTGTCTTCCATCTCCGGTGCTCGAGCATTCTCCCATCTGTGTACTGTTGTCAAGGGTTGGTCCTCGCAGCTAGTTTATGGTTGATGGGAGCGTTGGAGGTCGTGACTCTCATTCCTGGGGTGGCACCTCTACCTCACCTCAGGCATTACGCGTTTCAAAAGTGCCCTTGCTTGGCAACACTGAAACCTCAATCGTCCTCTTGTCTGGGGACGTTTTCGCCAGCTTTTTGTTGCTTCCTTCTGTTCCTCTTCATGAGGCAGATTGAATCAAGGTTCCACTTTCAAATTGTCTTTGTGGGATAATTCGACGGAGCAATGAATTGAGTGCGTTCCTTCGCCTTCTGCTCCGAATGCTTTACTTTAACCACCTTCTCTTCTGGAAGCGAATTAGTAGATCAGAGTCTCTAACCTTTTTCAGCGGATAAATGCTTGCATCGGACTTAGGAACTTGTTGTGTATAAACTTATGTACTAGTTGGTCGGCAAGTTTTGTAATAACTCTCATTACAATCAATAAAATCTGTTTTATTTTTGGAATGTGTCTTGTATAAGCAACTATTCTACACCGAAATGAAAAACAAAAAACAAGAAACGAAATCAAAGCAACAAATAATTTAACTCCGAACGGAGATTGAGCTAATTTGGCTCTGAAGGAGGCATAAATGGTCCTGGCTCGGATTACGTAGTCCCTCTAGCAAAGTTTTTTTTAAAGCTAACAAAGTTACTGAATAGTAGACTTCATGCTGGCAGGCAGGTCCTTGCTAATTAATAGCTCTTGGAGTTGGTGCTTGTTTGCTGAAGTATTGTTATTTAGCTCTTTGTTAGTCTAGATTGTCTCGCTAGCTTTGACTTTTGGATCTCCGCATAGTTGCTCCTTGGTTATTTGGGCTCCTCCGCCCTCATAAAGTTATCCACCTCTTTTGTCTAGACCTGATGCCTGACATGTTGGTTATGTGGGTCCGAGCTGTAACTGGCAACAGTTCAGGTGCTTTAGGGCTGCATAGTGGCAATCTTTTACTGCTGGCTGATTTCCTCGGCCTTCCCAGAATGATGTTGTAGGCGGACGGGGCGTCAACTACCATGAACTCTTGGACAAGGTATTTTCTTAGTTGTGGCTCTGCCACCACCATTAGATTGATCTTCCTGATGGGAAAACATTTATCATTGATGAATCCTACCATAGGGTGGTTGGCAGATGTTATGTCTTTCTCCTGTAGCTGCATTTTGTAAAATGCACAGAGGAACAAGAAATTTAGTGAGATTTCAGTGTCCACCAAAGCTTTCTTTACCTCCCACTTAGCGATAAGGACGGAGATGACCAGGGCGTCATTGTGAGGAAAATGTTCTCCGTAAATTTCAGTAATGGGATCGGATTGTGAACTCGTGCGTGTTGCACTCGTCGATCTTCAAACTAAGATGGTGTCTGCATCTCAGATAGTGTCCTCTTACGGAACCTGTTTGATTGCTCTTCCTCAAAACCATCCCGGTGGAGGACGTAAATGATTCCAGAAGCTTCATTTTCTATCTCCTTGACAACGTTCACTCTTTCCTTTTCTCGACCCTGCCTCTTCTCCAAGCCTAGGAACTCCTTGAGTTTGCCTTTCCTTATCCAGTACTCGACGTCTCCTCTGAGGTTTCTGCAATCCTTAGTATCATGTTTTCCTTCCTTGTAGTAGGTGCAATATTTGTTGTTGTCGTGCCTAGCGGGGTCTCCTTGCTGCTTAGGCGGCCACTTCAGCTATTCCCAATCCTTGATGGAAGCTAGGATGTCGGATAAACTGGTATTGAGAGGGGTGAGGGCTCATTACTTTATGCCATTCATTTACTTTATTTACTTGTCGACCGAGCACACTTATAGGATGCTTTTGATTACGAATATGATTAATTGAGAATTCAATAACAATACGGATTGATTTTTCACAAATCTATTCTAAGGCCAATATTTGGGCATAGAAACTGCCGTTAGACCCACCTCACTACCAATCCCCATAAATTGGGTCCAAAAAGGATGTTTTTCTGAAGCCTTTCTTCTTGGCCTTAGGGGAAAGAAAGAAGGACCGCCCATTGTCTAGCTCATCAGTAGCGTTACGGGTTTACGACCATTGCTGACAACGAGCTAAGAATGGCGTACCTTAGCTGCAACCGGCCGGCTGAAAGAGCTACTCTCTTTATTTAAATGCCCGAAACTTGTCTTAGCCCGAAGTAATTCGAGGCCTTGTCCTGCCTGGGGCAGTCTGAGTCGGTCTTGCTGTTTGTGCGTTTCCTATTGTTATTGTCATCATCCTCTTTCTTCTTCCCATCTTTCTTGTTTTTTGGAACTGAGGGTTTCTTATCTGGTTCTGCCCCTCTCTTGGCGACCATCATTTCATCCAGAGTGATGTATCTCTAGGAATCTCTTAGTAAGTCTGTCATATTGGTTGGGGGTCCAGGGAGAGGAAGTCATGGAGCTTGCCTCTTCTCAAACCCGAAGTGAAAGTTGTAACAGCGGTGTCATCAATACAACCATCGATGAAGGTCAACTCATCATTAAAATGAGTGACGTATTCTCTCAACGCCTCGTTCTGTTATTTTAGGTCAGCAAATAATGCAGACCCTTAGCTGCTGGCTGACCACGAAGTGTGTGAGGAATGCCAATGCCAATGTCCGGAATGAATCGATGTATTTTGTAAGAAGCCTGTGGAACCACGTCAGTGCTAATGTCTTCAGGCTTGCATGGAATGATTGGCACATTATTGCATCAGACCCTTCCTTGAGCTCCATAATGTGTTGGAAGTAGCGTAGGTTATCGGTCGGGTCTCATGCCCCGTCATAAACCTCCAACTTCGGTAGAGTGTATTTCTTGGGCAACGGTTCGTCCATGATACGGTCCATGAATGGTGGGACCGTGAGACTGAACATCACATCTGGGTTTGTGGCCCCGTTGCAGAGGGGTTCGTATGAGAGGTGTCTGTCGGCTCTGGGGGCTAGGTCTCTATTGGTCGTGCATCCGCCTCTTGTCCATTGAGAGTCTAATGGGGTCGCGAGGCTCTCTTGAACATGCTTTCTCGAACTTTCTGGGAAATGAGCCATTCGCTGCTCACGGTCTCCCCTTGCCGGTGGAGGATTTCATAGTTTGAGAGCCTCTAGTGTCTCTATGATTTGTTGCATCTGTGTTGAAAACAAGTCCACCCTTGGGTCTTCTGCGATCGCCACCTGCGCGGGGGCCTGAAGAGGTTCTTCCTGTGGCGGTGGTGGAACTGATGACACTCTGCTAGTTTGAGTGTTTGAAGGATCGACAATATCTCCATTACTACGAGACCTCGTTGTCACCATCTCGCTGATTTTCTGGAAAAGGGTGGAACTATAGTACTTTCTGAGGAACTTTATCGTTCCCCATGGACAGCGCCAAACTGATGTAGTCGATTTCTGCTCTCCTTCCTCGCTGCTTACCTAGACCTATACAGGTAGCAAACATGAGCCAAGGACCACCATGTGGTGGCTGATGGCACTCGATGCCTAAGCTAAGGCTTAAAACTGGGTTATAGTGTCCTCGTTCGGCTAGCCCTTTGGTGGCGTAGTTTAGTGAAAGTGATCTTGTTGTGGAGATCATTTCCTGATTGGGATCTGTCCATGTGGGATAGTTTCTTTACACTAATCATGCTCCTAAATCTGTGGGAGAGGTTTCCCTTTCGAAGTGTTGTCCAAGCAAGGAAGTTTCCTTGCCCAACTTATACTCTAATATATGTTTCCTAGTCGGATCCAATGTGTTGTTGGCTTGTCTGTCTTGGGTAGATCTCTCAGATACTTGCCTAAGAGGTCTTACGAGTATTGGGCCTGACCGCGTGATGTGTGGGCTTACTGGCTCATTGCAATTCGGACCCGACTGTCTAGATTCTTCCAATGATGGGCTTACTACTGGATTGAGCGTGCAATCAGGCATGCTTCATTTTGTAGATGAGATTATCATGACACGTGTATGGTGCTGATTTGAGGACGATTTGATGTATCATCGGTATACACTCTCTCACGGACAGCCTCAACCTTCGTCCCAGCGACGACGACTTGGTTCAGGTATGACATCCCCAGACCAAGATATTTCTACCCCTTCCCCATACGTTCTCCCAGCGTATCACCTACTGGCATCAGAGCACAATTTTCCAGCCAATCATTCCATTTATAAATATGCTTCTTCAAGGCATAAGAAATATCAACCTTCAAAGAGAACAAACTGGTTCGCGCATCAGGATGGAAGTCTTCAAGGACCGAAATCACTCCAAGATTGCCCTTCACTGTATTCACCGCATCAAGGCCCTCATCCACCGCTTTCCTCTTGCTCACAACAACCGACTCTCTTTCACGAGTCGACTCAGAAGCAGTAGACGGGGAATAAGAAAGTGAGTTATCTCTCGGACCCATTGTCACCTTAATATGGGGACGAGATCGAGATGGAGAAAATACAAGCGACACGGAGGAGACTTTTCATCGTAGGGGCGACAGTCAAACGACTCTTCACCAAGCCGGGAAGACTCGCGATCCAAAGAGGGGTCGTAATTAAAATCCTTCCACGAGAAAGGACGAGTCAGACCCGAATCGGACAAAGTTGTTGCCACCTGTCTGCAGCAACAGGTTGTTCATAACCTTCGCCTGATTAGTGCTTAGCTTTATTCCATCTTCAACTTCGACTATCTGTAGGTATTCCTTCTCCAAGCCAAGAAGATAAATAGGGGCCCTTGGATGAGCATCTTTCTTCTCGGACACAACAACTTCCATTCCAGTGGATCAATCAGGAACCTGCCTCATAGCTTGGTGTCCCTCTAAAAGGGTCAAACGCTCACGAGCGGGCTTGGTGGCACCATTCAGATCCGCTTTCTTCGATGGGCTTGAAATCTTAACCTTCGGGAGCTTCCTCTTCTCGAAGAGAGCTCGCCTTCGAAATTCAGCTTCGGAACTCTAAAAGGAGTGGGAGCCTCATGCCAATGAGCCCACAGTCCACTGCGTTTGATACTAGAAGACTGAACGACATCTTCTACCCGCATCCGAGACATGTCACGAAATTTCTACAGGGTTGCTTCATTATAAGAAAAGGGGGTAGTTGGAAACCTCCCAACAAAAGAACAGATAACTATTTAGTATGCAATTAACACTGGCAGGATCAAGAACGTAATTAAACTTACTCAGCTCCATGAACTCTCGCTCGATCGGACGACCAACAAGCTCTAATTAAACTTATTCAGCTGCATGAAACAATATTTTTGCCAGAACTTGAAGTCATCAGGCAAATCCAAAACAGTCTGGCGATGTCAACACACACATGGCATGCTCGTTTATCCGAAGAGAAGTGAGCAGTTGGATCACCCTCAGAGACACTTGGACACCAGCGTCCTTCGCCTTAATCAGAATGACGATCACCGTTCTATACCCATTCGGCACCAGCTGAGCAGGGGCGATGCCGAGGTAAACCAGGAAGCTCCAAGTTTAAGGAAAATGGACGCGTGATTGGAGCATACTACGGTGCATATAGATAAATCTTTCTGGAAGAGACAATAGCTTCTGACCAGCGCCTAATGTGAAGAGCACCAGATCATTAGGAATCTCATATGTTTCACGAATGCCTTTCATTCAAAGATTGACCTCTCCTTGAAGAACTTACGGCCTTCAACAAACAGTTCATCAGAAAGTTGATTATGGCCTGCCATTGAAGAACGTACAAATTTTCGATCAACAAAGTTGAGCAAATTCAAAAGCACAGAAATCGAAACGACAAAACAGAGTCTCTAAGATCGAAGAGCAAAGAAAATAAACTCTGCAGAGAAGAAGATCTATATAGGAAACTTAATTCCCGCCTATTTCTTCGAGCAGACCCACGCCCATTTAATGAAGCCCGCCACTCAAGGAGACAATTCAGACTCAAACCAATCATGACCTCTTAGGTCATCCACGACATGATTTGATGAACCGACAAGGTGGCCCACCAACTTGAGGGGAGTAGCTGATGATACACCAAACCATCTTTTAATCTGCGCCGTACGCGTGTCATGATAATCTCGTCAGCAGATCAAAGCTGGTCTGATTGCTTACTCAATCTGGAAAGGCCCAAACAACACTAAGCTCATATTGGCAGAATCCATAAGGTTGGATCCAAATTGCAACGCCCTATTAAGCCCACACATCCAATGGCAAAGCCCAATACCGGTAAGGCCTAATCAGACAAGTATCTGGGGGATCACCTAAGACGGGCAAACCAGTAATACATTGGATTCGACTAAGAAACATATACCGAAGTATAAGTCATTCATGGAAACTCTCCTACGTAAACGACTCCCAAATAGGAAAGGATCTCCAACAAGATCTCTTTCCCTAAACTATGCCACCAAAAGCCTATCCGAACGAAGACTCTCACATTATAAATAGGACACGGAGTTGATGAAGAAAGGTACACTACAAAACCCATTTTACAGATTTAAGCCTTTTTCAAGTCTTGCCTGACTTTAGCATCAGAGTGACATCGGCCAACACACCGGTGGTCCTTGGCTCATGTGCTTTCCCAAACAGGATTCGACTACATCACCTATGAATGCCCATTGTAATGGCTAACACTCTGTTTGCCTTATTTGCCCCTCCTTACCTAACATAGATGCCTCCTTACCCACCATAGATCCAAAATCCATGGTTGATAAATGAGGGCATAATGGAAAAGACACAAATTATTCTCATTCCCATTCCCATTCCATCGAGTAACCAAACATAATAATATTCCTATTTCCATTCTCATTCCCATTCCCATTCTCATTCTCATTCCCATTCCATTGAGTAACCAAACATGGCCTTATTGTTGTGAATGAACTTATCTAATGGCTATCTTATTCCTCATCACTATTTCATTCTACAATATTCTAATCTCACTGGACTTTGTTATGCCTGCCACCGCCGTTAGTAAGAGTTTCTGCTATCATTAGGCCTTGGTTCACAATGGGTTTACTGATGGCGTTATTCGAATTCCGTTCCAATGTGATGCTTGACCTAACTCTGTTATTGCTCATTTATACTTGTTAACCAATTAACTCAATTTTGCCTTAGAGCATCTCCAAGGGAGACCCTTAATTAACCAAAAGGCCAATTTGGGGGTCTCATGTGGGAAAACTTGCTACAATGGAACACCCTATACATAACCCTATTTTATCTTGGTCTTTCCATTCCCCCTATATTTCGAGGGATCCATGTCATCCCCCAAATACTAAAAGTTATTAAAAAAAAAAAAAAAAGTCCATTTTCTTCCTTCTGTGTCCTCCAATCCTTCAAATTTAAATATGGGATAACTAAATTAGGGAAAGATATATTTAAATAATGATGAAAAATTTTAAGTGGGGAATGTGGTTGGAGTGATGAAGAAATAGGGGATCCCTCCTTAAAATTAGCTTTTGGTTAAAATGGAATATGGTTGATACCCGATTTAAATTTTACCCTTGGAGATGCTCTTACTACTTAGTCTCCTATTGCCCTTGGTCTTATTTCCTAATTTACATTTTACCGTGATGTGACCATACTATGTGCTAGGATAATTTTCCAAATCTTTATCAACTTGGTTTTGATAAGTGGGCATGGAATGCTCTGTCAGGGAGGAGTAAGGATGAATTTTAAGTGGCAACTCACCCCCCAATGCTCGAGTCTCCACACTGAGTAGGGACTAGGGAGGCGATAAGTGAAGTGTTGCTATGTTTTCCCCTTACGTTTAAGTACTAGTGTACCAGCCATGTCTGCATCACGGCCATACACTTTCCATAGTGTGTACTCGTGTCGTTGGCATGGGTACAGTGGCATGCCTTCGGTCCTTGGGTCGTGCCTACGACACTCCCCAAATAGGTTACTAAATTACCAAATATTAAAATAAATCATGGTTATACTAATACATCCCTATATTTAATCAAGATAGAGCTTGACAACATAGAATAAAAAAAATCGAAAAAGTTATAGGAAGTGATGGAATAATTGCATATTATGTATATGAAACCTGTGTTGTATTAAAACCATGATTGTTATAATGATAATGCTTAAATGTTGACTCAAACTTAAATTGGGTTACCAAAAGAAAAAAAACAAGTATTATTGGCTACATAAAATGAAAATAAATAAAATAAATAAATAAATAAATAAAAGATTAGTGTTGGACAGTGTTTTGCAGTCAAAGTAAGTCCCAAACAATTGAGAAAATTTTCATTTCCTTTTAATGCATCAACAAATAAAATAATAATAATAATAATAATAATAATAATAATAATAATAATAATAATAATAATAATAATAATAAAACTATTTTCCCCTTAATTCAGGAATCAAATGGGACTTTGGTCATGGGCATCTTGAACCAAACCAAACCCAATAGTCATTAACCAAGTCAGTCACAAACTTGAGTTGTGCTGCTCGAACTGCCCGCATTTTCTAATTCCACCTGTCTGAAAACTGAGCACTCTCCTTTATTTTATTTTTATTCTCTCTATGCTTTGTTTTTCTTCTCTTCTATCCATCCCATCCATCAACAATCATCAATTAATCATTATATTTCTCTTTTTTTCTCATTTCACTTCTCTCTCTTACATTTTTTTATACTATTCAATTTGTAGAGCATAATGACAGATCTTAATTTAACATAATGGAAAATCTTTTATAAATAACGATGGAAGGCATGGGCATTTTTGGAAATGAAAATGTGACATGACATCCGAAGCAGCTGCTTCACTATTCCCCAACCCAATTTTCGTTAAGAAAGAGATTGTGATGCTAGAAAAATGGGCTATAAGATTATAGGATTTACCAAGTGCTCGTGTTTCAAGCTAGTGTAAGCTGATGTAGTCTTCTTGGCCGACTATCAAAATTGGATTGTGCTTGTATTTTTATTTTTTTTCATAGGGCTGGGCATTTGATACATGAAAGCTGAAATAGATCTCATTTTATGCCATACCGTCTTGGTCCCATTTGAGATTCAAAAAAATTTGCAAAATGGTATTGGAGCTGAACTACACTGAGTTAATGGGAAACAGTTATGGTTTCAGGTTTTGAAAACTAAAAAATATCAACCATACCAAATAGTAAATTGTATAACCAAACCAGGCCTGAAGGCTGACATCGACCCTTTATTTATTTATTTATTTATCTATGCCTGGATGCTACATGATTGACCCTATAGGATTAACCAAACCAGGCCTGAAGGCTACATTATTGTAGCCACTTCATATCCTCGCCGCCTCCATCTCGCATGGAGATTTCTTTTTCTCCGGTCCATCGCCTCCACCTTGCATGGAGACTTGTTTTCACTTCACTCCAGTCTAGTCCATCTAGGCAAGTTCATTCAATACTCGAAGGCTTATCAACGGCGGAGGACATATGCTCCTAATTATCGGGCGAAATATCACAAAATCCTAAATGTTGAGTCTCGAACCCGCGACCTCTCATAAGAAGAGTGGATGTCCGACCAACTGAGCTACAATTGGTGAACATGCAGTCAAATAATTCACACTTAACATTGTCAACATATATACATTACATTACTTTTCATTGCAGAATCGTAGGTGCAATTTATACAACAATTAATCAACACCAAAGAGAGACGGAATTTTAAATCTTAATCCTTCAAATTTTTAAGTTTTGGGGGTAGTTGGAAATTTTGGGTTACCAAGAAAACTTACTATTTCTCTAAAATTTATAAAATTAATAGGAAAACATAGAGGTGGGTGTTGTTTCCCATAAAATCAAAACCGAATGGACTATGTCATATCGTCCTAGTCCAAAACTGAACCAATTTTTTAACTATTTTGGTCCACGTACCGAACTGTACTAAATTTGTTCAGTATGACTCCAATTCACGGTTTTGAAATACTGAAATTATCGAATCGTTTCCAACTATAAATAATAATATATTAATAAAATAAAGTATGACTATCCTTTTGCTATTTTGGTTGGACTTGTTTAGTTGTGTTTCTTGCTATTTTCATTTTTTTGTTAGATTTTTTGCTATTTTGGATTTTTGAGCTCAAAAATATTATTTTATTTGTGTATTTTATATTACATGGATTATATTAAGTGAAAAGTTTTCCATTAATTACATAAAGGTGTATAAAATTACATGTTTTAAGGCGGACCCAATTGATATTGTCCTATACCAATTCCGGATTGATATAGTATGATACGGTACCAAATTAAATAAACCCTACAACTGAACCAAACCAAAGTGTCTCAGATTAAAATTTGGGAACGGTGTTAGTATGGGAGTGGTACCGGACTGAACCGTACCCACCCCTAGGATTGAAAATCATAGGTAGCTTATTTAACTAAAGAACTTAATTAAGTTGAATCAAAGAACCAATAAATAAAGTAATAAAATAATTAGATTTTATTTATTTTCTCCCAAAGTTTATACAATTTCGAAAGGATATGGAACTTTACGTATAATCAAATTATGGATTGAATAGCCTTACTAATGCTTGAAAATGTGTATGAACTATCAAGCATTGATTTCACCATAACATACAAGTAAAATTTTGAAGTAGTACGGTACTAAATTGGTACCGTCTCACACCAATACAAATCGGGAAGATACCAATTTTTTAGAAATCACTAATACCAAATTGAACTGTCTTGATTGAATTATACAGGAATGGTACCGGCCGGTATGACCTGATACTGAATCATCCCAAATCACACCCACCCCTACTCTTTCATGTCCCCAACAATTGAGGATACTTTTATGAAGTCCCAATATACAAATGTTTTGCTTAGAAATGATGTTTGTGCCTAGATACTAAATCTTTGTAATACAAAGTTTTTTTTTTTTTGATAATGAATACAAAGCAGTATGCTTTTAAAAAATATGATGGTAATCATGTATGATTGTGCAAGGTATCCTCTCATATAACAAATGAATGTGCAGTGGTAACACTAAGGTACCACATACGTAAGCCCTAAGATATGATAAGCAACACTATATGAGGGTGAATAGTCTCTTTTTATGAAATCTTTTTTTTTTTTTGAAAAACTTTTGCGGAAGAATGCAAAAGTTAGTAGGCTATATGAATGTTTGTATAAACTCCGTGTTCAAGATAATCTCCTAAGCTTTAGCACCAATAAAATAGTCAAAGATAAGACAAGTTAATGAAATGATTCTCCTCTTGGTCTAGGTGGTCTCACAAGTCTTGGGATCTAAAACACAATTTTGAGAAAATACTTTTGAAAGAAGATATGTAATTTGATGGACAAATCAAACGAGCTAAACTATGATTTTTAAAAGAAATACAAATTAAAATATGCAAGATGAGATATCAAGGACAATAAGATAAACAGACGTGCATAAGTATGTAAAAATAGAGGAAGAGACTCTACCACACACAAATATAACAAGGTTGTTTGATTGGCCTCGACTAGTTACTTCCACGGTGGAAAGGGCTCGCAAGCCTCAAGCTTATATTATTTTGATTAAAGAGAACTACCCTCTCAATAATTTTCCACAACCTTGCAAGGTAAAGTCCTTGTGCTCCACTGAGACTTAGCGAGACAAACAAAGTATTCTACTCCGCGAGACTTATGAATACCTTGGTGGTCAAGTGTGATGCAACAAAACCAAGTCTGGAGATGCCACCTGGTCTTATGTTCGTGTTTCGCGAGACTTATCGAATGACCAAGGGTCACACCATCATGGAATGCAACAGAACCAAGGCTTACCACCTGATTGGGATCTCCTGTGACATTTACTTGCAGGAATCTACTCCACAGTTTCTCCAAGTATGTCACTCAAATTGACGAATGGGTGAAAGTTTAAGCTCAGATCTCTCACTTCTTTATAGAGTAGAAATGAGGTTCACCCTTACGATATGAAAGTTTGGGGCAACAATGAAAGGTTTCTCACTAGGGCCTTTAGATCTCAAACAAATAAGTTATTTGGTCTAGGTTAAGCTCTAACTTGAGCCCTATGTCTCTTTCATATTTTTTAAGTTCACTCAAAGATAGTATGGAGAAATTCCTATTGAACAATGGGGAGAAACATGTTATTCTTCTTATTGGATCTGTTACTCTTGAATAGATCTCACAAGTTTCTCATGAATTCCCAAAGTTGATGAAGGAAAATGAGATGTAACTATTTATAAATTGATCTTGAAGGGGATAGTTTATTTGAATTTAAAGTTTCTCATGAATTCCCTTGAGCTCCAAGAAGACAAGTCTAAGATGGAATACTCGAGGGAAGATCCATTCTCATATGAGAGGATATCCCAAATTCAAACTTTAATTTCTTATTTTTATACATTTTGCCTCCAAAGAGCTTTTGATAGTTTATTTGAATTTTGGCCATCCATAAACTATTTTTGCGTTGTCTTCACATGCCACTTGGCATTATCCACTTCTTGGACTTTATCCATCTTATACTTGTCTTCTTGAAGCTTTAACATTGTTTGATCGGTCTTCATATTGTTAGCTACGTTTTCTTTAATTTACTTTGTCCTTAGTTAACTTTGACTTTGAATTTGATCGGTGATTGACTTGATTCTTCTTTGTGCAATGTTGTCTTAGGTTGAGTCTTCACGGTCGCATTTGAATGATCAAATTTCATCAGTCACTCTCAACCCAATATGCATGACTTTAGAATTCAGTCAATATATTTTTATAATAACTCTCCTTTAAACCTATATTGGTTTTATAAGCTTAACCAATATTGTTATTATAGTAATTCACAAATAACATTTTCAATGTAAGATACAAGGAATTTTCGAGGGCATGTGGTGATTTTGATGGGTTGGGTTTGTGGTTTATAAAGTTGTGTTGGTTGATGAGTTTGTGATAAAATGAATTTGTTGGTTTTAATCCTGAGTTTTGAAAACGATGATGGGTGGTGAGAGGTTCTCCTAGATATCATCTCACACGAGCAAGGAGTTTTTGTCAAATGAAGGCTTATTACTGAAAATATAAGGCTAGCCCATGTGTCTATAATAAATAGGCTTTTCCGAATAAATGTAGTTCTCAGCTATATATGGAGAAGGCATACGAAGTTCAATGGGTTTACTGTCATTGGTCTTAAAGCAATTTGGGTTCAATAATAATTTTTCTCTTGATTTCTAACCGTGTTACTAAATGTGAATTTTATGTTTTAATGCATGGGGTGTATAATGAGTTTTTTTAAATCTTCCAAAGGCTTGAGGCAAGGATATTCGTTTTCCCCATTGTTT